>VXAB01008096.1:156637-187458 GCA_013399175.1 Odontophorus gujanensis
TTATTTTATTACTATTTTTTGTTTTCTAGAAAAATAAAGAAAAAAAAATCATTCCAAAACTGCGCTCATGTCCCTGTGGTCATCATTACATCGACGATCAGGAAAGGCCAGCCTTCAACAGGCTTATCTGTTGCTTTGAACAATATATTTGCAGTTAATGTTACAATAAACCTCAAGTTTGACTGCTGTCATTTTAATAACCTTATACATATATCAGACTGATTTTAGAAGTATCTTCACTATGACTTTTACTATAGTAACATAACCCACTCATCTATTGGTCTGAGAATTCTGTAAGTTGGTGGTGCATCTTAAACACAACCAGAGTATCAGGTGCTTAAATTGAGGTCCCCCAAACTTTAAAGATTTTTTACAATTTCAAGTGTACCATATGCAGATCGCTCAAAATTGATATTGCATGACTTTTTTGGTGAATATTATGATGTTGATAAAAATAAATTTTATTGTATAGCTAATATGATACATAGTCATTTATTTCCTTTGCAAAAAAGTGTGGAAACATTCTTTTTTTTTTAGATTTTCTTCTCCAAAGCATTTTCTTTGTTTTTAAATACCACTACCGTAAGCACTTTTACTCAATCTTCCCAGTGGTATCATTTCCTTGAAGTAATTGTAAAGCATCCTAGGCTCTTCTGTTTTGTTTCTTACCTTTCATAAACTTTTCATGTGCTTTTTAATGTATTTGTCTTTAACGCCTAGGGAATCATCAAATTTGTGCTACTTCCAGTAAGCAAACTGTAAGTTGTTTCAGCTAAACACTCTAAATTCAACAGAATCACAGAATCACTGAGACTGGAAGGGACCTCTGGGAATTGCCTAGTTCATTTTGCCTCCTTAAAGTACTTTCAGCTATATCTGGTTGTGTGGTTGCATTCCATTAGGTTTTGAGTATCACTGACGGTGAAGACTCCATAACAACTCTGTTGACAACTTATTACAGCATTGTATCGTCCTGTACAGTAGAAGACTTCTTAACTTATNTTTGGATTTTTAGCTGCCTGAATGAATAAAAAAATTGTACTTCAAAAAAAAAAAAAAAAAAAAGGAAAAAAGAAAATACCTGCTGTAATCGTGTAATTGCTGGTCTTTCTGAGACAAAATTACTAAGTGTGCTTCAGCTCTAATATATCTAATAAATGGATAGAAACAAGCATGGTGGAAAGGGACTGTGTGCTTGAGACCTTCAATCGCACTGTCTGTGAGTGCTGGTCATCCATAGTGGATAAATCTTCTTGATGCAGTTGCTTTTCTCCTAAACCCTTTCAAGCATATTTTCATTGTTGTCATCCAATACATTTATATTTCCATATGGTTTTAGTCTTCAAAAGCTTTTGTTTCTGTTGGCAAGGTGTCTTCCACATTTCAGGGAGCTAAAGATTCAAAAAGTAGAGATCTTGCTGGACCAGTATATACAGGAATACAGGAATCCATCTAGTGGTCTCGCACCCATCTGGCAGTTATAAAACAATAGACAAAAAGAGAATACTCAGCTCAATACAGTAAAGAAAGAGAAAATGTACTTTTCCTAGTGGAGAGGCAGTGCTTTAGCATAAATAGGTCAAAGTTAAATTTTCCTGCTGTTAGTATGTGGGCAGAATTCACGCTTTTTATTTTATTTTATTTANAAAGCATTTTCTTTGTTTTTAAATACCACTACCGTAAGCACTTTTACTCAATCTTCCCAGTGGTATCATTTCCTTGAAGTAATTGTAAAGCATCCTAGGCTCTTCTGTTTTGTTTCTTACCTTTCATAAACTTTTCATGTGCTTTTTAATGTATTTGTCTTTAACGCCTAGGGAATCATCAAATTTGTGCTACTTCCAGTAAGCAAACTGTAAGTTGTTTCAGCTAAACACTCTAAATTCAACAGAATCACAGAATCACTGAGACTGGAAGGGACCTCTGGGAATTGCCTAGTTCATTTTGCCTCCTTAAAGTACTTTCAGCTATATCTGGTTGTGTGGTTGCATTCCATTAGGTTTTGAGTATCACTGACGGTGAAGACTCCATAACAACTCTGTTGACAACTTATTACAGCATTGTATCGTCCTGTACAGTAGAAGACTTCTTAACTTATGTTTAAACAAACCTGTCAGTGTTTCAGTTCGTTACCTCTTGGTCTGCCAGTGGGCACCACTGGGAAGAATTTGGTTCCATGTCCTTTCATATCATCCCATATCCCCGTCAAGTATTTGTACACACTTTTCAGACCAGTAACATGCAGAGTATCCCAAGGCCCAATCCTGTTTAGCAGCTTCGTTGCCAATTTGGACAATGGAGTGGAGTGCACCCTCAATGAATCCACAGATGTCAGAAAAATTGGAGGAATGGTTGATGTACCAGTGGATCATGTAGCCATCCAGAGGGACCCAGAAAGGTGCGCTGACAGAAACTTCCTGGAATTCAGTTAGGGGAAGTGCAGAGCCCTAGCCCTGGGGAGAACAACCCCAGGTAGTAATTTGTGCTGGGGCAACCAGCTGAAAGCAGCTGTGCAGAAAGGACCTGGTGTTCTTATGGTCACCAAGTTAAATGTGAGCCAGTAGTGTGCTCTTGCTGCTAAGAAGGCTAATGGTGTTCTTGGCTGCACTGGGCAAGATATCATCAGAAGGTGAAGGGAGATGATTCTTCGTCTCAGCAGCAGGGAGGCTGCATCTGGAGTGCTTTCTCCAGTTCTGGGCTCACCATTTCAAGAGAACTTACTGAGGAGAGTTAGTACATGAATAGTCTTGCAAAAGATTATGAAGTAGCATCTACAACATTTTAAGAACTAGGATTTACTTATTTGCTGAAATAATTATCCCAAGAATAATTTCAGTAATGACAATTGTGTTTTTGTTTAAATGTTTTGCTGGTTTTCCTTTCTTTGCAATTTGTGTTGTGCAGTTGAATTTTAAGTGGACAACACATAACTGGTTTGTAGCATCTGTAAAAAAAAGGGAATGTTGATGTCTGACAGATATAGTGATTGAGTATCCAGTGAAGTCTGGAAAACAGTTTGATTCTGAAAGAAGTGATGAATGAGTTCTCATGCTGAAATCAGTATAGATGAGCACATTAAGCATCTGAAGATTCTCAATAAAGATTAAGCAAATATTAGGATACTTGGGATGGACTGCTAATGCCATCACTTTGCATCATCTGCAGAAGGAAATGACTGGTCATTCAGATTTTTCTTCCATTTTCTAACATTTCTTTTAATCAACATGACTGAACAATAATATTCAAAAATGGAAATCTTTAAATGTCGAACACATTTTCTGTGGTAAGGAGAAATAACTTGCTATGGAGCAGAACTAACATTTTAATGACTGAGGCTGTGTCTCTATGCAATTAATCACTTTCAACACAAGGCCAATTGCATTATTTGCATTTCATTTCTTTTACAATTTTTTTAATTGTTTAACAGTGCTGCAGTCTTGTCCACATGTGTTAGATATGAGATAGTTGTCAGCTGCTGTAAAACTGAATATGCTGGCAAACTTTGCTGCATTGGGCAGAAATAATTTCATTTTGAAAACTTATGCACAAGAGTGTGCATGGAGATCCCTTCCTTAGCTGACAAGATAGAGGTTGAAGGGGTTAGATATTTCTGTTTTTGTTTCATTTAGAAGGCCACTGGTTATATTTACAGTATAGATAACAGTACAGATAAAAGTACTGCTACTGACTCCTGAGTTCTCCTGTACTCTGTGAGAGATTCATAGATTCATAGATTCATAGATGCATTAGGTTGGAAAGGACCTACAAGATCATCTAGTCCAACCATCCTCCTATCACCATCCCTACCCACTAAACTACTAAATCAAATCCCTTAGCACCTCATCTAAACGCTTCTTGAACAGCGCTAGGGATGGTGCCTCAACCACCTCCCTAGGCAGGCCATTCCAGTGCCTGACCACTCTTTCAGAGAAAAAGTTTCTCCTCAAATCTAATCTAAATCTTCCTTGGCGCAACTTGTGGCCATTCCCTCTCGTCCTGTCACTAGTAATCTGGGAGAAGAGGCTGACCCCCTCCGCACCACAATCCCCCTTCAGGAAGTGGTAGAGTGCAATAAGGTCCCCTCTGAGCCTCCTTTTCTCCAGACTAAACAATCCCAGCTCCCTCAGCCGCTCCTCATAAGACTTGTGCTCCAGACCCCTCACCAGTTTTGTTGCCCTTCTCTGAACACGNTCACAGGGGGTGCATTATGCACTCCGTCCCAAACTTCCAGGTCAGTGCAAAAAGTACCCTGAGGATAACTGCTCTGTCTATTAAAGACAGATGTGAAGAAGGCATTGAGAACCTCAGCCTTTTCCTTATCCTCCCTGGTTACATTCCCTGCCGCATCAAGTAAAGGAGAGAAATTCTCCTTAGTTCTTCTCTTGCTGTTAATATATTTGTAAAAGAATTTTCTCTTCTCCTTTACTTCAGTAGCCAGTCTAAGTTCGAGCTGGGCTTTTGCATTTCTAATTTCCTGCCTGCAAATTTTGGCAAGTTCTCTGTAGTCTCCCCAAGTAGCCTGTCCCATCTTCCAGAGGACATAGACTCTCTTTTTCTCCCGGAGTCTTAACAAAAGTTCCCGGTTCAATGATGTGCCCCTTCAGATGCATTGCTCCCTGGCACTTGCCCTGATCAATGATGACTGAGGAATTTATCAGATATTAAACTTTTGAAAGACCTAAATCATGAAGGGGGAAAATATGCATTTGTAATAGTGTCCTAAGTACATAATATTCAATACTCAATTTAACAATTAAACTACTACTGATATGTTCTGTGAACCTGCCTAAATCACATTTAGAATTTAAATTTACTTTGATTGGAATATTAACTTGATACTCATTTTGTAAATGTTGTTTGAACTCCAGTTAAAATTCATATTAAAAAATCTGAACCTGACCTCTGTTTATGTCAGAAGTGACTTTTTCCCAATTTATACCTCCATAAGTGATGTCCACTAACCAGGGCTACAAGGGAAGCTGACTGAGATCCTAAACTTTTTGTCCTCTTAAGGTACATTTTAATATCACTTTTTTTTTTTTGTCTTGAGTACTTGAGAACATGCTGTCAGAGCAGTTGCAGTAGCACCATTTGCAGTGGTAGGACAGACATTCCTACAAAATTGCCCTGTTCGCAGGTCCAAAGATCATACTGCATCTTGTAGATACTACTTAATACCAGCCTGGAACAGGGTAGTACTTCCCAGTGTTGAGGGTCCTTCCTGCAGACTTCAATATGGATATCTTCTGTAGCTTGGTGACTCCATGGACTGCAGAGGAATCTCTGCATCATTGTTCAAAGCACCTTCTTCCCCTCCTTCTCTGTCCTTGGAGTTTTCAGAGTTGCTTCTCACATCTTTTTTTTTCTCATTGCTGTTCATCATTTTAAACTTCCTTAAAGATGCTGTCCCATAGGTGCCACATGCCTTTTCGAATGAACTCTTGGTATTTCCCAGCTTCTATATTATTTTTCTAGTAAATTCCTATCTTTCCCTTCAAATTCCTGTTAAATTATTTTTTTATCATCTAATTACCTCTAGTCTTTTCCCAGTCACCAAGTACTTCTGCCATGATTTTTCAAATATAACTGAGAGTGATATGGCAACTATATCAGTCAATTCCCTCAGGATTCAGGGAATCATCTCATTGGGACCCATATATTTATGACTGTTTAGGTTCCTCAGATGGTACAAATTTGATCTTTACTTCCAGTGGGAGCTCATCCAGTCTCCAACTTTTGACCCATCCACTCAAGGGGCATCTGGAGGACAGATGCTAGTGAGGACTTAGGTGAAGAAGTTGATAAGTACCTCAGCCTTCTCCTTGTTTGTTGTTACCAGCTCACCTGTATTGCTCAATAGGGGGCGGACATGCCTTCTTGGACTTTCCTTTTCTAGTTGATGTATTTATAGAAGACTTTCTCATCCTTCTTTGCACTTCTTATTAAGTATAGTTCCAGCCGGGTCTTGGCCTCCCTGATCCCATCCCTACACAGCCTAGCAGCAGCCCTATATTACTTCCAGGTTACATGCCCTGGCTTCAACTGTCTGTGCATTTTCTTCTTGCCCTCCATGTTGACAAGCAGATCCTAGAGCAATCATGCTAGTATCTTGTCTTCCTTTCCTGGATTCCCAACATGATTTCTTCTCCTCCATGGTATACTACAGAAAGCAGCAGCAAATTGCTAAGGCAACTGGAGAGCCTGCTTTCATGAATTTCTGTTCTCTTCCTGTGTTTGGCAATTGCCTGAAATGGATCCCTCAGATCTGANTGCCCTCAGATGTGAAGGAGTTTAAGTGAAAATTTTTACTCTGGTTATGGACCTTGCACAATTACTCCAATCCTACCATGTGCTTTTATCCCTTTGTATTTCTGAAGCCTCCAGGAAAGAGAAAAGATCTGACACGTGCATAAATGTCCAAAAATGTCTCAATGTTAAAGAAGAGAAACAAACTTACATTAATTTCACTAATGTTTACAGTCCAGTTTTTTTGCATACAAGCTTAAAATCATATGTAGTTAGCTTTCTAAAGCTGTATTTTAACTAAGAGTATAATAACTAGCACCATTTATCTCTAGTGCAAGAAAAGAGAGTTTTTATCTACAACCTAAAAATAACTTCAACAAAGTTTCATGATGTACAAGGCTCTCCTTCACCAACTGACCTCTTATATTTCTTCAGATAGAAATGCAGGACATAGAATATGAATTTTCATATGTGTTTTAATTACGGTAATACCTTTATTTTAGTCTCTAATTAATTTTGCTAATAAAGGAAGTTGAACACACACATGAAAAATCTACTTTTTATTTATAATTTTATATATTTTGTAATATTGTTGTGTCACTGTACGGAGCAGACACCCATGCAACATCCCAGGGGCTGCTTTGCAAGGCAAGGGCTTGGCTGCCCTGAGCTGGACACAGCTGGTTCCTTTTTCATTCTTCACCAACACTATTAAAGACAGAATTCCAATCAATTTTTGTATGACTTTGTTCTGTTCGTGCATCATTACCATTATTATTTGAGAAATATGACAATTTTGGTCTACAAATGTCCACTCTGCTATACAATAAATATAAAGGCTCACTGTTATTTGTGATGCTTTTTAAAATAATCTTGACTAAACTTACTGTTGGGAACTATCAAAGTAATACAGTCAAAATGTTGGTATGTTTAGCTGAGCATAACTGATATATTACTGAAGTCTCTGAGAAGTATAATGCACTTAAAGGTCTCTCTAGTTTATAGTTGACCTTTAAAATATGTTGTTAGTGTAATGTTTATGTAGTAAGCACTACTGAATATTTGGAATCAAATAAGAATATTGAAGGAATTCAATAAACAAAATAATTATCAAAAATAATTTAGTGCTTAAAATAAAACTCGAATTCATCTGGACATTTAATTCTAGAGGAAAAAGTAAATCTTCTTGTAATGTTTTTTCTAAGTAAAGTACTGACAGTGCTGTATCACAAATATGCTCCATTCATCATTTTGTATTTCTTGCATGTTTTGTCCCTGTTGAGAACAATAATTATTTTCACTGATATATGCTCTGAAATTCAGTCAATTTTCTGAGAAGGAGGTAAATGGGCTACATTGTCTACACAGTAGCAGTAGTCAATTTTAATTAACACACTTTGTACTTCAGCTAAAATTAGCAAAATTATTACAGAGGACAAAAAGTGCAATTCACAGATAGCTTACATGCAAAATTTGAGAAATGTAGGAGAAAAATAATGAAAGCAATACTGTTAGCACTATGAAAAAAGAAATTCTTTGTGTATAGCTGGAACTCTTTATTGGAAGAATCATATGCTTTCTTTTAGTTAACTATTTTGAATTTACAAGGACAAAAATGAAACAGAAGCATCCATCGTTCTAGTACTAGTCTACAATTTTTTCTTATGTCTTCCCACTTAGATGCTAATTATAGATTGCTTTTGGAATTTTATATCTCTTCAAAAAATTATCAGCAGACAACAAAAGATTGGTTAACAGGGACAAATTTATTTTTAATTAAACTGGCAGTGATTAACCATGTTAGAATATTATTTTCATGGATATTTCTTTTTCTATCAATAGAAGATTAAATCAATTTATGTGATAAGTTCTGCAGTAGGACAGGGAAAATTTGGAGTTATTCTGTGCTGCCTTTGTTTCAGTTTTTAATGGTATAGTCTTCTTTTGTGTCTTTTGGGTAACAGTTGTGGTGGAAGCTTTGTCTACTGAAATGTAGTATTATCNGTTGATGTATTTATAGAAGACTTTCTCATCCTTCTTTGCACTTCTTATTAAGTATAGTTCCAGCCGGGTCTTGGCCTCCCTGATCCCATCCCTACACAGCCTAGCAGCAACCCTATATTACTTCCAGGTTACATGCCCTGGCTTCAACTGTCTGTGCATTTTCTTCTTGTCCTCCATGTTGACAAGCAGATCCTAGAGCAATCATGCTAGTATCTTGTCTTCCTTTCCTGGATTCCCAACATGATTTCTTCTCCTCCATGGTATACTACAGAAAGCAGCAGCAAATTGCTAAGGCAACTGGAGAGCCTGCTTTCATGAATTTCTGTTCTCTTCCTGTGTTTGGCAATTGCCTGAAATGGATCCCTCAGATCTGAAGCAGTTTAAGTGAAAATTTTTACTCTGGTTATGGACCTTGCACAATTACTCCAATCCTACCATGTGCTTTTATCCCTTTGTATTTCTGAAGCCTCCAGGAAAGAGAAAAGATCTGACACGTGCATAAATGTCCAAAAATGTCTCAATGTTAAAGAAGAGAAACAAACTTACATTAATTTCACTAATGTTTACAGTCCAGTTTTTTTGCACACAAGCTTAAAATCATATGTAGTTAGCTTTCTAAAGCTGTATTTTAACTAAGAGTATAATAACTAGCACCATTTATCTCTAGTGCAAGAAAAGAGAGTTTTTATCTACAACCTAAAAATAACTTCAACAAAGTTTCATGATGTACAAGGCTCTCCTTCACCAACTGACCTCTTATATTTCTTCAGATAGAAATGCAGAACATAGAATATGAATTTTCATATGTGTTTTAATTACGGTAATACCTTTATTTTAGTCTCTAATTAATTTTGCTAATAAAGGAAGTTGAACACACACATGAAAAATCTACTTTTTATTTATAATTTTATATATTTTGTAATATTGTTGTGTCACTGTACGGAGCAGACACCCATGCAACATCCCAGGGGCTGCTTTGCAAGGCAAGGGCTTGGCTGCCCTGAGCTGGACACAGCTGGTTCCTTTTTCATTCTTCACCAACACTATTAAAGACAGAATTCCAATCAATTTTTGTATGACTTTGTTCTGTTCGTGCATCATTACCATTATTATTTGAGAAATATGACAATTTTGGTCTACAAATGTCCACTCTGCTATACAATAAATATAAAGGCTCACTGTTATTTGTGATGCTTTTTAAAATAATCTTGACTAAACTTACTGTTGGGAACTATCAAAGTAATACAGTCAAAATGTTGGTATGTTTAGCTGAGCATAACTGATATATTACTGAAGTCTCTGAGAAGTATAATGCACTTAAAGGTCTCTCTAGTTTATAGTTGACCTTTAAAATATGTTGTTAGTGTAATGTTTATGTAGTAAGCACTACTGAATATTTGGAATCAAATAAGAATATTGAAGGAATTCAATAAACAAAATAATTATCAAAAATAATTTAGTGCTTAAAATAAAACTCGAATTCATCTGGACATTTAATTCTAGAGGAAAAAGTAAATCTTCTTGTAATGTTTTTTCTAAGTAAAGTACTGACAGTGCTGTATCACAAATATGCTCCATTCATCATTTTGTATTTCTTGCATGTTTTGTCCCTGTTGAGAACAATAATTATTTTCAGTGATATATGCTCTGAAATTCAGTCAATTTTCTGAGAAGGAGGTAAATGGGCTACATTGTCTACACAGTAGCAGTAGGCAATTTTAATTAACACACTTTGTACTTCAGCTAAAATTAGCAAAATTATTACAGAGGACAAAAAGTGCAATTCACAGATAGCTTACATGCAAAATTTGAGAAATGTAGGAGAAAAATAATGAAAGCAATACTGTTAGCACTATGAAAAAAGAAATTCTTTGTGTATAGCTGGAACTCTTTATTGGAAGAATCATATGCTTTCTTTTAGTTAACTATTTTGAATTTACAAGGACAAAAATGAAACAGAAGCATCCATCGTTCTAGTACTAGTCTACAATTTTTTCTTATGTCTTCCCACTTAGATGCTAATTATAGATTGCTTTTGGAATTTTATATCTCTTCAAAAAATTATCAGCAGACAACAAAAGATTGGTTAACAGGGACAAATTTATTTTTAATTAAACTGGCAGTGATTAACCATGTTAGAATATTATTTTCATGGATATTTCTTTTTCTATCAATAGAAGATTAAATCAATTTATGTGATAAGTTCTGCAGTAGGACAGGGAAAATTTGGAGTTATTCTGTGCTGCCTTTGTTTCAGTTTTTAATGGTATAGTCTTCTTTTGTGTCTTTTGGGTAACAGTTGTGGTGGAAGCTTTGTCTACTGAAATGTAGTATTATCCATAGTAAAGAAAGGTCAATTTAGAGACAATTTAAAGAAGTTATAATTATGCAAGTCTGTGGAACCATAGAGGAAGCAATGGAAATTGTAAAAGAAGCAGCCTTACCTCCTTGCATGGCTTCTTTCTGTGATAAAGTCATGCTATTTTAAAGGTTATGGTGATCAGCAGAGGTTTCTTATCACTGGAGTAAGGCAAGGATTGCACTTGACTTTAAAAAGGCCAGGAAGTTGTTCCAAATAGTCAGTCTCCCCTGTATCAAGGGAAAGCTACAAAAGAAAACATCTCACAATCACTTTTCATGCTTTTGAATGAAAAGCTGGTGAAAGAAAACAGCTAGCATGGATTTACCAAGGGCAAATCCCCCCTGATCCATCCAGTTTCCTTCTCCAGTGAGTTATTTGGGCGAGGGGAGAGCTGTGTATATTTACTTTTCTTCAAAAAGTAGTTGTGTACTCTCCCATAATATTCTTGTGATTAGATTGTAGACTGGAAAGACACAATAAGTGGAGTAAAAAGTTAGCTGCCAAGATCGAAGTAGAATAGGTGTTGTAACATTGTTTACATGTTTCTTGTGGATGTATATGTTATTTCTTTTTTAGCAAGCTCACATGAGTAGATCTCTCTGTTTTATTATCTTAAAAAAAAATCAAAAAAATTTGAATGTTTTTTCTATACATAAATTCTAGTAATTTCCAGACAACATTCTTGACATTGTGAGACTACAAACATTATTTTAATTAATTTGGAAAGTTAATTATATCCCTTCTGGTGTAATTCAAGTATTTCATTACAAAACACAGCAACTAGACTACTTTTAATTCCTTAGCTTAGTTTACTTTGCTATATTTTTATGGATTTTTTTATTGGCATATATTTCTTAACTTTTTTTTTAATTTTGTTTTTCAACTTGATTTTCTTGTGTGATGCGTGTTTTATGAAATCCCAAGTTTTTTAAACAAAGAATTGCTAGAAAGATGCAGTTTGCTATCATCCTCTGCTTAACAGTCATATGCAGTGCTATCCCCTCTGAGCTATGAATATGAATCTACTTTCCAAAAAAATAATTCATCCCACTGTTTTTGGACCTATTTGACTCTTTCAATAGCATCGCTTGATAAAACCAAAGGTACATTTTTCTTGCAACTGGCATCACATACTGAGCTATTCATGACTCCACAAAAAGACCACACTGCTTGGGAAAGAATGGTTGATTCTGTCTGTTGGTAATTAGTCAGTGGACTCTCTTGCTCCCTTGCCCTTGAGAAGTACTGTCTGATTACACACTATTTTTCACAGTTTTTATTTTGATTTGGGTAAAAATGGCACCTTTACTGTTACAGTTTATGTTTCAGTGGATCTTTATTCCATTATTATGTGAAGCATAATAATGCTTGACTTCAGACTCTGTTCCTATGGATAGTAGACTTACTAGACCAATTATAAGGACTCCCAAAGTGTAGTGCCAAAACAGTGCTAGTTTGTTGAATGTATACTTACATTTCAGCTTATTATAGTCACAGATTGATACCTCTGTTTTACAGTGATAAGGATTATTTTATTTCCACAGAATCTATAAATCAGATATGACCCATCCCACTGTTAAAAAGCAGTATATAATTTACAATAAGTGAAACTTAAAGTAAACTCAGTGTAAAGCATTAGGTTTTAAAACCTATGAGGCCACATAAAACTCATTTCAAAACAATGAAAGAGGATCATGTCTTGGAAAGTATCAAAGAATAACAAAGTTGGTGAATATGAGTAGGATAGAAGCTGGTCTGTGTCTGGGGATGTAGATTATAGCAGTTAGGTACTGTTTGATTGTAATTTCAGGTAAAACCTGTGATAACACAAGAAAAGCATAATATATAAAGGGGGAAGCCTTTTTTTACTTTCTTTGATACACTTAGAGTTATCAAACTATGGTGAAAACAGTGATCCAATATAAATAAAAATCTATCAAGTAGTTGTAAATAATAATTAAGTTAATAATAGATTGGACTTCTGCAATCATCAGCAAAAATATATTAAAAGTTTAATTTAACAAAGTTGCTAATTAACTCATACATTATCAAAGAACATAAAAGACCATGAAATTATACTATAGCTTCTTAAATAAACTTAACACTAATAGTAAAAAAACTAAAGTAATGTGTATTATATGCTATAGGGGGGAAGTTTCAAGGGCTACAGACATCATGATTGTACCTGATGGACTGAGAACTGCAAGAAAATTTGGTACCACAAAAAAAGGTAGAAACCATCCACCAGTCACACAAGAAAGAGAATTTTCATTCTACTCTCCAATTTTCATTTCTGTTCAGTATTTTAATATTAATATTAGGTGGAAAGGAATGTGACAATTACATACACTTTCTGGGGGTGGAGATTTCTTTGGCCCAGCTTGAATGCATAAGTTGGAGTGCAAAAAATTGGAAATGCTAGTAATTTAGGCTGATAAAGTTAATAAGAAACAGCATTATACTTCAGATGGTTGCCATCAAATTGGAGAGCATTCAGTTGTAGACAGTTGATTGACGCTTATGGACTATCAACTGTCAATAAAATAACATACAATATACAACAATAAAATGGAGAAACTACATTTGTTTCATTTTAAGGAAAAGAAACTGAATGAGAAGTATCATAAGGATTCTTACAATGTGGTATAGAATTAGTATTCTTGTAGCTGGTACAACTGGCTGCCATACAGTTGCAGCATATTGGTATAGAGAAAATCACTGTGAATTGCTTCTGTAATATTTACAGCAAGCAGTTGTTTTCTGTATTTACTGGAAATACCACAGAAAATAACGAACTCAATTTTCAGGGGAAAACTATAAGATTTGACAGTGGTGAAAACTATATAAGTGTGACAGTAATTAACATTAAATTACATTGTCTAGAATTTGACTGCAGTCCTCTTTGCTGGAGACTGGAGTCAATCAAGTAGGTCCACTTGTCCTGCCCTGTCTTACCCAGGAAGAGATGTTGACTTTAAGACTCACTGATTTCTTTTTCCTATCTTTTTGAGATACAATGAATGCATCTCCCTTCTTACCATTTCACCAGATTTATAATTGCTTGCAAGTTTAGCTAGGGTTATATGTATATTAACTTTATAAGTAAAAAAATTAAAAATTAGACTTTTTTCTTTTTTTTTTTCCCTCAAGAAGCTTCTTTTATTAACACTATATTTTTGCTGATAGGCAGAGAAATGTAGAAAGCTTCCACTAATATTGGAATTTAGGTAATCCATCAAAATGTGTGATTTTCACAGAATCACAGTTTTGTAGATGTTGAAAGGGATCTATGGAGATCATCTAGTCTAAATTCCCTGCTAAAGCAGGCTACCTATAGTAGCTTGCACTGGAAAGTATCCAGATGAGTATTGAATATTGCCAGAGAAGGAGACTTCACAACTTCTCTGGGCATTTTATTCCAGTGCTCTGCCACTCTCAAAGTAAACAACAAGAAGTATGGAACTTCCTGTTTTCCAGTTTTTATTTTTTCTGAATGACAGTACTGTGCGCCTGCTGACTCTCATGGTCTTAGACAACTTCTTAACTTATTAATTTCGAAATAATTTTAAGATTACGTAATGAAAATAGGTAAACATGTCTCTCGATATAAAAGTACTGTATGCACTATTTAAGGATGCCAGGACTGAAACTCAATATGCTGTTTTAAGTGCTTTCCAGCTCGTCTCTGCTATATTGATTATTTTATTTTATTTTTTTACTTTTTAGAGATTTTGCTAGGTCACTCCACAACAGAATGAGGACATTCTCATGGTTAAGTCAAAATGTTTAAAATAATACATGGAAATCCCACTGATCTGATTTTCTTTTTTATTTATTTCATATTTTAAGAACTGTGGGCTTCTCTAGTAATGACGTGATTAATATACAGAGAGTATTTTTAACATGTACTTCCCCTGTTAATATCTCTTTATTATTTTTTTTCATAGCCCAATAAATTAGTTTATCTTGACTCATTATTTTGCAAAAGCTTATTCAAGCCTTCACCCAGAGTTGGGAAAAATCAGCAAAATTTATGCATATTTTATAATATAATTAGATATAAATACAGATTAACTCACCCTATTTTGTTTTGTTTGAAGAACTTTGTATCTACTTGTAGTGACAGGTATTTTAATGAAATCATTTACATTTAAAAAATATGCTTTTTTTCTATATTCAGCAAGATCTGTGAAGTATAGAAAGGATGTTGTTGCAAAATTGACTAAGACAACACTTTACTTTGATCTATCAGTTTCTATTTGTTTGCTTTCATCTTTCAATATAAGTTGTGTTGATTTTGAACTCAGTGGTTTGACCATCAACTGGGAATCACAGAATTGCAGGTGTTGGAAGAGACCTCTAGAGATCATGCAGTCCAGCACCCGTGCCAAAGCAGCTCCCTAGCCTAGGTTGCACAGGTAGGCATCCAAAAGGAACGTCTCCAGAGAAGGAGACTCCACCACCTCTCTGTGCAGCCTGTGCCAGTGCTCCGTCACTGCACTGTGATAGAAGTTCCCATGCACATTTGTGCGGAGTTTCCTATGCTTCAGTTGTGGTCATTTCCCCTGATCCTATTGCCACACACTGCAGAGAAGAGTCCAGCCTCGTCCCTTTGTCTCCTGCTCCTTAGATATTTATAGACATGGATCAGATCCCTCTGAGTCTTCTTTTTCCGAGGCTGATCAGACCCAGGTCTCTAAGCCTTCTTTCATGAGGGAGGTGTTCCATGCCCTTTATCATCTTTGTAGCACTCCTCTGGACTCTTTTGAGGAGATCCTGGTCTCTTTTGTACCGGGGAAATTTCTAAGTAAATCCAAACGGATACATATTCTGACAAATTGTCTATCATGTCTGCAGAATTTTTGCTCTATGTCTTCTGTTTCTGTGCCAAGCTTTAATGAAATACTGAACTACTGCCTAATAATCATTATTTGACAATCTCCATTCAAGTCCAAGTATACTTTTATCTGACACTTTGTTGTGGTTTTGACGCCGGTATTCCACATCAGAATGTCACGCTGTGAGTTAATGTTGTGTTGGGGAGCGGCAGTGGGGCGGAGCTCCGCCCCGGACGCCAGCCTCGCTCTCTCTCGGCGCGCTCCCTCGGTTGCTGCTGCGGAGATTCAGCACGTGTGCTTCACTTGCAGTTTTTTTCCGTAACGTAAGCTCTCAGATTTGGTTTGGAAACTTTGTCTCTCCCAATCGTTCGATTTTATTAGATTTGGTAAAGTTACCGTTCCTCCTCAAATCGTGTTTTTTTGTAGACCCATCTGTTATCTCCGTACCCTTCTCACCCCCACCCCCGGAGCGCACGGCTCTGCTCGGGCGGTCACGTGGCCACCAACGGTGCAGTTTTTTTCCCTCCTTCTCTCCCTTCTTTTTCTTCCCTTGTGTCCCTGTCACGAATAACACCGTGACACACTTATAAAGTTAACTTGTATAATGGCATGAATATATATCATTAAGCATTTCCAATGCTTAACTTTTAAGTTGGATTTGAATTTGATTGTCATTTAAATAGCAGTAACAATGCTGAGAAGAAGTGTTTTTGTTTGTTTTGTATGGCCTTATGAGATACTTGTCTCCAAACTGCAAGAAAATATCACAAAGTAACTTAAAGTAGCAAATATTCCATATTGAAACTTTTTAAATTACTGTTATCCTCAATAGTATATAGTGCCTCTGTATAGCTAAGTTATGAAGATGGGAAACAAAATTGACTGAATAGTACTAAATCTTTCAGGAAGACCTATTTTGTATGTTTAAGATTTAATAAACATCCTCAAATATGATTATAAGCAAAACTTTTAGATATGTTTAGAGGTAGTATAATGAAATCCTGCTGGGCATCCTGACATAAATTCTGTTTCAGGTTAAATGCTGTAAATGTTCAGAAGGCCAACTTCCTCTCTGGTAACTAATTACATAGTGAAAGGAAGTTGCAGAGACCTGTCTACTTCAACAGTACACTTGTTATAGTGCACCATAGGAAACAATTAGTGAAAAAATGGGTTATGTCATGATGTTCTAAAATGGATAGATGCGACTGAAGAAGAGGCATTATGTTAAGCTTAAAGAAGAAATACTCAGTTTGAGAGAAGTTGATAGTATTCTTCCTTGTTTAGGAGTTCATTCATACTCTATTTAATGACCTTGTCTCCAAAATAAGGTGTGAACAAATGGTGACACTAAATTTTGAGTTATTTTGGCTACAAAATGTGATTTGAGATGTCATATGAAAGGGGACCTTGAGACTTGAAACAATTGATGTCTAGTGAAGTAGAAGAAAATGCAAGTCCTGTCTTTTGAAATCTTTTATTAAAAAAGGAGCTTTATAGGTAGATAAAGGTGGAGAAAGACAACAGTAATCTATCTGTATATATAAGGTAAAACTAAGCCTAAATTTAGGTGAACTGAAGTTCTAAATGTGAGAGTCTTTTGAGACTTCAATTACTCAACCTATAAGAATGATGGCTGAGGGGAAAACTAATTGCTCCCCTTTCCTGTCATGAAGGAAAGAGAAGAAATGCAACCAAGCAAAAAGCCTGAATTGGACAAGAATAAACTAAAGTTTAAGAGTGTATTTCTAAAGCAGCTTTAAGAGAAATATAAAAAAATAACTCAATTAACTTGATGTAGGTTTGTAATCAATAGAACAGGCAAGTATCTGTGACCAGATAGGTTCATTTTTATTTTTTTTTTCATTTTGCTAAAGAACTCCTGCTTTTCATTTCCTCTGTTTTAATGAATCTGTGTGGTTTTGGCTTTATCCTATTTTGTTCTTACATTCAGCATTTAAGTTTGTTATTTATTTCTCCCAATATATTTAGAAAAATAATCTCTCAGTAAGGTATCACTACAGAATCAATGGAAATCTGTTATTATCAAAGAATCATAGAATCATGGAGTGGCTAGAGTTGGAAGAAATCTTAAAGACCACCCTGTTCCAATCCCCTACCATTGACAAGAATGCCACTCAATGAATCAATCTGCCCAGCTGGCTTTGTGGGCATTCACAGCTTTTCTGGGCAACCTGTTCCAGTGTCCCATAGTAAACAATTTCTTCCTAATATCTAATTTCAATTTTCCTTCTTATAGTTTAAACCCACTGTCCCTTATCCTGTTGCTACATTCCCCAGGAAGAAGACTATTCCAGGTTTTCTGTAGAACCCCTTTAGGTACAATGTTATCATTGTCCCCTTGGAGCCTTGTCTTCTTCAGAATGAACAGTTACAGCTCCGTCAACCTTTCTTCATAGGACAAGTGTTCAGCCCACTGATCATTTTTGCAGTCCTTGACTAGACTCGTTAAAACAGATCTGTATCCCTCCTGCATTGGGGTCCTCAGGACTGGATGGAGCTTCTCAAGGACAGAGTAGAAGGGACAATCCCCTGCCTTGTCCTGCTGACCAGAATATGTTTGGGCCTCTGAGCTGTAAGCGCACACTGCTGGTGTATGTTGGTACTACTTTAAAATAGCAGAAATAATAAAGTAACAATAATGGCATGTTTTGATGTTTTATTAGTGTTTTTTGGCAGGCTTCAGTCAATGGCTGAATGTAAAATTTTGTAAGATATCCCAGTTGTCTGTAACCTACCATTACTTTAAATGAAGTTCAATTAATATTTTAACATGCAAATTCATCTTTTAAATTTATATATTTTTAAATGTTTGTTTTTATGTGAATAGTATACGAATACTTGCTTAGTATTGTGTTTTCACTACTTAATCAGCTGTTGTAGAATTTTAGTTTTATTAATATGATAAATGCTGCACTATTGTACTGAATATAGACAGTTTGCATACTAAGAGGGTCCTGTAAAAGATTTACACCATACACATTTTGTACTAATATCATGTACAGCTGCGTCTGTTTCAGTACCAACATAATGAAATAAGATTTGAGATGTCTTTCCCATTACAGTGAAGGGAAACATTTTATAAAAGAAGTAGCTTTTTCTTTTGTATTCAGGTTTCTTCCAGTACAATATAATTTCTGACCATAGTTTCAGCCCAGCAGGAGTTACATCTCTTTTAGCAGTCAGTTCTTGAGAGATTCTGCAGGAAACTGTTACTGTACCAACTAACAAAAAAGTATATATATACAATATCAATAGTTAAAAAAACCTGGACATAAATGAGACAAGGTAAAGTAAGGTGAGAATATCTTGACTGTTGGCCTTTGTGAAAAAAAAATCGTTTGTATTGGCCTAGACTGACAGCAGAAAAGAATCTGTGAATGTCATACATAACTGGGAAATGATATGGAACTCTTTATTTGGAACAGGCAACAGGATAGGAGAAGTTGGAAAGAAGGAAAACTGGGATCTGATTAACTGCATATTTTTAATGCTGTTACAGGCAAGATTTTATGTATCAGAGGACGAAGATAATTTAAATGCAGGGCAAATTTTTGCTTTTTTCTATTGGTGAATCAAGTTATGCATTCTGATCTTCCCCTTTCATTCCAGCCCTAAAATCTGCTGAGAAAATACTGAAATGGTCATTAAACCCTCAATTTTACTAAATGTTTTTCAATTTTGAAGACAATTCTTTTTTTTTTTTTTAATCATATAAATAAGGGAAAGCTATATTGATTAATCAGATTTTTCTGATGAGTAACAGTGATCAGTGCAACTGTTGACAGAACCAAGCTTTCTGACTTAAGTAACTATTTATTTATTTTTAACAAAACATGCAATTCAAGAGTAGTAAAGGAAAAAAAAAGAAAGAATGTTTGTGTTTTTTTTTTTGTTGTTGTTGTTTGTTTGTTTGTTTTTGTTTTTGTTTTCTCTGAGGGCCTATTTTGCTCATTTTTCCTTGGAAGGACCTTGACTTGCCAGTAAAACAACATCTTGACCAGAAAATACCTTCCTACATAAGGCCACCAAGCTGAGTGAATAGTTTGTACATGACTAGCTATTATCATCAGTCTTTTTATTTCATATTGCACATTTTGCAAAGCTAAGTATGCTTGACAGAATATGTACACACAGTATACTTTTTGTCGTCCTTATAGCAGATGTTAAACACTATGGTCCTAAACTAAAGCTGAGTCTCAAATTTATTTGACTGTATTTGGTTGAGTTGCATTCCTGGGTGAAACATTCCTCCATTTTTTCATGATCATCTGTCTCCTCTCTCTTGAGTCTTTATTGTCCTCTTATCACTAAAATATAGCAGCATTTTTATGAAATGAGTGAAAAAAATACTTCGCACACATCAGTTGAAAAAAAAAAGCAGCTTTGATAAGACTTTTTCTGTCCTTTATCTGGAAGTGCACTTTGTGAACTTTAATAATAAGTGTAGGTAATACAAATATTTCTGATACATCTTTTAAAAGAAATAATGGTGATAGCTGTAATTGTTTCTAAAACTGTAAAAACACATTAATGATCTCTTATTTTTTGCAGAACCAATAAACCATTATATAGTGGGATTCACTGTCACTGAAAATGATTGAACAGGCAAAAACTGGTCTTATTTTCTGATACTCGCTCAGGAAAAGATAACTTCTGGTAGTAACAGATCAGGGAACAGGTCTTTGTGTTATGGGCAGAATGTGAATTCTTCTTCTAGTTACAGAAATTATGACAGATTTGGCTGAGAAGAACGTATTTTCCTTTCAAAACACTGACACTTCAAACAAAGTATCAAAATATTAGAGATTGTTTTGTGTTGAAATATAGGTGAAAATTTCAAGATGACAGTGAAGTCATGGAGGATATGTGAAAATATGAAAAAAGGTTTTTCGATCAAAACATCAAAATGATATGTTGGCTTTGTAAGAAATTGTTCCATTTATAAATTACTGGAGAATTAGACTGAATATTTGGTTACACTTAGTTGCTTTATTTGTGTACTGTGTCATACAAAGAAATGTAGTAGTGATAACTCATCACTTGATCTTGATGTTTGTGTAACTAAAATTTTCAATCGTTCTTTCCGTATCTGCCAAAATAGTTCAGGAATATCAGAAAAGAATTCATTTTTTCAGCATTATATCCCAGGAAATTGAAACCAGGTGTTGGACTATATGATCCTCATGAGCCTCTTCCAACTCAGGATATTATATGATTCCATGATCCCAGAAAATAATGAGGCATAACCCCACAAAAGTATTATACTTCATAGTTGAAAATATCATTAAAAATATTCCACTTAGAAATTTCGTTTGTTCATTAGAAAGGAGGTATCCAGAGACTCTTCTGGCAATGGAGTACCAGTAGTCTTTGTCTTGTATATTTTTAGATGCATACTTTAAAAATTGGGAATATTTAACCTTGGAAATCATTGATATGTTAAACAGTATGAGAAACAGTAGAGGTTACTGGCACATTTTAGAAATTAACACAACCATACCTCTACCTCCATTGCCTGAAAATAAATAACAAAACAATAAAGCTATCTTCTGTTCACATTTTTTACATAGGTTACAGTTCAAAAAATATATTTCAAGTGAATGAAAATAATAAAAAAAACCTCTTTAAACAATATATATAATAGCCTGAATCACAATCACAATTAATAACTGTCATGCTTTTATGATTTTTTGTTATCAGTATTCCACATCATAGCATCATGTAAGGCACTGTGAGTTAAAGAGTTAATGCTTCAGTCCAACGGACTGAAGTACTTTGCACTTCCATGTAGCTGGTTCTCAGAAGAGAACTATATACCCCTGAGGTGTTTGCATTCCTGTTTTCAGAGGGAAAGATGAAACTACATGCAAGTCCTGAGATTTCTCTCTTTTGCTGGTCATCTCAGCAGTGGAGGTTCTCTAGCTGTCCTACCTTCAGCTTTTGTGTAAGGCCTTTGGTTTCAGACGTTCTCTCACTTTATTTATTAGTTTCAATTCCAATTATACTGCATTATATTGTGCTATTTTGCATTCCGATATCTTATTAGTAAATTAGTTTTCCTCCTCAGATTGTTGCTGCTGTTTTGTTTTGGGGCCCATCTCCCCAAGTGTATTTTTTAATACATTCGTATGCTCATATTTTCAACCCCACAATTTCTTCAAATAAAGATTTTTCAAATACAGAAACTTCTGTAGGAAGGATCTCCATTCTTTTCAGAGAAACAGAGTTGGGCTTCATTTCTTCAGGAGTTTCTTCTTGTCAGTCAAACATTTACAGTCAAACTGTAAAGAACAGTTTACTGTGCTTGCTGTGGAGTAAAGTTCTTAAGGTTATGAAGAATGGTGAAAAATAACCAGTAGCTAAGCCTAGAGTATTTTAATCTCCTTTCAGATATTTGACATTCCGAAGACATTCTTATGTTTTGAAATTAGAGAAAGTTGTGATTTAATTAAGTTTTATGGATACAGATGAAAATAAATGTAACTATGAGGGTCATGGACAGTACTATATTCCTGAAATTAAAACAGTTACAGCTAGAATTTAATGAATTTGTTTAAAAGTAACTTAACTAACGCAAATGCACCAACATTTATAAATTCCATTTTATCAAAACTTCTGTATTGTGTATTAGCTGTAAAAAAGAAAGACATGACCCACTGTATTTTGCTAGAGTAGTGCCTTTCCCTAATGGACAAATAAGACTGTAAGTTATGAAATATAGAATAGAGGACTCCAAAAACAGTGTTTGAAATGCACTATCCTTAGACATCTAACCTTAGACACCAAATCCAAAAGTTCCTGTCTATAGTAACCTTAGCATACATTTTCCACTACTTCTGAACTGTCTGCTTGTTAACAGACTCATGTGTTTACTGGGTACTGTTCAGGTGAGTATTTGCTATGCCATCAGGATTTGATTGTCTGAAAATCTGATTGTGTCTAAGTTGTACTGAAAAGGATGTGAATAGCATGATGGATATAGTTTTGCACTGTTCAATTTGTGAAGCATCTTTCACTCTTTTCAGTCCTGGTATACAGAATTTTGTTTGAGGTTTAAGTTCTTTCTGCTCTGAAAAACAAAGCAAAATATAACATGTGGCAAATGCAGACCACATTGTCTTCTGCCCTAATGGCTTCATGACAGATGAACTAATGGAGCAGCAATAACTATGAGTCACTGAATGTTCATATGCTATGTTTGCATGACCACTTCATTCTGTATTTACTTGTTCTCACTTTATAATTACCTTCTGAATCATGAACTGCTTCCCCCATCATGCATGCATACCATTTGTTCAGGGGAAGGTGTTTGTATCAATGATTAGTCAATGATTGTTTGTATCAGTGATTAAGTAGACCGGAAGGACCCCTGCTTCTAGCTGCTTACGTGTTTTTTCTGTTTAGCTTTGTGTTAAGGAAATCCATTGAATCTCTCCTCTGTAGCTTGAGAGAAAAGGTGGAGTATTGTTGCAATTCCTGTATCATAATTTTTAAGCACACTTTTTTTAATTCTCTGCCACAACAATTGAGTTTATGTGAGCATAAATTGTGTGATTATATAATTGGTTTCCATGAGAAAAATGGCCATGTAATATGAGAAATTGCCATTTGGAAGTGCTGCATTTACTGATATATGATGTAACTCAGAGATTGTCCTATCTTTTCAGTTAATTTTCCCAAATTTGTTAGTTGAATAATACATGCACTTCACATGTAATGAGGTATTTTTCCTTTGTCTCCTTTTTAAATATAGCAATAAAAAAAAAGGAGTAAAATATCTGTTACTCTGTGCTGTTGCTCAATAAAAGTAACACCAGTTGAGTTTACTTTATTCTTTCTCAGGATTTTATTCTGATCCTCAAGTAATTAAAATGTGAAAGATGGAAGTAGGTCTTTAAAAACATCTTTTGATATTATCGCTTAAATAAGGTTATGAAAGGATATTGTTGATCATTTTCATTGTATAAAAACAAAAAATACAATGTAAAGTGAAGGTGTCAAATGTGGGTAAAGTGAATGTGAAGCTTCTGGTAAACACCAAGAGCATTTTCTTTTTCTTTAATTAGAGGGTTGGAATTCGAATCATAACCATTTATTATTCTGACTGATTATTGGCATTTGTACTGCCTTCTGGAAATTTAATAACAAGAGATTTACAAATAAACTAAAGTGATTGAGAAAAGGACCATTAGAATATCACCTTAAAAAAAGTAATACTGAAGTGTAAATTCAGTTTATTTCATCAAGGGGGTTAAGTGCAGGCTTGATACTACAGTCCTTTAAATAATTTGTGATCAAACTGAATTCAGGAACAAAATTCTAACTTATTTCATCTGTTTCTGTGTAATATGTAATATGTCTTTATCTTATTGACCCTAGACACTCATCTCTTTGAGAGAGTTAATAGAAAACAGTAATACTTCAACCATTTTGCATGACTATAAGTCTTATTTTTTGGTGTCAAGTTTGATGAAATATAATTTGTTCTTAAGGAGAACTTAGTGCTAGTGAACAGCAAGAGCTGGGAGATGAGGGTTGGCAATGACATAGTTTAAGGCCAGTCTAGGCATGGTAACAGATGTTGAGAGTACCATACAGGCAAGGTGACAAACTATGACCAGGATCTGTCTGGAGGTTTTGGAAAAGCTGGATGTAAAATGAAGAAATCCTGGTTGTGAAGAAAGACAGGACAGTGGGAGACAGGAAAGGGCGTCCGGCAGCCTCAGTGGAGCAGAGACCCAGAGGCCCTGGGGCTGGCACAGAGGAAAGAACCCAGGCAGGGGCTGGCAGGGTGGCAAGGGCCCCAGTTGTCACAGGAGTAGCTTGAGAAAATATTGGAAATTGTTAAAATAGGTGCACTGAACCACATGCATGACAAAGTATTGAAGAAACAGAACAGCCTAATTAATTTCTGCAGTACAGATACAATACAGTTCTCTCAGTTCAGTGCATAGAAGTCAATAACTGGAACCCTGATTGGTTGGGTTATTTTTAAATGGATGTGTGAATATCTGGAATCAATACTTGTGCTTTACTTCAAATCTTGTCAGAATTTTGTCTTAGAAAACTATTACACCTCTTTTTACTTAGCTTATGCTTATCTTTTTTTATCTTCCCTTTCCCTTGTTTTCAACTGAGAAACAGGGCTGTGGATGGAAAGTGTACTCTCTTCCTCACCCCCAATAAAACAATCAGTAATCAAGAGAGGAATATGGAAACCAGAGTTTAAAGATTTCTATTCTGAGTCAGAAAAAGTGAGGATTCAAACCTGAACTTTTCAAAATTTCATGAATTTCAACATTCCTATGCTTATTTTCATAGTGTGCTTTTTCCATCAAACTTTGTTTTTGTTTTTGTTTTTGTTTTTAATTTATTTTTTGTTGCTTTTCTAATAATCCTATAAGCAAAACTGAGGAGAAGATGTAGTGTATTCACTGATTCAGGTAATCCATATAGGTAGGAAATGCCAAAACATGCAGACAACTGTTTGTAATCAGAGTGTCTTACAGGACAAAATACAATCTCAACCTCTATTGTCAGTTTCTGTAGTTTTACTTCTTGTACTTAGCACTGAGTTCAAAATCTCAAGTAATTCTTTTTTGTTTGTTTGTTCATTTTGCATTTTCTTTTCATTACTGAAACAAAACTTAGTTTCTCAAATTATTTCAGTAACCACTCAGTGGAATTCTTGGTCTCGAGATGCGATCATTCCTGTTGCGACATGGGCTGTTTCATATCACAACATACTTTAACAAATTAAACAAAATGAAGTAAGGGCAGTGTGCCTACTTAAAATTGTTCTTCTGTACTGGCAAAACTGATGATTCTACATAGACTCTACTCTGTTTTGTAGTGGGAATATGTCTAAAATTTTCACCCAAATAGTTAGAAATCCTTCCGCAGTATGAACGTAGTGAATACCGCACCTGCTGACAAATTGAAAATGGATATAGCCTCTACAGTTAGAGCAAAGCCAAGTAGATAAACTGAAATAAGACTTTGTGTTGAGGTTTGTTTATTTGTTTGTTGTTTGCTTGGAAATCTGCACGTCTGGTTTTGTTTCTGTTTCTGCGAGGCTTATTTTATAATACAACTTCTGCCTGAGGAATAAAAGATCATAGCATAATGAAACTTATAGATCATTTGTGATAGAAAGAAAAATCACTGAGTTCAGAGTCTCAAATTGCTTTGTTTCTTAGGCTATAGCTAGAAAACCATACATATTTCTAACCTTTCTTTATCACCAAAATGAAGAGATGAAAATCAGATTCTGACAACACTGAGGAAAACCAATTTAGTATTTTGACTCTCCAATTCCTGTAGAGTATTTAATCTTGCAGTTGCTGCAAGACCCCAGTCTTTATGGTAAATCACAAATATTTTGGTTGCTGCTTTTAAAAATACATATTTTTTATTTTAATATTTTATTTCTCAAATGTTTCGTCAGACTAGGTTGACTAATTTGTCAACCAGTGTATACTATTCATGGTTTTGTTATCCTGCTTCACCTAGGCATTCATTGGTTGGAAGTAATTTTTAATATATTCTTTTCTCACTGTTCAGACCATCAGTATTTCTTCTCTAAATGAAATCCAGCATCACAGCTGAGTCTCAAGTGGGGTCCTTGGCCAGCTAAGCTCATCATCACCAACAAGTTAAACTAGCAAGGCGCCAAGAATGGACCTCTGCACTGAATTTTACAGGTTAGCAGAATGGAGGGCTGTAGTAACATTGTTATTGCAAGGGTATTGAGATTCCTATGTGAATGAATCTGCTAGCAGAATGTGGACTTTGTTACAGGAAGAAAGCAGATGCTGGAGTTGGAGCAATCAGTTTCTGTGAGAGGCGCCAGGGATGGGCTGGCTGTTGTAAAAGCATCACTCAAATACATGTAACTGTAAGAAATTAGATACTGCTATAGATACAGAACAATATAGTAAAATAAATTGAGGGCAATGATGGCCATCTTCAGTGAAAATGTAGAGCAATAGTATGTTGTAGTAGTACACTGAATTAAGGTTAAATATGTTGAAGAATTGAGCTATTGCAGAATTTAAGACTGTGAAATTATTAATATCCTATTTTTAAATGTTGATATTCTCTTGGATCATTGTTGACAGAGATCAGTACATTTCACTCTCAAGCACACGTGTGTATGCTTCCAAAGCAACACACATATTTGAATTTTTGAAAAATCTAAGAGTTCAAGATTGAAGATAATCTTTCTATTCACAGTACATTTTATTTGGATTAAAAAGTTAGATATTCTCAGACACTTGTTGATAAATCTTTACAGATAAATCTGTAGAGTATTCATAGCTTCTAGTCAAGAATGGTATTTATATATTGGATTTGACTGTACTTGTTTAAAGCAGAGAATGAAGTAAGAAGGAGAGATTCAGTGTCAAGGAGGTGAAGAACATTTTTAACATAAATATTTCTTTCCGCACATGTCTTGAAAAGATTTTAAATGCTTCAGGAACAACTGAAACAGTGGCACTAGAGAATCCATACTTTTGAGAGAATTTTCTGTTCTGCTTTACGTGTCTTCTGTTTTGAAGAAGTAAAATACAGGAAAGAGCAAAGGAAGTGTTTTTTGGTTGGTTAACTTTTAGTATGCTGTTGCACCCCAATTATTTGTGGTAATACAGAAAACTGTTTGCAGATATTCTGTTAAATCTGTATGTTAGCACATTGCTGACAGGGAGTTGCTCCTGATAAGCAATGATGTGTTATTGACGTTCAGCCTTCCATTGTAATCAGACTTGTATGAGTAAAATAGATTTCCGTGTCCGTTCTCCGAACTGTGTTGAAGTAACTTTCCTCTAAGAAAACAGTCTTTCCTCTGGTAAGATAATGAACTAGTTTTGGCTAAGAAGGAGCTGACTTTCTTCACAGAGTCTAGTATCATGCTGTTTTGGATCTGTGATGATAACAGTGTTTCCATGTTAAAATATTTAGGAAATGTTGGCATTTCTTCTTGGAAATTTGGCTAACTTTAATAAGGAGAATGTCTGCCTATGACAGAGCATTTGAGGGTGACAATTTGAATGGACCTATAATCTTGTTTTTATAAAATTGAATTGTCACTAACTTTTCAGTGTTGTTGAGAAACATTAACAAATGTTCCTTGGAATAATAATAAAAAAATAGATGTATCCCCTGATTGAAAAATAGGCAGATTCTTAGTGTTATATTCCTCTGTCATGCTAGAATGAAGCTGTTTTCCCAGTTTGCTGTAGGATGAGATGTTGGCCATGTGAATAACTGATCTTTGCCCTGTAAGGCTTTAATGCTGTGAATAATCTCTATGAAAGTGCAGGTGGCTCCACTTGGCTTTTTTTTAAGCATGGTTAATTGTTGGTTGATTACATAAATATAAAGATGGAAGGGATCTCCAAAAGCCAAATTATATGTCCTTCAGAAATAAAGAAAGAAAGAAAGAAAGAAAGAAAGTCCAGCAAATTGTCCTAGAATTTTCTTAAATAGTCATTAAACTGTGAAATAGAGGAAAGATCATGACTGAAAAAGAAAACTCACATGGAAGTTCAGCTTAATGGATGAATTTATTTTCTATTCATTTTCCAGTAGAACAATTCCATTCCAGCCATTAACCATGTTTAAGCACTACGAAACTAAAGCAGTAAATGGAATTACCTGTGAGATTGAACTTAAATTTGATCCGCGTAATCAATTACTTTGATTAATGAACTTGTTTATTTTGTCATACCGGATGGAAATACGTGATTATAGTGTCAGTGGTTAGGTCCACAGGGCTTCAGAGGTCTGAAAGGGGTTGGCTGATCTGAAATTAGCTGCAATTCACCATTTTTCCTAAGAGAAAGTGAGGTGGTTTTATTTCAGGTAGTACTATATGTGTTTTGTTTTGTTTCTTGTCTACCTTTTTCTCAGTATATGACCTCTCCCCTTTCTGCTCCAGAAAAGACAATATGACAGGGAAAGTAGGTCCTGAAAATAATTGATAAACTGTAAATTTAAAATTACAAAAGAGATTCTTAGATAATAAGTACTGATTTATTTTTAGATAAAACCAATTTTTGTAGTTAGTTATTAATTTGCAGTGTGGAGAAACATGTATGTTTTAAGCAATCCAAATCTTTTGATTTACCTTTTGAAAAGTATTATTTACTTTTAGACCTGTAGGTATGCGGTAAGGTTTAAGGTTAAAATATAGTTTCAGCATGTCTATCTTGTACAATGGGCACAGGGGTTATGCAAGTATGACTTATATTAACCTGGATAAGACATAGGCCATTTTATGTACGCTGAATTGTTCCTCAATTAGAATATTATTTGTGGAGTTTCCCAATAATCATTCTTGAGTACAAAATCATAATGGATGAACAAAAAAAATCTGAGTTCTGAGAGCTTCTTGTAAAGTACATGATACACATGGAGAAAGCATAAAAATTCATCTAGTCAGCTAAAGGAAGAAGTCATCATAAGAAATTTTAGGACTTCTGGCTTATGCCTTACTTAATCTATCTGTCTCTGAATGTTTCACATATGAAAACTGGGGTTTGTGACTTTTATGTTCCTGGAATATCCATACTTTTTGTTACAATTAGATTGTGGTTCTAGTGATATATTGGAACAAAAGCAGAAAAGAAGTTGGAATGATTCCAGAGTGTATTGCTCAGAGGAAAGATTTGTGCACCTCGAAGTGGAAACCCAATTAGAGGACTTAGTGGTTCAAATAAAGGTAAAAAATACAGTTTTTACCCAAATTAAGACAAGATCTTCTTAAACTAGTGTTTAATTTCAAATAAAGCACAATAAATAATGAAAAAAAATCAGACAAATACTGGAGATAAAACCCATCATAGAAGGTAGTAACTTAAACGATAAGTTGCAAATGGAAGTATTTTGAGTACCTCTTATCAGTTTCTTTCTCTCCCAGTTAATTTCACGTGAAAATTATCTTAGTGCATGTTCAAAAGAAAGCTTAAGCTCAGTGAGGTTGAAGTGTGAGTAAAATGTCCTACTAAGATGTAGTAGATCATATATAAATATGCTTTTGTAAATGAGTCTTCATGTAGGGAAAGGGAGCTTATTGCAAACATAGCAGCACAACTGAGCTGTCCTTCTCTTACCGTTTTACTGAAGCACCATACATGTACCGTTGTACAACTGGAATGCCAGTTCAGCAGACATAATTTTCATCAGTTGTTTGTTTTTTTTTTCCTTTCATTTGCTTCTTATATTTTATTTTACCTCCTATAGTTATAAATCAGTGTGAAAAAGAGTTGCAGGTTGAACATTCTTCAATAAAAGTAGTAATTATAAAAGTAAATTGTCCTAAAGTCTAGCCACTAAAGAAAACAAATTTCATGTGAACTGACTTATATCAAAGGGCTATTCACTGGAGCAGAGCAAATGCAATAGGTACTACTGTTTCCATTAAAGAAAATATGAAGATGACTATTTCAGTGGAAGGATAAATGAAGAATAATGAGAATACTGTTAGCCATAAAAATGTCTTATTACTGATGACATTTCAGGCATGATAAGGATTTTAAAGAAAAACCTGCAAACCTGCAAGTTTTCCTTACTACCTCCATTAACACATTCACATGTATCCTTGAGAGTAGTGAACATGGAAACTATACTAGAATTGTTATAGTATGCTGTAGTTAAAAACATTTGCAGAAGGTTTTTATGATGAAGATAAAATCACTAAATTAAAACATTTGCATTTTTTTTCCTAAAAGCTACATTTGGTTACAGAAGTAATAGCAAATGAGTGACCTGTTCTTGTTGCAACATGTAAAACCAAAAGAATTACATCTTCACTTTGAATTCTAATTAATTAGTAATGTAACGTAATATCAATATATTAAAAAAGCAAGGTAAACTACTGTGTTGTCCAATTAATAAAATCTCCTTTTTTATAAAATATGTTCCAAAAGTAGAATTTATAAGAGATTTTTTTCTGTGTTATCTAGATTTGCACATTGCAAACACTGAATAGTAAGAGCTAAGGAGAAATCTAAACTTTAGAACCCAGCGTATTCAAATAAAGAAAGGAATACCTCAGGAAGAAATATGTCCATGAAGGAAAGATACAACATAGCATGTGAAAGGAAAAATATGTATTTGGACATTAGAAAACATTAATGCAGGCCAAACTTTTTAAATATCCAGCCTCTATGTGCATATAAAAAAAATAAACTGCCTCATTCAACATATTTGATAGAGCCAAAACTATCCAGGAGCAGTGGTACTTTAGCTGCAAATTTCTTTTGCTCTATGATTCCTAAATGAGCATTAGCATTAGTTTTTTTCCCTCCCTCCCCCCATCCAGTTTTGTAGTTGTTGATTGTTTG
>VXAB01008097.1:0-10200 GCA_013399175.1 Odontophorus gujanensis
CTCTCTCTTTCTCTTTTGCTCTTGGTTTCCCTCTTTTTCCGTCTTCCTTATTAAAAAAAAAATAAAAAATGATGACAATATAAATTGTATTTCAGTAGGGTTGTTCACTCTCCATTAGTCAGCACTTCTACGACAAAATCTAGATAAAAGTAAACACCATGATTTCATAAAGCATATTTGGTGCTTTCATAAAAATCTGGGTATTTACTGTAGTTCTTTGTTAGAATGAATAATCATAAGACTTTTGATGATCTGCCTGAAGGCTTTACCTCAGTCATTGTGAAAAGTACATCCAGTGACACTTGAAGCAATGACTTAGAGAGCTAATTACTACTATAGGCCTGATTTTATATATGTGAGCATAGACTTTGTGGTCAGAACACAGCCAAATAAAGCAATGGTTGCTGCATCCCTGTAAATCAGTTCTTGAAGGAGAGCAAGTTTCATAATCAGACTAAGAGATAAAATATAAAAAAAAGCAGATCAATGAAAACGTGTGAAGTGCAGGGATTTATCAGCATCACATAATGCACAAGTAAAATTCTATAGATAATAAAATTTTTCTTGATCAAAGAACTTCCTTCAGTGATGTTAGGGTAGCTCTATACTTTAGTCACTTGTCACTCAGTCCATCTGCCTTTCCTTTAGAGTGGGCCAGCATTTCAAATGTGCACCCTCAGCCCACTGAATTTACTGTGTTCTGTCCAACTTCACATCATCTGATACAGCCTGCCACCATCATTGGAAGCTCAGTTACCCAACATTCCTCTTATATTTCTCTCAGTAGGAAAATATGTCTTGCTGAGAACCTATAAGTTCCCTGATAAAGAGGGATCTGACAGTGACCTGCCTTGTCCAGACTGCGTTCCCTCCTGGATGCCTTTCAGACATGATCAGGACCAGCATTGGGACTATAGGATTTGTGGCAAACCAGACATAGTAATAAACTGTGATAGGACTAGATCTCTGACCTACCACAATTGTCCTGTATGTTCTTGAATTTGTTACTTATCAACCTGACTTTCTTTATCTCTTTGTTTGCTCAAGTCTCTTTATAACATTTTCAGTGTATATTGTCTCTTTCTATGTAGATGTCTATTTCCCAACCTGGTAGGCTTCCAATGCTTGGCAGAACTTGTCCATATCATTCTGCTACAAGATTTAAATAATAAGAGCATATTTGCTGTGCAAGGGCAATGAATGTGAGACCACAGACGGAGAGGGAGGAAGGCAAGTATTTATTCTTTAGTGGTCATTATGTGGCTTGAGAAAAAAACGAATATATTTTGTGTGGGATTGGAAAAATAGTATTTGTATCCCTGTAGTACAAGCAGAACTGCAATCTGCTGTTTACACAGCAAAGAGGCTGTAGTCCATTGGGTCATTTTCTCATAAGTTCTTTTCTCTCTGGTTAATGGATAAATCTCATCCAGTTCTGAAGTAGTTTGGGGAAATGTAAGTACAGAAAGTAATGTAGGAGTAAACATAACAGTTTTATTTATTTATTTATTTATTTTTGTGACATTCTAATGGAAAAACAGGATACCTTGAGGTTGTAAATGTAAGCAGCCCTTAGTCGTACTGCTGAGTATGTAGTTATAAATGTAATAAGATCTTCCTGGGCAGGTTCTTGTACAAGTTTTAATTCTTATCTCCACCATCACAACTGCACAGAACACATTGCTTTCATTAGTGTAAATACTTTGCACGCTCTTCTGAAGGAACATGTTGTTTTATTTATGTATTCTTTTATATATGTATTTATATTTAATTATTTGACTTCATTTAAGAGAAAATTATAATAGGACGCAGATGAGGCACAAAGCAGGCAATTAAATAGTGGTACGTAATTCAACTCTGACTCAGCCAGGGCATTTATACAGGTTCATAAAGAGATAGTCCTGCCCCAGAGATCTATCACCTAATAAATAGAACAGCCAAGGTACAGAAGGCAAAGGCTCCCCACACAGAAGTTTTCAATACTTGAGGAAATGAGTAAGAGGATTAATGTCTTCTCTTCATGTAAACTGTTCATGAGAGTTTATAATTCATATTGACATGTTCCATTTAGGACTGGATTAAAACAATATGTCTCATGGTAAAATGGATATTCAATTTAAGGTAATAATATTACATGCATCAGTTTGATTGTATATGATTTCTTGTGCAACAACTGAAAAATATTAATTACTCTGCTTATAGGTGCTGTCAAATCACCTGGTTTTCCACTTGGCTACATTGCTTGCTTTTGAATAGGTAAATGATAAATTTTCTGTCAATTAAACTGTTTACTTTGGTAAATTCTTTTAATGAGTGCTTTTTCTGCACAATGACTTTCTCACGCTCTCCTACTAGGAATGAATGACCTGCCTAGAATCTACCACTGTGCAGTATCATACTTATAAAATGAATTATTTCAGAGAAACAAAAGATACGGTGCTTACTTCCTAAAGAAATCATGTTGTTTGGAGAAGGCTGGTAACAATTAAACAAAGGATCCCCAAAGCACTATGTGGTTTTAATAATATCCTATTTGATAATATATATATATTAGTAATATTCAGCATGAATGAAAGCATGTCTTTTGGTGGTTCTAATAGAAAAATGATTGTATTTACTAAATTATGACACAGTGGCTTTCATATGTACTAAAAAAACTATGAAACCAGTAAACAAAAAAGGATTTGACATCAATATCATGCACCATAACCAGTGTTTATATCAAAATACACAGGTCACTCTGAATATAGTGCCTCCTATTTATTTCCACTGAAACTAACAGAGATAAAAAAAAAATCACAATAACACTACTCAACAGAGCAAATTCTCAACTACAAAATACTCTTTTTTATCATAGTCACCATCGTCAGCTCTGCATTTTTGCCAGCAATAAACAAGAACCTGCATGCCACGCTTGTAAAAATCTGCATCAGTGGAGGTTATGCACAATTGCTGTTGCCACACAGTGCACCAGTCATTGCCTCACTGTGCTCACATTCGCTGTTTGTTCTCCATAAACATTCAGTGAGCACCTATAAATGTCCACTAATACCATTCTTTCCACTTTAGGGTATTCGATGACACACATTTGCTTCATATGCACTTATATGTCAGATGCCATTTTGTCGGACCGTTCTGTGCTGCTGTCACATGGCAACAATATGCAACAGAATATTGGTGGCAAAGTTCAACCTGCCATACCACTGCCATTTTCCTCTCACGTTGTAGGCCAACAAAATAAAATAGGAGGCACTATTTTCAGTGCAACACTCATATGAACTTCTAAGCACGCTTTAGTTTCTCTTGTCTCCAAAGCTTTTATTTAGCTGGAAAAACAGAAAGAAAAACAAAAACATAGTTTATTGTCAAGTAGTCTGAATTTTACTGGGAGATGTATTATAAACCACTTTCACACTCTATCTCATACCCCCTCTCCTTTCTCTTCTCTCTTCCTCCGTGTGTTCAAAGTGAAGGTAAGATAGGAACAAAATAAGAAGCGATAGATCACAGGACTCTTGGTTGCTTTCCAGTGTGCTACGCTGTCCCTAGTTATTATATAGATGGTCTTGCTCCCTAAAATTATTAGATTGCAATGCCACTCTGTTGAACGACTTGTAAACACAGAGCAAATAAACAAGGTGACTTTCTCAACTCAAGCGTCTTAGCCTGAGGAGACATAATACAAACTAACTTACTTCTGCTCTTAAACTAATTGATTGAATCAAAAGATAAAAAAAAATCCATGAGGTTGTATTACTTCATCAATTGTTAACAAGTACTTTGTTTTTTAGCAATGTCAGGTTTTTATTGGTTTGCAAATGAGTAGGGTAGAAATTTGAAACTCTTGCTTTGATTGTTTATGTATGCACTCATGCGATTGTATTTCATGTGGTTAATTATTTGAATAATAGGATTTGTAGTTTTACTTTATTGAATTCTTTCTACTTGAAACATTCCTTCACCCATACTATAAAGTGAACTGCTGAATGTTTTAATGTTAGCTGAGGGTAAAAAGAAGCTATAAACCTCTTTACAGATTAGTGAAAGTCCAAAGCAGAAAATCCCTTGCAAGGAGACATGTTTATGATGCATTTTTTCCTCTGTACTTTTAAATAATGACTATATATATATATATATTTAATTTGAAATTGAATATCTTATTGGAATCACAACCTTTTCCTAAGGCCTACGTCTGAAATTGAAGTGGATTTTGTGTGATAGTCACGGTGAGGCAAAAATCAACGTGAGGAAATATGAAACATTATGTCTAGTATTATCATTTAAGATAGAAATGTGTCAGAATCATCAATTAGCAATTTGATGCTCATACATACAAATTTACATAGTAACATCATGAATGAAAGGCATATAGATAATTAAATATTTAATAACTTATGTTGGAAAAATATTGTTTATGAAATAATAATAAATTATGAAATAATTTATAAAATATCAGAAAAAGAGATTTTCTGTACTATGTTCTTTAACTGCTGGGAATAAAATATTTAGTCACAACACACTATTTGTATTCCTTCTTAATTTACCTCCACTTTGTCTCTCAATATTTAGAAAAGTAGAAACAAAATCTTAGATAAAGGTGCTGAAGCATTCAAGGCATATCAGAATATAGATTTTGATATTAATCTTATCTCATAATTCGTCTAGTAGCATAATATATTTTATGCATCATTCAGGATCTGCATAGAGTTTGTTTTCCCCATTCAAGAATTAATCTTGCACCTTCACTCAATAGTTATTAAATATTGTACTCAGAGTGCTATTTATGGTCCTAAAATAATTTCTGCAAACTTATTTAAATATTAAATCTGACTGGACAGATAGAATCACTTTCTTTCTGTCCTGTCTCTTCAGAGTCTTGAGATGCATATTGTGAATATCCTCATGGATCACTTGGGTCTTTTGTTTGAGGGCTACATTTTTATGTGTCAGAGTAAACACATAGGCAGTAGACACGAGGTGTAGAAGTGGTTTTATCTTGTGTACATCAGGAAGGCTATACAGTAGAGTTGCATGTAAGCAGGATTTAATTAGAAGTTGGGGAAGATCAAGGGCTTATGACAGGAATAAATGTTTGATCATTAGACCTCGTAGAGACTCTGCTGCTGTGGTGGAAAACCAGTACATGGTATTTCCTTCAAAATCTTGACATGACTGTGCTGTAATTCTCTGGTGTAATCTTACAGAGGTTTCTTTGTCTTTAACTGTCCCCATTTAGAATCTCCATTTAGTTCATCTTATTTTGGATTTTTACTAAAATAAGGAGGGGGGAGGGAAGATGGTTCTTCTGGTTGCTGCAGAAACATGTCCTATAACCCCCAGACATGTGTGAGCCCTTCGTCAAATGTTTATGAAAGAGCTAAATGTAAATACAAAAGCAGAGAAAATGATAATCAGATGGTACTCAGATTATGAGACCCTCTGTGTGCCATAGAGGTGATGGACCATGTACTCAGCTGGAGCTGGACTCATTTATTTCAGGTAAAGCTCTATTCCTATCATTTTAGTTTGCCTTATCATAAACTCATGCTGTTTTTAAAGGTAGCTTCTACAATTAGCAGCTTTGGCAGCACTGACATTGAGTTCAAGTGGGGCTAGGGCTAGCTCTTTATGCATCATTTGCAAAGGATAGTGCACCTCTTTCTTTTGTGGAGTGTGAGTACTGGGCTGGGGAAGACTATGTTATGGTTTCTATCTCTCTCATGGGTCTCTGGGTCCAAGTGGAACTGAGAAAATATAAAAAGCCTTGTCATCAGACTCTAATTCTAGGAATGCAAAATTAGCTGTAGTTTTATAAATGATATGGTTATGCATCTAATACTGTGTCTGTATGTATATATATATGCATGCTGAACACAGCAAATGAAACTCTGTGCTTGTATGTGTGTGCATTTCTCTGTGTGATCAGTTTGGCACAAAGAGTAAATAATACAGTTGTAACAACAACTAACTTCTCATTGCCCATGAAAGCTAAGCTTAAATGAACTACATCACTATTTACTTTTTCCTTTCATCAATACTACCTTGACAGCCACGTATGCTTCGTTTTCCCAAGTCCATTTCAGTTAATTCTCTCTGCTTTTAAGTTAATGTACATACATTTCATATTGTCCGTATTCTCTCCTGAATTTATATTCACTGCAGAATTTTTATGCTTAAATTGAAAACTGAAGCTCATTTCCTTTTTGTGTTATTTTGCCGTAGTGTGATGAGGAGTGTGAAAACATCCAGTCACACACTTTCAGCCCGAACAGCTAACACAGATTACATTGTTTTACTTCTGACAGATACTGCCTTTTGTGCTCACATGCATGCCTGGTAGGCTAGATATGAATGAACAAGAAGTGGCGCAGAAAGTAGCTAAACTGTAAATCATTAAGGCAGACAGTGGAAACAGGCTTCCTTTGCTTCTAGGTAGTGTTCACTACATGCTGACTATAGCATTCAACTGTTTTATTGAACAGTGTTATGGTTTGTCCATAAACAGAGATTTTCCTGTATGATGCACACTGCCATGGCTGAGAGCAGTCTTTGGAGTTTGTTTTGGAGGTGAAATGTCCGGCTGTGTTCACAGGAAAGCACACAACAAATACAGCTGTGGTTTTATATTAATAATATTAATCTTCTGGACTTGTGGAATAAAGAGTATTTAATTGTTTTAAAGGAAGCAGTTTGTAACTGAGATACAGAATCTTTATCAGTTGGTAGTGGGCTTTTAGTGTTTTCAGTTTGACAGACCTGGAGAAATAGATGAAAATACTCCTTCATAGTGTGTGCAAGAGAGAAAAAAATGAAGGTGAAAGCAATACTATATGGATGTCCCATTCCTGGGGACGTTCAAGGTCAGGCTGGATGGGGCCATGGGAAACCTGGTCTAGTGCCTGATTTAGAGGTTGACAACCCCACACATAGCAGAGTAGTCAGAACTAGATTGTGTTATTCTATGATTCTATTCCTTAACCATAATTTTTTTTTTCTTTACAGAAATTTTTATAGTCAAAGCAATTGAAGAACTTGGAGTTTTTTATCCATGGTTTTACAATCTCATCTTCCTGCAGTACAAGAATTGTTGAAGTAGAGCTATTTTCTGCCAATAATTTTTAGTTAAGCTGTGATGTTTCTTTAGATAGAGGCTTTGCGGAGACCTGATAGCAACCTTTCAGTATCTAAAGGGGAGCTACAAGAAACAAGGAGATAGACTCTTTAGCAGGGCCTGCATTGAGAGAACAAGAGGAAAAGGTTTGGGACTGTATGATTCTATGACCCTATGATTCTATGACTTCATTCATTATTTAGCTTAGTGTCTGCAAATAATTTAGAATCTACTATACCTATGGTAATTTATNGATGGGGCCATGGGAAACCTGGTCTAGTGCCTGATTTAGAGGTTGACAACCCCACACATAGCAGAGTAGTCAGAACTAGATTGTGTTATTCTATGATTCTATTCCTTAACCATAATTTTTTTTTTTCTTTACAGAAATTTTTATAGTCAAAGCAATTGAAGAACTTGGAGTTTTTTATCCATGGTTTTACAATCTCATCTTCCTGCAGTACAAGAATTGTTGAAGTAGAGCTATTTTCTGCCAATAATTTTTAGTTAAGCTGTGATGTTTCTTTAGATAGAGGCTTTGCGGAGACCTGATAGCAACCTTTCAGTATCTAAAGGGGAGCTACAAGAAACAAGGAGATAGACTCTTTAGCAGGGCCTGCATTGAGAGAACAAGAGGAAAAGGTTTGGGACTGTATGATTCTATGACCCTATGATTCTATGACTTCATTCATTATTTAGCTTAGTGTCTGCAAATAATTTAGAATCTACTATACCTATGGTAATTTATTACAGTGCTTGACATATCTATTCATTTTCTCCACATTTACCAAGATAATGATTTTTCTTATATTGTCTCAGGTTGACTTCTTTTAAATCCAGTATTTACTGTGTCTTAAATTCTAATATATACTTCTAAAAGTCTGTGAGAATACTCTTTCACTCACCTTTGCCTCAACAGTATGTTGGTCAAGAATTAACATGAAAGTCCTTGGAGACCTTGCAACGATTTGTCGTCTTTCTCTCAGATGCTCATTTACTTTGTTTGTCCATGATGACAGAATCTGATATTATAGAACTGCATTAGAAAAACAGATAAGCCAATACCATAACGATAGAAAGAGACATGAATTTTAGTCACCTTTCTTATCCCATAACTTTCCAATTAGATTTTCTTCTGCTTAATTCTGACCTTGTGCTTTTGGTCTACAGAGAGGAACATATTACTGGACTTGCATAATACTAGCAGTATAGAACTTTTAATGTTTCTTAAATTCAAATATATTCTGATAGAGATATCCAATCACTCGGAAAATCAATAAGAAAAATTAAATAAAAAACATATGGTAGATAATTACATTGAAACATTTAATGTGAAAATATATAACATTTTGCAAATTTATCCCAGAATAATTATCTCAAATTGAAGTATAGCTTCATGTGTATTTGTCACAGATTAAAACAGCTGTCCATAACACCAAAGTGAAGTAATCCATCTTAATTCATCTCCATTTTACAGAGATTCTTAATCCCTGTAACTAGGCTAGAAAATCTTGAGCAAGAATGTCATGGAATAGAAAGCCACACAAATAAATGGGAAGGAAATGCCACTACATAATCAAGAGGCCTCAGATAAACTTTATGTTTTCTTTTAGTTACAATTTGTTGCTCTTTTCTGACAACAGTTTTATATCGTACTAGTATCTTTGACTTTGATAGTATGATTCCAAGTTGCAGCCTTTTTATAGTCTTGCATTCGAACATTTTGACTACTGATTTAAAGAGATGCTGGAGAACCTGAATGGAGCAAATCCTGGTGTGGAGGAAGAGAAAAGAAAATCTGGGTGCCATCTGTGATCTCTCAGGCTAAGATTATGACACACACAGTCATTACAGTTCACCAGAAGTATTTAAATGCTTTAAACAGAGGTATCACCTCCATCAATTACTTTAATCTCCACAGGTCTTAACAGTCTGTTCTTTTTTTCTAGTTCTTTTTCCTTTTTTCTTTTCCTTTNTTAGTTAAAAAAATAAAAAGAGAAAGAAAAAACATACACACAGACCTCATAATCACAGAAAGAAAAATGTAGTGAGAATAGAAACATATTTGTTTCTGGGGGACCACTCTTTACTCTGTAAACATTGCTTTTCATACACTGGCAATGGCTATTAATTAGACTCAGATAATGCTCCATTAACTGAAGTCAAAGTTGGCTAAGGAACTGGAACTGAACCCTAAATGTGTTTCAGTATTTGCACAGCCAATGCAGTCCTAAAAGCCTTTGAGGGTAAAAGCTTTCAAACAATTACACAGCTACCAGTAATTCCAAGGAAGCATTTATGCAGCTTCTATACTATCCTGTTTTTCCTTCTTTCAGACAGTTGATTCAATGGAAATAATTCAACAGATGTCTTGGTATTTCAAAAGGTCATTTTTGCACCTAGTAAATCTATGATGCCATCTCGTTTGACTTTTCTACAAGTACCTTTATGTTTTTGATCCTTCTGCCTGTTGGGAGAATATCTCTGTAAACAACTCAGCAATGTTTCTTTATCCTTTTCCAAATTTCTCCTTCACTTGCCTACTCCACGGAGTTCTTTGAAAACAAAACAAAGTAAAATCTTATGTCTCCTGGTATGCCAAGATCAACAATGTCTCACTGCATTCTCTTTGTTCCTTCTCTGTCTAAATTCATCTTTTGTTTCAGGTCTTATATTTAGATGGTGGGCTCTCTGAGACAGGGGTTGTCTTTTTTGATCCACGTTCAGTGCGGATGTTGAAGCAGTGCAAGTAAATAACAGTAATGACGTGTTGCTGAACTATATCAGGATACCGTAGTGCTATAATCAGCTATGCTGGGAAGTGAATCAGGAGACACAGTCATCACTGCCAGTTGTTATGCATCACAGCTTAGCAGCCAGGGAGGCTACAAAGATTCTTATCAATTCATAAGTTTTCAAAGACCGTTCTGACTAAAAATAATCTCTAGTTCTTAATACACATGGGGTGTTAAGTCTAAAACTTGTAGAAGAAGTTCAGAACTCATAATTTTGTATTGGTAACATAAAATTGTATCCTTTCCTTTTTCCTTTCCTTCCCTTTCCTTCCCTTTCCTTCCCTTTCCTTCCCT
>VXAB01008097.1:17684-90546 GCA_013399175.1 Odontophorus gujanensis
AGAAAAAAAGAAAAGAAAAGAAAAGAAAAGGCAGCTGATATTTTTCTCTCAGCTTCTTTTGTAGAGAAGCTGGGAGAACTGTGGTCCACTGCATGAAACTACTGCAATTAATATTCCCTTAAAATAATATCCACTGCAAAGTTACACCTTGATTGCCATTTTAAATATCACTGAAATAAAGTCAGCGCAGCTGAACCAACCAAAAAAGAGAGTAATATTTACCATTTGTCATTGGCTCTTTTTCTACATGGTCCCAAGGCAGAGGTAATTTTCAGTATCTTGACAGGGTTGTTGCAAGTGACAAAAGGGTGATTATTTGGAGCACTGGGTAATAGCTGGCTTGTGTTTAATTCTTAATATCTAAAACATTTCTGAATAAAGAATGACAAGCGTTTTTCCAAACTGATTCTTGACTTTGTTGGGTCATAGTGTCAGAAAGGCCAAACTACTCAAGTAATTTTTAGGTCCTAGTTTATTTCTAATAGACAAAGAAATTTTTTTTTACTTGTTCTTACTAGCTGCAGAAGCACAGTGACATTTATGTCTCATTCTTGAGTATCAGTGTTTCTCACAATGCAAGAATCTACTCCTAAGCCACAAAAATAACTCTTTTCATTTTCATCAATGGTGTGAAGGCCACATTTCCAATTTTTGATATATAATCCTTTGCTATAGGATTTCACATCACATTGTGAATCCAGGTGCTGATTTATGTCTATATTCTCTGACAATCATTCTGAAGAGTAGTATTAGTGGTAAATCCACAAAAATAATGAAATAGTAGAGGGGTCAAACTTGGATGTGGCTTTGTCATTACTTGCACATAAGGCTCTAATGTCTATGACTTAATCAACTAAGGTGTCTTTTTTCCACTTAAGATTTTTTTATTCCTTTATTTTGTGGAGCTGAGAGATCTTAAGGGACAATTATTGTACTGCAAGCAACTGCTAACAATACTATGTCACCAAAGAGAAAACCAACCCAACCCCCAGCAAATCAGTTTCAGAAATTCTGTAAGGTTTTTCATGTACAGTAACTGCTCCAGAGTCAAAGAGTTTAAAATCCAAGTGGCCACAGTAAGAGTTACCTTGGATGACTGTTTAAATTTAGCTTTCATTAGATGAGAGATCTTCCAAAGGGATAAGATGCTCAAGTAGTGTTAATCAGTATGAATTTTAAGTTTCTTGGATGAGACCTTGCAATACTTCCCAGAGATGGGTTTTAGTTACTGTTTTTTTGTTCGTTTGTTTGTTTGTTTTTGCTGTTATTGTTCATCATGTTCTTTAACAAAATAAGGAAGGGAACACATCAGAAATGACATGAAGTACCATAGACCCTTAAAGTAGCCAATCCAGGCCTTGTAAATCAAGACAAAGTAAGAAATTATGAGTTTGGCTTCTATTTATCACCTATGGTGGCCGTAGTATCACAGAACATTAATAATGTAGCTGTCTAACCTTAGATGTCTGAAAGCTGTCAAGTCTAAGCTAGTCTTCAAAGTTCCCTCTGTGGTGAACAGAAAGGAGTTTTTTCATCCATGGGGTGATCCATCTCAGCCTAAGATAAATGTTTTTAGTTAGAACCATTGAATAATATGGGGTGGAAGGCTGGTGTGATGCATCATTATATAGACAAGCATGTCTCCTTTTTAGCAATAAAAGTCATGGAGACAATCTGTCTAGACTTGACCCACTGATAGATAACACCAGGTGAGAAAAATCCTCCTTGGCTCTGTGGGACTTGGGAAATTATATTACTTTTCCATGGCTATTTGCACATCCATAAAATGGGGCAAAAGATGCGTCCTCATATCAAAAATATGTCGCAGGATTTGATTCATGGCAACTGTTTATGACCTTTGAGAAACAAACAGCAACATATTTCTCTAAGGGTGGAAAGTACAAATTCAATAAATTTATATTATCAACTTATTGTAAATAGCTAGGCTTTGTATGCAGCATTCCACCTTGAGCCTTGTAAACAGGTCTCAGAAAGCTGAAAAGATACACAGAAAATGTGCACAGTTAAATGAGTTTGGTGATTGTCAAGCTATTTCTATTAGACTATAATAGGCTTGGCATCTAGGTCATGCTTTGCTGAGGAAGGAATGAGAAAGAGCTTTAAATGCACTTTTCATCTCAGCAGAATGACCCCATATGAATGCCAAATAGAGCCAAAGAGAGCTGTTAATCAGAGATTAAGCTCCAACAAACAAGTTGCTTGCCAATAAATTCTGTGGTCATCTACTGTGATGTGTTCAATAGGATCATGTTTTGAATTAGAAGTCCGTCCTTTTCTGTTCAATTTGTTTCACAAGAATGATGATGTACCCAGGATTAGAACTTGTTCTAAGGATTAAAAATAAAAATGAGTAAATTATAACCTCCAGATGAACATAGATTGTCCTCTCCTGAATTACCTAAGGATGGAAACTGTAGAATGAGGGACTACAGAAGGGTGCAGAGATTGTAACAGAGGAGCTGATTTTTGATACTCCTTTAATCTTACAGTATTTATTTATTTATTTACTTATTTCATACAATCATAGAATGGCCTGGGTTGTAAAGGACCTCAAAGATCATCTGGTTTCAACCCCCTGCAGGGTTGCCACTAGACCAGACTGCCAAATCCAGCCTTGCCGGAATTTATTTATATGTATTATTATGCCTTTCCTTACCAGCATTTTTCCTCTGAAATCCTTGACCTTTTAACTGTCTAAACAATTATGCCTTCTGCAAGTGTGGAAGAAAATGAAAATACTTAATGTATAGCCTTATATAACACACAATACTGGGAATAAGCATTTGCCTTTTTTTGTTTCTTTCTAGTTATAGATTTGAACTACTGAAAGTAGTCCCTAATGATGTATGAGAAAGATACCCCAGTATTAATTTAGCAACCCCAAGAGAAATTTCTTGGGATGCAGAAGACTAAATTGAATTCCTGAAAAGAAAGGTAATCAATAACATACAATTTGAGCACACTCTATATATATTCACTGGAGACCTGGGTTGGAGAAATCTAGATATTCTGGAATAACCTTACAGTAAGAAAGCTAATATATATATATATATATATTTAAGATGGATATCAATCAATATATACTGTGCTTGCCTGTAAGAGCACAGATCTGCATTGATCTGCCAAGAGAATCCTCTCCAGTTCTAAATGGTATCTTAAAATTGCCATAACAAAGTGAACAAATAGTTCTTTGAGGAATAGATACAAAGATACATGAAAATTATTATTCAAATATCTCAGATGGATTAGGCATTACACATCTTCTGCTTGTTTTTAGGAGCCAACACTGAGGTAACACATTGATTCAGGATAACATTTAAAATTTTTTTATTGTGAGCGCGTGCCTATGTGAGCCAGCAGCTCAGTGCTGAAGGTTACACTATGTGTTTCAGTTAAAATTATCAGCTTTCTTAATTCTTCCATGTATTTTCTTATGAAATGAAGACCTGAGAGCACACCAGAATAAAATTCTTGTGTTAATTTCAGTGCATTAGAAAACCCATGAGTACAAGCTTTTACTTGTCAAGACTGTCTGCATTAATTCATAGCTATATCCTCCTTGTCTTTTCAATGCTACTAGGATACCTTTTCAGCCACCAACTGAATGAAAGATCTATTCTGAATATGCTTGAAGGATTCCTTGAGTTCCTGCAACATATGGTATGAGACAGGACTATGTTTAGTCCACTATGTCATCTTTGCCTGAATTGAAATTGAGTCTGTTCTAAGGCCATTTTGTAAGACTCCCCTTTTGACCACAGTCTAAAAAAGATAAGATGTAGGCACCCATGGTAGGTACCTATAGTGAAGCAACACGAATATCCCTATTAGACCTCTCAAGTATTGATATTGCTAGTCCTCTGGCATTTATCAAACAAGTTTTGGAGTAAATTTCTCTCATTATTTATGTACATTTATGTACATTTGATTCAGGAAGAAAATAAGGAGAATGTGTATTGCCAGATATTACATACAATTCAGAGACTCAATTCATGCAGAACCACCTATGATAATATTAGGCCTTATCTATCTGATAGCATACAGATACTTTTAAAGTCACAACATTCACCACTATGATGAGAAATATCATGCTAGCTTAATACTAATCACCAACCTTTGTAATGAAGTTCTAGAGTACTGTTTAATCCAGCCCAGCAAGAAACTGAAAATGGTGAAGGGCTGACCCAACCAGATCTCAAGGCAGTGAGCAGGAAACCCTGAGGAAACTTTCATACAGTTTCTGAGCTGATATTGCTTCTTACTGGTTTCTACTGTCTATGCCACATTCTTTCATAGTGAAAATCCAGTGACACAGAATGCCACAAAATTTTCTGATGAGTAGAGAAAATGCTTTCTAGGGGAGTTCAGTATGCATAACTTATCAAAAGAAGATTGAACAGTGACTTGATTAAAGAGTGTAAAGAACTTCAGGGGATGAAAATAGCAGTGTGCTAATGTGCTTTTCAATCTTTTTAAAAAAAGGTATTACATAGATGAAACCATCAAGAGATAAAGCTAGAAAAATTCCAATGAGAAATACGATACAGATTTTTAACTATGGGATAATCAAGCATTGGCAGCGATGGAGAGGATGGAATACTGCCAGCAGTGACGGATTTTTTTCCATCTTCAGTTAAAGCTGCTTACTTGTCTAGAGTATGCTTTAGATAAACACAATTGGACTAATGCCAATTCAGTGAACTGCTGCAGTCTGTGTGATTCTTAGGAGAATAAAACAGGTGATCTTAGGGCTCCTTCTGGTTTTAAACTATGACTAATCAATATCTAGGCAAGGGCTAACCATGTTACATATGCTTATATTTTCTTTCAGAAATGTGTAGCTAAGATCAGTGTGACCACATTTCCACATCTGTAGGTGACTTAATAAGTCCTTTCCCTTAGGCCAATTTGCTTGTCTTAGTAATCAAATTGCATATCCAAGGAAAAGATAACATAGTCCTCTAGTCCAGATCAATCCCTCTCTAGGCCACTAACTGGTTATCCTTCCTCTAGATCCCAGTGCACAGATTGCTTCTGTATTCTGCGTTCTCAGATCATTTTGACAAAGGCAATGAGTTGTTTCTAATTTTCATCTCAGTTTAGGACTGAAAATGTAGGTGAAAGTCAAGTGAAGCCTGATGATATGGTCTGCTGTGTGCCTTCAGACATAAATCCATCTGACCATTTTCTCGAGGCTTCATTTTTTATGTTTATAATTGTCTCAGAGAATACTTATTTGTCTTCACTGCACAAGTGAGTTTCCTCTGTAAAACCCTAGATTTTTCAGCTCATGACCACTTCAGCAGTAATATTCATACAAAAGAGCTGGGGCCTCACTATCTTAGGTGTGTTTAGGATTCCAAGACAGAAACAAAATATTCAGTACAGGGCAAAACCAAAAAAAAGAGAAAAAAAGGGGAGATGGGGAAGCAGAGATCAGGAGGCAGGAATACTATTCCTTATTCTTGATGTCTTATCTCCCTGCCTGCTCTTCTATCTATTTATTTATTTTAGACTTTCAGTGTCATTCCAGAAAATCTAAACATTAACAGCAGGATTTTCCTTCAGGTACAGTTTTATATAATGTATTTATTGAAGGTCTAACACTTCTCTCTGGGAATTCATTCTCGTAGGTTCTTGCTTGGAAAATGATAGGATTTAGTGCATATTCAGCATATGTCTCAGAAAGCACTAGAAACATTTTATATGAATAATTTGCAACATTGAACCCTTGGTGCATTCCTCTTTATTTGTCCCTAATCTTTTCCACCTTGAGATCAACAGGATTGTTGCCACTAACTACAGTGGGAATTGGGGAGACCAGATCTATTTCCATTTTACCGTTTGTGTTTCTCAGATGTATTCCTGGTGATTGTTAACATGTAAGTCAGGGAAAACATTCTCTGAAAACTGAGAAGAGTTGCTTTTCAATGTGACTTCCTCCAGACATCTCTAAACATTACACTTGGTAATGAGGTTGTGGTGATTTATCTCACAGACTCATACAATTCTGGAATAGGTGATCATCTGCTCTGTGTCCCAAAGCAAGCTGAAGAATATCTGTATCATTCCTTGCAGGCATGCATCAGCCTTTAGAGAGCTTCAGTGATGTGGATGTTAGCCTATTTTTGTACTCCACTGTAACACACTTACAAATTTTCTCTGTATGCCTAGTCCAGTCTTCTTCATTGCAGCTTAAGCTCATTATTTCTTGTTCCATCTTCCCTGGGCATGGAAAACAGATTCCACGGTAATTTTTCTGGCAGGTAAAAGATGTACTGTGTCTATCTTGGTGTGATTTATGTCCCCCAGATAAAGAAACCTAACCATTTTATCTTTTAATATTTTTGAAATAATCTGTATATTAGGTTACCTGTATTGAGGTTATGGATGCCCCATCCCTGGAGGTGTTTAAGGCCAGGCTGGGTGGGGTCCTGGGCAGTCTGACCTAATACTTGACCTAGGGGCTGGTAACCCTGCCTGTGGCAGGTGGTTTGGAACTTGGTGATCCTTGAGGTCCCTTCCAACCCAAGCCATTCTAAAATTCTATGATTAAACCTTTCATTTCTAATATTTTGCTCCTCAAACACTTCTAGAGGGCAAGACGAGGAACAGCTGAGGTCCCTGGTGTGCTCAGCCCAGAGCAAAGCAGGCTGAAGGGAAGCCTCATGGTAGCTGCAGATCCTCACAGGGAACAAAGGGGTAGCACTGAACTCTGTTCTGTGTGAAAGCACCAGGGCCTGAGAGAATGGGGCAACTGGGGTTTAGGGAAAGGGTCTGCTCCAGAGGGTGGTGGGTATGGAACAAGCTGCCCGGGGCGCCAGGCATGACCCCAAGCTGCCAGAGTTTAAGGAACATTTGGACAATTCACTCAGACATTGGGTTTGAATTTTGGGTGGTCTTGTGTGGAGCTAGCAGTTGAACTGATGATTTTTTATGGGTCCTTTCCAACTCAGGACATTCTATGATTCTATACACAAGTGCTATATAATATAGGGTCTTTGAAACCAAATGGAATAATAATGCTAGACAGTTGTGGGACTGGGCAGTTACAGGACCGTGAAGTCTAGGAGATCATCTACAAACTGATGAAAGAAAGTGAGTTGTGTGAAGCGTTGAATATCTGGACATGGTGTTTCTGAGTAGACTTGTATGCCTAGAAGAAAGAAGCGACAGCTGAAGCTCAGAGGGGTCTTTAGGAAAAGATGTGCAAAGAACGCCTTTGAACCGTTAGAGAGACAAAGTGGTTTTGATGAATGAATCCAACTGTATTCAAAGGATTAGGACCATTTATACTTTCTTTCATACTTGCAAACGTGCAGCCAATAAATAAATCTGAGTTCTTTATCACCTCGTTATTTTTTTATGAAGGAAATTATGTCAAAGATTCATATTTCCCATGTCTGCTTCAGTAGAAACAGTGCATTCTGTTGTTTGGATAGAACTCTGAACTAAAATATAAAGTTCAGTTAGGTGAGCTAATTCATTGATCTGCACTATTGTTAGCTAACTTTTCTCTTAGTTTTATAAGGATTATTATTGATTACTGAGTGACTTTAATTTCAGTAAACAGTACAGAGAGTGAGTTAAATTGAACTATCAATAATTAATTGCTAAATGTTAGCAGATACTTACACTGATCTTTGGCAGAGGGGTTAAATTCAGAATTATGAAATGCTTATGAATGTAGTTTCTTCCAAGAATATCATCATTGTTATTACTGTTATATTCTCCATTAATTTTAAAGATAATAATGTAGACATTATCAGACATGAAAGATGCAAAAGCCTATCTGTCACCCAACAGACATGTGAAGATTTATGTACTCTTAGAAAGGTGTATATTATAACAACATAGCTTTATTATGTGTTTATATCATCCAACAAGTTGTAGGGTAATAATTATTTCTTATAAGTCATTAAATTCCCTGACCTCTTCTCTTTGCTTTTGTCAAGGACATCAACAGTGTCAGGACTTCTGTCTTTGCATCAGTAATTTAATATTTTAATTTCTGCATTATATAAAGAAAATCTACAAGTGCATGCATGAATTGGGTTCACTAGCAAAATTAGAGATGAAAAAATAATGATGAAGGCTCCTTAAATGCTGCTCTGAAATATGTTACTTTTTCGGAAGTATGTTTAAGTATCTTGATCCTTGGATAGTCAGGAATCTTTGTCCACTTCCTAAGCTGTGTCTTCATTTCATCTTGTCCTCTCTTTGGTGTTGTCCGTTACCTCTTCTGTCTCCCTGGTGTTTATTTCTCAAAGTGTTTAAAGCAGTGTTCCTCATGTCCAGACATCTTTTCATCAGGCTGTGCAAGGTAAGGTTTTTTACAGATATGCTTGTTGCATCCAAGGAATTAAAGAAACTCCTGGAAGCAGAGGAAGTGTGAAATACAGTATTGGAAGTTTTGGACAGCACAATGCCAAAGTGCTTCAAAGTCAGGCTGGGAGGGTGTTTGGGCATTTTAATGGAGTGGAAGATATCCCTGTTCGTGGCTGGAACTAGATAATCTTTAAGATCTCTTCAACCCAAGTCATTCTATGGTTTTATGATACCATCCGTAGTATCCCACACTACTTTTAGATCAAACACAGGCAGATCAGAACCTTCTTTACAACTTTTTGTGTTGTAGAACAGATATGCTATATCTTGTTCCAACATAGCTTTTTGAATTTCCAAATCACCTCTGTAGCAGTTCTTTACAGCAAAGGTAGCAGGCATTTGTAATGAATAGCTTTCTGCTTCTATGAGCCTAGTGTAATTCATTTGTAATGCTCAGCTGAGTATTTATGATATTTTCTGTAGAGTTCAAGTAAAACAAACAGAAATAAAACATGACTGGAAGGAAAATTTGAATTTGAACCCGAATGAATTTGGTTCAGATATCATGAAGATAGGCCTGGTGTTAAAAACAAACACAGAGAAACAAAGAATTAAAAACAAAACAAAACCAAACCAAAACAAACAAACAAACAAAAAAAAACACAACAAGCAAGAACCCTACTAAATAGGGAAGGAAAAAAAAGGGAACTTATAAAGAAGAAGAAAAACAGATCTTAAAATTTCCAGCGTATATACAAAATTCTATATTGCATAAGGATTTGTTACGCTTACTTTGTGACAAATCCATTTCATCCATTACACTCTCTTGAATGTGTTTTGTGACTGACAGGCCACAAGAGTGACAAGTTACAAAATCATTGATGTCTTGTTCCTCTAAATTACATAGAAATTTCTCAGCCAACTATGGTTCATTAAATTTTCTTGTTTGATTTCCTACTGTGATGATTAATGTTGCTGGCTATGGAATTCCACATCTAATATTTCTTTCTTTGCCTTTTTTTTTTTAAATCATAGAATCATAGAATCATAGGGGTTGGAAGGGACCTCAAGAGATCATCGAGTCCAACTCCCCTGCCAAAGCAGGTTCCCTACACCAGGTCGCACAGGTAGGTGTCCAGGAGGGTCTTGAATATCTCCAGAGAAGGAGATTCCACAACCCCCCTGGGCAGCCTGTGCCAGTGCTTCCTCTTCAGATCTAGCAAACATTTGCATCTGGCAGCTGTTTCTCCTATCACAACAGCATATATTTTTACCCTTGTCATCTTTAAAAATAAAGTTCACAGTTACTCCATTTAATTCTTTCAGATTGCATTCATCTTGTCATTCATTGTAAAAGTTATTCCAGAATGGAATGTAGAAACACTGATTACTGCAGACAATGAAATCAATAAACATTGATACTATTCTAGATCCAAAATTCATGAAAACAGTAATATAGATCCCTCCATACTTTCTAGTTCTTTATCACATATACCATGGAACTATCAAAACATTAAAAAAAAAAAAAGAGGAAAAAATAACAAAGATAAAACAGCTTTGTTTATATGGCAATATCATGCAATATCCCTAATTAGTATCGGAGAACTTCATTGGGAAAACTCAAGAATGAATGAAGCACAGGCTTAATCTAGGATGGGAGGACAAGGAATTGTGACTGCACTAGATCTTAGTTTCCAGTAATAATAATTTTCTCATGCATTTCTGTTTCTTTCTATCATTAACTCCTATTTATCAAAACACTTTAACGTTCAAGTGTTATGTATGAATGTAGGTAGCAATTCACGTTTTCCCTAGGATTTAATTTTTTCTCTTCTTTACATGATATTTCTGCCTATATATCCCTCTTCAAAACTTACTGAAATGACAGTTTTCCATCTAGTTCAGTAGATTCTGAGTCTGTACATTGTGAAATTAATGTCTCAATTTGAAATCATTTCAAATTATATGTCAAGCCATAGGTAAGGATTAAACAAGACAAAATCACAATTTTATAAGGCTTTATAAGGTTCTAGCTATTCAGTAATCACAGTTATTGCAGTTGATGTAACCAATTACTAATGTTTCTTATAGCAGTGAGTTTGAACCCATTGTTGAACTGTTTTGTAAATTTTTTTTCAATAATTTTCTTACAAATACATTTTTAATGTAATTATATCATAAAGTATTTACACTGTAATCACAGTCAGAACTGTGCAGTTATTCTGTAGCATTATTAATTACCTGGACCAGTATACATAGCTACAGTAATGCATTCATGACAGCAGTCTTAAAAGCCAGCAGCTCTACATCAAGCAGAGCCAGCAGCAAGCAACTCTGCTTTCTGTAACTAATGCATTCTACCACATCTTAACTTCATATCTAGACACATTCAATAGATTTCATTATAGAGAAACGTTCTGTTCAGCAAGAGGAAGGATTGCAGGTTTTGGCCACACATGGATAGAAACTGAATGCATCTTTTGTTACACAAGTGCCACTTATAAATAGTAGAACCAATGATTTCAGCTTGTCTTCAGAACTCAGAAACTTTCTGTGACCTTAGAAACAGACCACAGGCATGCCAAAATGCTTTTAGCTACTAGAGCCAGCAGGTCTCTGATGACTTCAATAATTCCTTTAGGAACAAATGTACCACAGAACCACAGAATCACAGAATTGTGTATCAGTTCCAAGGAAAATTAGATCAGCTCCCTGCTCCTGCTAAGAGACTTGTGCTCCCACTTTTACTCTCCAGATATTTCAGTGATTCTTGTCAAAATTGCTTAATGCTGTTTTGCCACTTTGGAATATGATGGTCAGCAAAAAAGACAGCTGCTTTGGTTACACACACTGTTAAGCCTACAAATGTGTTCTGCAGCGTGGGATCTGAATCATCTGTGTGAGTGCTCAGGGCTGTCAGTGATGTACAGGCAGAGTCAGGTGCTCTTGAGTAGCATTTGCAAAAAATTACTCAAAATTACCAATCTCATTTAGAAGATGTTTCGGTTAGATGAAAACAATAGCTCTTTTATAAACACATAAATCTAGATTAAAATGTAAAAAGTTTCATTTGTAATTTCCAGGTCAGGTGAGCTATTCCAAGAACATCAGTAACTACAGCGAAGTCTGCAGTTCTTGAAGATTTCAGGTTAGCATATAAAGTTCACATTAGGCTTTGACTAAACATCTAATATTTTTATTGTTTATCAGAATTGAGATAAACCTCCAAAGGTTTTTTGCTGAGGATAGTTCTACCAGCAACTTGGTATTTTATAAGGGTCTATAATTAACCCACAAGTCAAATGAAGACACTGAGGTATATATAATGCAGTAGACTCTTTAAATACGTATATTTTCTCATTTAAATGACAGTGAAAATTATTGGTGGAGTATCCATTTAAAGAAAAGTAACGTAATGTTCTGTTAAGCTGGTTCACACAATGGAAGCCTAACTTTAATTAGGCATGATAGCTGTGGTTGTCATGAACCTGTCCTCTTTCTCAAGTCATGAATTTACATTTTCTGAGCATCCTACTGGTGTCAAAGTTAAATTTACAGACTTGACATTTTCTACTGCATTTAAATATCCCTGTGACTAGTGCTTCAAACATTTTCCTAGTTGCATTGTTCCCTCCTGTTTCTGAAGTTGGAAATTATCTTCAAGTTTGCAGTTCTGAAGTCAAGCAAGAGATAATATGAGTTGAGGAATAGAGAAAATTGGTGGTTATGACATGAAAATATCTTTTCAACTTTGGTGGGTTGATGAACTAAGATGAAATCTAAAGTAGAGCATCATCTGCAAAATGCTGAGTTTATTGCATACAATTCTGACAAACTTATTTATTACCTATTGCTCATAGACTAGACCAATGAGAACTAAAAGCAAATTCTGGAAACCTGCAGGGGGACAGCCTGCTTCACCGTGAACCTCTCCTGGGACACAGGGAACTGCTGCTCTGCTCCTGGAGCATCTCTTGCCCTCCTCCTGTGCTGATCTTGGGGGCTGCAGGGCCACTTCTCTCCCATCTCTCACCCCCTTCTCCCAGCTGTAGTTGCACAGCACTGCTTCTCTCTCTCCAGTCTGATCTCCCAGAGGCCCAACTCATGGCTCAGCTCTGCACAACGGCAGTTCATTCTGCTGTGACATGGGGCACTGCTGGGCATTACTCAGAGCCACTGCTGCAGCACCTGCTACCAAAATCCATGTAAGCCAAATGCAGTCACATAGTGGAGAGCTGAGTCTCAGGGAAATAAGAAAATTCAAGCCAGTAAATCTGGAAACCTCACAAGGAATTTCAAAGTGCATGTGTTATTTATTAATCATAAGGTATAATGCTGCTGTCATTGGATATATTTTAAAATACACTGACATTAAAGAAGGCACAACATTTCTCAGGAAACCTGTGCTGATATACAGAGTTCACTCCTCGGTCAAAAAAATGTAATTGAAGCCATTGTCAAAACAATGTTGTATTTGTAGCCTTTTTAGTCCATGGCCACAAAGAAGACTGCAGACATAAAGCCCCATCACTGCTAGAATGAAGCGAGAAAGAAGGAACTAATGTTACTACTGCAAAAAGTGGAAATCTATTTTATGTATGAATCTTACTTTTCATAACACTACTTACTGATGAACTAGAACTTGATAATAAATTTTGTTGTGCTACAGCACTTTTTAATGTTAATCTTGTTGACATTAAAAAAACTGAGTTGAAATTTTCTTTCATACTACATCAGTCTATTCTGTAATTAAAAATGGTCAAGTTATTGGGATATGAATGACAAACAAGAGAAATTACTGCAGTAAGTAAATCAATGAAGATTAAATAAGTTATCTCTGTCCACAAATACCACCACCAAAAAACCCCATCATATTAATTATGGATATAAAAATTGTATTCTCCCAGTTTTTGGCAAGGCAATAAAGGGTATTTAAAGAAGTGTTTTTTCATTAAAAATAGTTTTGAGTAATATTATATTCTGACCTAAAAATGCTCAATTAAATCATTTAAAAAAGCAAAATATAAATTGAATGATTTCTATCAGGTCTACGAAGAAGATTTTGCTCAATTTAGGTGAATTAGGTGAAGTTTATGCATTTATATATACGCATAAAAAACGTTAGCTAGACCTTCCTATTTATTAGGCAAAGGTGCAGAAAAAAGTAAGTGATTCCCCTTAATGTACAAAGAACAGATAATTTTCACAAGTGTGACAGCCTACAGACCTTGTAATATCTTGGTTCTTGTAGCCATGTAGGTAAAGACTGGTACAGAAATGATACACTTCCATTTTTATTTAACATTCATCAATCTGCTGAGAAAAATCTTCTTCCTGTAACTTAGGGTCTCCTTTATGTGACTGCACCCCTCTATCTCATCTAGCACCGTAATAGGAGGAGCTATCTTCTTCAGAGTCTTCCTATGATAAAAAGCTGCTGAAGTTACTGTGATCAAGTCATGTCACTGGGAAAGCTGCATCTGAAAAACATGTCACAGTAGGATATATTCAGATAGTACAATCTGATGTAAAACCATTAAAACTTACAGATTAACACTGTGGATTTGAGGAACATGGTATGAAATGTCCATGTCTTCTCAGATCTATATAAATCTGAATAATTTAATCTTTATATAGTACCTAGTAAGCCTTATTTATAACGTTCAAGCACTACTAAAATTGAGTTGTTCTAGATGTATTTTCTGGTTGCTATGTGCTTAAGAAACTGAAGAGGCAGCAGTCATAACTTGTAATGCATAAGTTACCATGGTGATTGTTTTCTTAATGAACGGTGGATGAAATTGCTTCATAAAGCATATATACTTTTAGGCAGTAGACTGATATTGCTGTACAGCAACTGCATTGTATGAATCAGTGTTTGTAGTTAATGGCATACACATTTGGCATATTACATTAGGCTGATGTGTATGCTCTAAAGTCCTTACTATGGAAGTAGAAACTAGTCTATTGAAAATACTTCTCATGGAGTAGATCCTTCCACTGACAGGTAGCAGTGGTAGGAACAGCTGAGTCCAGCCAACTTGTGTTACATGGAGAGAGGCTTCATGCAGATTCCTGGACTGAATGAAATATTACCATATTTGCATGATACTACACCGAAGCTAATAAACTTTCTCTCTGTAAAGAGTCACAACAATCACAGAAATCTCAGTATTTGCATTACAGAAAAAAATGGAAAAAAATGTACGAAGCACCTCTTCATTCACTACAGGGAACGTCACTTAAAGGAAGAGCCAACATGCACCATTTTTGTCTAAAGAGCCTGAAGACTTCACTGTCAACCTGGTAACTCAGTAGAAATCAGAACTCTCCCATCGAGGACCACTATACCTGTACCATGTATTTCTGGTTCCCATGTTCACTTCCTAGTCCATTTTATAATTACTGCTCATGTATGCTCTGAAACCAGGCTCTGTGTTAGAAAGTCTGAAACTGCACTTAGTATAAGAGGGAAATACTATCCAGAAAGATTTTAAGGAATGTTTTAAAGTTCTGATGATAACGGATCATGTTGTCCTCATAACAAGAGTTTCACTTGCCCAGAAATGTCCTTATCTAGAGAACCGGGATAATAACTTTCTAATTTTACAGCCCTCTCTCTCTCTCCCTACTTTTTTAAATCTCCAGATTTTCATACGTCAGTAGAAGATAACTCAGGACCCACGCAAATACAAATGAAAATTACAGTTGAAAACTGCATTTCTTTGTCACAGACATCACCAAGGCAGGGTTTGAACACACATTGTATCTCTACTCAATTTTCCAGGTAAACATAGAGAAGTAGTGATAGAATTGTGTGTACCAGTGGTGGAAAAGAAGTCAAATAATTTGAGATACAACTGAAAAAGTAAGTATCCAGAAATATTGCATAGGGAATATCTAGGCTTTTTTGACTAATAGGCCGTGTCTGCAAAGTTGGATTCATTTTCACCATCATCTGAAACAGTGGTAGTGCAAAAAACAGAAAATTACTGAAATATAAAATGGCAATTATTCTTTTTTCACTTTAACATCAACGTTACTTACATTCTAGATAAAAGTAGTAACTAGTGAAACAACATTTATCTCTTGTAGTCTTTCAAGTGTTCTCTATGCACACGCTTTAATAGGTTTTTTCATGTCAGAGACTGTTCTTCTGGATCCTTGACTACAGTTTCCTGTCTTATGCTACTGATAGTGTGGCCAATTAATCTAATGTATGCACCTTGTGTAAAACACAAAAGGAAATGTTTACATCCCTCTTTTCTTACTCAAACACATAATGCTTTTCCATGCTGCTTTTCTTCTTTGCTTCTACTCTAACCAGTTTGCACAGAAATTAATCTCACTGTTTTTGAAATATAGGCATATTTTGAAAGGATTAGATACTCCAATATAAATAGTCTGTAAAGGCTAGAATGAAATAAAAGAAGAAATTTACCAGCATTTTTCCCTGTACAAAATAAATAACCATATTTTCCTCATTCTAAATAAAAAATAAATAAATAAATTCTATGAAACTAAATAGTATCATCAAGTATTTAATGCATTCCACTTACCAGCTGTGAAAGGCGTAACTCTCATATAGTAGAAATAGTGAGTTGACTTCTTTCAGGAGGATGGGTATTCTGTTTAACACCAAATTGTTCAAGGTCGAGCAATGAACCTTTGCAGTGAAGAATGTCCTAAATGACCCTGCTCTGTGGAAGGAATTGAACCAAATTATTTGCAGAAGAACCTGAATGCTGTTCTGTGATTGTGTGGATGGGAATGCCTTCCTCTCTGAAAAAGGGATTTGCAGATGATTTCTCCTATAAACAAAATACCCAAGGTTGTTGAAAGTGGGTAGAAAAAGTGAAATCTGAAACACTGTACTCTTATTTCAATTTGTAATACTGTCTTCACAGTAATGTCTACTGACATTAATACAGAGTGTTTACAGTCTAGATTGTGTTTTCTGTCTTCCACAGGTGAATGCTAGCTTTCCATTCTATTTCCCATTGCTTCAGTCACATAGGAAAGTTACTACACCTTATACTCAGTCTGCACAGTAAAATCACTTAGACTTCTTTGATGGGAACTGTGTAGCCTTGTGTGTATTAGAAAAGTCTCAGATTTCCCAATGTCCTTTCATCACAATGGAGTATAATATTTCCTCCCAAAATAACTTATTTACTAAATTTTGTGCTTCCTGCAAATGTGATTTCCTTACTTCTTATAACCTTGTCCTGACGTACTGCTAAAAACAAACACATCTTGTACTATTTTAAGCAGAAAATGTATTGGCCTCTAATGCTCTAATCATGTTAAACAGAAAATGAAGTTAAGTAGTGATTGAATCTTCTGGTCCTCTGATTTTTGTAGCCAGATTACATTTTGGATATCTACTCCTGGAAATATACTCTATCCAAGGGTGGGGGGAAGAGGAAGGAGAGAGTATTCTAATAGGTATTGTCTCCCTTTAAGATTTATTGTGAGCTGTAATTTCACAGAATCACAAACTAGTTTGAGTTGGAAGAACCCTTGAAGATCACCTAGTTCCAAATCCCTTGCCATAGGGCAGAGACACTTCCCCCTTGATCAGACTGCCCATAGCCCCATCCAACCAGGTCTTGAATATCTCCAGGGATGAGCCAACCAGTTTCCCTGAGCAAATCTTACCACTCTCACAGTGAAGAATTCCTTCCTTATATCTTATCTAAATCTATCCTCTTCTAGTTTGAGGCAGTTAACACTTGTCCTATCACCACATGTGTTCTTCAGCTTTTCCTAGGCCTCCTTTAGGCATCAGAAGGTTGCTATCTATCTATCTATCTATCTCATCTATCTATCTATATCCCAAAAGCGTTCTCTTCTCCAAGTTAAACATGCTCTGAACTCTCAGCCTTTCTTCAGAGGTTGAGAAAGGTTGCTCCAGTTCACTGATATCTCCAGTTCACTGATCATCTTCGTGGATCTGGACCTGCGCCAAAAGTTCCATTTCCTTCTTATGCTGGTGGCCTCAGAGATAACACAGTGTTGCAGGTGGGGCCTCTCAGGAATGGAGGAGAGATGGAAAATAACTTTCTCTATCTTGTTGACCACACTTTTGCTGCAGCTCAGGATACAGCTACCTTTCTAGGCTGCAAGTGCATGGGTTGATAGTGATAGGACAAGAGGGAATGGTTTTAAGCTAAGACAGGGGAGATTTAAGTTAGATATTAGCAAGCTTTTCACTCAGGGCGGTGATGCACTGGAACAGGTTGCAAAGAAAGGTTGTGGATGCCCCATCCTTGGAGGCATTCAAGGCAAGGCTGGATGTGGCTCTGGGCAGCTTGGTCTACTGGTTGGCAACTCTCCCCATGGTAGGGAATTTGAAACTTTGCAACCCAGGCCCATTCTATGATTCTATGATTACTGGCTCATTTTGAAGTGGTCATCAACCAACACCCCAAACTCCTTATCTGCTCTCAAGATTAAAAAAAGGATTTGAATATAGAGACTTGTGCGCTCCATATTCAGCTGCTGTACCTGAGACTCAGTCAGGGAGACAAGATGGATGTAGTACACAACGTGGCCTTTATTTCCACAAGAAAATAACAGCGTATATTTTTCCTCACATAGCTGCTGAAGTTCCTACTGAAAACTATTCACTGAGCATGATTTTCCTCACACTATGAGCACATTATCTTATGTACACAGGATCTCCCAAATAGTCCTTTATTACCTTGCCGACAGAAAAATGTTTATTTCTCAAAGACTGTCTGTGAATGAATAAGTATCCCCAGTGGTGTCTTGTACTCTTTTCATCCCTAAAATGGAATGTTCAGAATGTCCCAAGACAAGCTCCCACTAGTAAATGTTTCAGTTAAGTGCAAATTATGGCCCATTAGAGGAAATTTAAATTGTATGTGTTGTTTTAAAAAATAAAAATTAAGAAGAGATGGGAAAGCAGTTTCTTTTGAAAAAATAAGTAAAGAGAAGGAGTGAGGGCAGTGAAATAGTTAATAGGGTATAAAAATAATAATTTCTATCATTGTTAAAATCAGGTGATCACTTTCTTAAGGGAAATGAGCAATTAGTCTGCTAAGAATTGCTAAGGGATTTAGTTTAGTAGCTTAGTGGGTAGGGATGGTGATAGGAGGATGGTTGGAATAGATGATCTTGTAGGTCCTTTCCAACCTAATGTATCTATGAATCTGTGAATCTATGAATTTCGGTTCCAAAAAGAATAACAATGTGGATATTTGTATAACATATATCTGGTCAATTATGAGGAAAAAATAATAATAATAATAATAATAAAAGTGTACATTTAATATTTTTAAGCTTAATGTTCCTATAAAAACAGCTTCATCACTTTGGAGGTATCTTTTTCTTACATAGCAAGCACTTGAGATTAACAAAGTTCAATTCCAAGAAATGAGTAAATGAAAAAAAATAATTTTGAAATGGGATATTGAGAAACCAATTAGGTCATATCTCCATGGATTTTTTCTTTCTACAAATTGAGATTGATTGAACTGAGATTGAATCACGGGGAGGCATACTGAACAATGCCACAACATAAAGTATGCAGTGTGCACTGTGCTTCCTGGTATGCTTACATTACCTGCATGGACAGTTAAATTAATCAGTGAATTTTCTCTACCAGATCTGATTTCTTACAGCATTCCAGTCTTCCATACGTGTACCAGTACACACACAATTCATTAAAACTGTTTGTCCTTAAAGTATGCGCAAAATAATACTCTGAGGCTTTTTTTAATTTTCTTATGTTTTCTTTTATTAGAAATATTTATATTGCATATCATAAATAATCTCACTGTCTACAGATCTTTTTGATCTTTCACTCAATGCAAATTATTTTGGTCTATATGTTAGTGCAGTAATACATCAATACTAAATAATATAACAGTACTATAATAGTATAGTACTAGTACTGAAATAAAAACTACTGAAATATGAATTCCTGCATTTTTTCTGTTTGCATATTTTTGATAGAAGAAATTTATAATTCCAATGTAGTATAAAAGATTTGCTTAGATCATATGAGAATCTGCACATGTTCATTAAAAATTTACTCATTGAGCAATTGCTCATCAAGCAATTGGAAGAGAAGAAGGTCATTAGGAATAGTCAGCATGGATTCACTAAGGGAGAATTGTGCTCAACCAACCTTGTAGCCTTCTGTGATGGCATCACCATCTGGGTAGATGTGGGGAGAGAAGTGGATGTCGACTACTTTGACTTCAACAAGGCATTTGATGCTGTCTCCCATGACATCCTGATAACGAAGCTGTTAATGTGTGGGATAGCTGAATGGATGGTGAGGTGGGTTGAGAACTGTCTGTTTGACAGAGCTCAGAGGGTGGTGATCGGTGGTGCAGAATCTGGTTGGAGACCTCTGACTCATGATGCCCCTCAGGGGTTGGTGCTGATCTTGTTCAATATCTTCATCGATGACCTTGATGAGAAGATAGAGTCCACCCTCAGCAAGTTTGCTGATGATACAAAGCTGGGAGGAATGGGTGACATCCCGGAAGGTTGTGCAGCCATTCAGTGAGACCTGGACAGGTTGGACAGTTGGGCAGAAAGGAACCAGATGAGGTTTAACAAGAGCAATGTAGAGTCTCGCACCTAGGGAGGAATAACTGTATACACTGGTACGGGTTGGGGAATGACATGCTGGACAGGAGCTCTGAGAAGAGGGACATGGGTGTCCTGGTGGATGACAGGCTGGCCATGAGCCAGCAGTGTGCCCTGGTGGCCAAGAAGGCCAATGGGATCCTGGGGTGCATTAAAAAGAGTGTGGCCAGCAGGTTGAGGGAGGTGATCCTCCCCCTGTACTCTGCCCTGGTGAGACCTCACCTGGAGTACTGTGTCCAGTTCTGGGTTCCCTGGTACAAAAAAGACAGGGATCTCCTTGAAAAAAAGTCCAGTGGAGGACCACAAATATAAGGGGTCTGAAGCATCTTCCCCATGAAGAAAGCCTGGGTCTGTTCAGCCTTGAGAAAAGAAGACTCAGAGGTGATCATATTGTGGTTTATGAGAGAATATTGTTTTAAATACACTGTACTGAGCTGACATAAGGAAGTAGGCTGTGGATGGGATTAAACTGCTAACTGTGAACACTTAAAATTTATGTTGTCATATTACCTTGATATCTTGTCCCTCAATGTATGCATCTAAGTCTAGGGACACTCCAGGACATACAGGACTTCTGGAAACATGACTAAGTACCTATGCTTTGCTGGAATTGCATCACAGAGGTGGTAGAGATACCATAGGGTATTTCAAGTGGCATTACATATCTATGCATACACAGATGAATCAAACCCTTTTAACAGTATCATACTTAATATTTTGAGCAGATTTGTTCAGTTATGACAGGAAAGCAGATCTCCAAATCACAGGAACTCACAAATTTAAGTATCCAAGAATTAAACACTGAGAATTAGAGGAATTAGAGAGTATTGACTAGGTAGTAGAGGTGATCCTTGCAAACTTCCTTTCATATGAGAATCCACTTTTTAATCTTCCTCTCTCCAATTATGGGAAATTTTGAGTGAATCAGTAAGTACTTCTTGTCATTATTACCACAACGATTATTTCTTAATATATGTTTGAGGTGCAAGTTTTTTTATATTTATGATTAGACTGATATTTTTAAAGCACATTCCAAGCAAACAAAAAGACAAATTAGTAAGCCCGTGCTTTCTTTCTTTTTTTTTTTTCTTTTGGAACTGAGATTTTATAATGTGTGTATATTCAGTTTTATATGTACATATGAGAGTAAGCTGGGATTGGAAACAATTTTACACTTTATTGAAAAATTAATTTTTTAATCAAAGATTAGTACCAACAAAATATTTTTACCTAGTCAAATTAAAACTTGCAGTGTTTCATTAAGTAATGCTTTCACCAATACCTCTTTAAAGTATATCTTTCTGACACTGTGTTTACTGATAGAAGCAGCTGTGAGATTGTGTGGAAATAGTGATAGGGCTCTTTTGTTTAAATAAACTACTGTGAAAGTTTGAGGATTATTCTGCCTTTGGCAATTATTTGGAATTCAGGAATAGTAGTACTATTTAGATTTAGCTAATTAATCTTCATATCTTTCTTTAATCCCAACTCATTTTATATCTAAACAAGCATTGAGTTCTTTTTCTTAGATTCAAGGGACTTGAGTGTTGCCTTTTGGGCCTGAAGAGAAGATGCAGAACATCAGTTGTGCAGTATGCAGTGGTTTAACCAGCTCCAGGTTTTGAATGTCAATGGCACTAGAGTTGTGCTGAAGAACACAAGGCTAAGTGGCCCACACGTAATGGGAATACTTTTGAAATGTGCTTACTTTTGAAAATCACCCAAGAGTGGGGAACTAAGAAAAGAGCAGCTTAATCCCATTGATTAAGTGTCACCAAATCCCATTCTCTACAGGATTTAAAATGATAATCCCAGGCAATTCTATCAAAGGCTTTCTTAGCAGCTAGTGATAATGCTACCAGAAATTCCTTCCAGTATTCTGATGTTGCAATTGTATTTCAGTTTAGACCCTTGCCTGCTTGAATTTACTGAAAACTGTTGGTAAAAATCACGCCATTCCCTCACCCTCTCAATATGTCACAGACTCAAAAGTAAATCTGAGGATATACGTTCTAGAGAAACTAAACTGTTGAACTTGAAACATTTAGCTTCTTCGTAAAGTTCTTTGTTTAAATTAAAAATAGCACTTTGCTGAAGAAGATGAAGCAGACTGCTACATTGTAAGAAAGTATTAATCACAACAGTTACAGTGATTTTCTCTCTTTTAGCATTGATTCATTAATAGCCTCAGGTCGAAATCCAGCTAGCTGCCCCATTTGGGTAGACCAATGCATACTAAAATATTAATGAATTCAAGTACATAACATTTTCTATACACCAACATGTTATAGAACATTTCTCCAGAGAATCTTCCTCGGCCTTTATTAAGCTTCTGTTGGAGGACTGGTGTTTGTTTTACTGGTATAGCAAGAACAGAGTGCTCCTAGGTTCCATTTTGTGTCATTTTGTTTCCAGTCTGCCACTGCCATATTTTGAAGGGAATACACAAACTGACCATCAGAGCACTGTTCCTCTATTTACTTTTGGTGGTTATAAATTATTGTAAATAGATTCATAGACTCATAGATACATTAGGTTGGAAAGGACCTACAAGATCATCTAGTCCAACCATCCTCCTGTCACCATCCCTACCCTCTAAACTACTAAATCAAATCCCTTAGCACCTCATCTAAACGCTTCTTGAACAGCGCTAGGGATGGTGCCTCAACCACCTCCCTAGGCAGGCCATTCCAGTGCCTGACCACTCTTTCAGAGAAAAAATGTTTCCTCAAATCTAATCTAAATATTCCCTGGTGCAACTCGTGGCCATTCCCTCTCGTCCTGTCATTAGTTATCTGGGAGAAGAGGACGTGTGCTCCAGACCTCTCACCAGCTCTGTTACCCTTCTCTGAACACGCTCCAGGGCCTCAATGTCCTTCTTGTAGTGAGGGGCCCAAAATCCTGCTGATCTACCTATTTCACTCTAATAGGCTCTCAAAGTCATACCTGATGTTTGTAAAACAGATTTTCTACATTTCCTTTACTGTTTATAAGTCATTTTTAATGGTTTTACAAAAAAGTCCATCTTCTCTCTGCTAATGCAGCTATACTGCTCAACTCCAGAGCTGCGGTGACAAAGTATCTCCAGTTGTGGAGGATAAATTATTGAGTGATGCTTCCTTATGGTGCTGGTTACAGGCAGAATTTTGAGTCCTATAGCTGCAGAAGTGTAAAGTTCCATTTCAACATCGTCATCATTATCAACAACAACAATAATAATAATAGAGCTATACCTTTTTTCATTTGAAAAGTAGGAAATCTTTCAAGTACTTCATATAAAGCTATATCCAAAGCCCCATGAAGTTAGCTTCTAAATTCCAGGAGAGTTTCTTTGTGAGATTTCAGAGTTTTGATTCTGTTTGAGACATAAATCTTATCAAAAAGTGCTCCTTCTCTCACAGGAGAATGAGAAGTTTCCAGTTAAGCATGAATCCAGAAGTCCACAGGTTAGACAAATGTTGCAATTCAGAGGGAAAAAAAAAGAAAAGAAAAAGAAAAAAAACCCTCAACTTTTCTTACCCCTAAAACCTCTGGGAAAAAAATAAAAGCAATAAAACTCTGCTTAAGTAGGACGTGTGGGAGTGTTTCTCTAATGCCTCAGCTAAAGTAATATTTATCTCCTTTAGAAGAAAACACAAGTAGTATTTCTTGTTCCTTGAAAAACAAAGAAACTGAATGCTCAGACAAAAGTGTGCAATCTCTGTCTTTTTTCTAGGACACTCTCTGGTTGTAGCTTCTACAGTTAAGTTGCATAAATGACTTCATATCTCTGTTTCTTGATTTTCCATGTTGTAAACATCCCACAGATTAGGTCTGTGAGAAACCACATTGTAGTTTAAGGTCCAGAGAAAAAAACCATTCAGAGTCTGAGTACTTCACTGTTGCAAAATCATCTTTCTCCCAGAGTATACCTGTGTTTTAGTCTGGAGAAGGAACAGCTGGTGTATTTGAACTGGAGATCTATCAATAGTAATGTAGATGTAGATGTAGATGATGCGTATGTATCAGTATGTATATATACATAATGAAGCTGTATGTGTGCTTGTTCACCTTATTTCTGTTCCTATTTGCTAATGCTAGTACATTGATTTCAGAAAGTTGTCCCATGTTGCCCCATTTCAGAAGCCTGCTTTACTCTGAAGTGGTCAAAGGCTAGACCAGAAAGTTTATACTTAAATCCTGTCAGATTACTGCTCCGGTAATCCTGCTCTACATTGCACTGGTGCACCCCATCTCAAGTACTTTGCGTAGTATTGGGCACCACAGTACAAAAAGAATGTAAAACTATGAAAGAGTGTCCAAAGGAGGGCTATGAACATGGTGGAGGTTTCAGAGGCAAAGAAGTGTAAGGAGTGGCTGAGATCCCCTGATTTGTTTGTCTCAGAGCAGAGGAAACTGAGGGGAGCCCTCATGGTGGCCTACAGATCCATGCAGGAAGTGGAGGCACGCTAATGACCTCTTTCTGGCGACCAACAATAGAACCTGAGGGAATAGCATGAAGCCATAACAAGGGAGGTTTAGGTCTGATATCAGGAAATATTTCTTCACCAGGGGATGGTCAGGCACTGGAACAATCTGCCCAGGATAGTGGATATGGCAATGCACTTGCCAGAGTTCAAGGACCATTTGGACAGTGCTCTGTTATATGGTCTGATTTTTGGTTAGTCTTGTGTGAAGCCAAGAGTTGGATGTAATGGCATCCTTATGGGTCCTTTCCAACTTGGGATATTCTGGGATTCTATAATTTTTCTCAGAAGTGAACATCTCAGTCACAGTGCTATATCCATATGTAGCATCACATTTTCTAGAAACAAGAGGAAAATGTAAAAGTAAAGTTGTATTCATCTCTTTAGAAGTTCTAGAATCAGTTAATCTAAATTTATTTTAAACTGTTCATAGTATCATTGAATTATAGAATTCTTTGAGTTGGAAGGGATATATAAGATCACCTAATTCCAACCCTCCTGCTACAGGCAGAGATATCTTTCTTCAGATCAGGTTGCTTTAAAGTCCCATACAGTCTGGCCTTGAACATCCACAGGGAGGGGGCATTCACAGGCTCACTAGGCAACCATTCCAGTGTTTCACCACCCTCACAGTAAGTAATTTCTTCCTAGTATCTAGTCTAAATTTTTTCTTCCAGTGTAAAGCCATTTCTCCTCATCTTGTCACTACAAACCCTTATAAATAGTCCCAGCTTTCCTGTAGACACCCTTCAGGTTCTGGAAGCCAACTATAAGGTCACCTCTGAAGCCTTCTCCAGACTGAAAAGCACCAGGTGACTGTCTCTCTACCCTGCCTTCATAAGGCCTCATCCAGAGTAATACATTCAAGTCTAGGACTCTCAAATCAGAAAAAATGTGAAGCTGTTGGTGTGGATCCAGAGAAGGGTGACAAAGATGATCAGAGGGTTGGAGAATCTCTCCCATGAGGAAAGTCTGAAGGAGATGGCCTTGTTCAGCCTGGAGAAGAGAAGACTGAAGGGATATCTCATTGCAACTTTCCAAGATTTGAAGGGAGCTTATAAGCAGGAGGGAAAAATACTTTTTACCTGGGTAGATAGTGACAAGAAAAGGGGCAGTGTTTTTAAACTAAAAGAGGGAAGATTTAGATTAGATGTCAGAGGGAAGTTCTTCAGCAAGAGAAGGTGAGGTGCTGGCACAGACTGCTCAGGGAAGTTGTGGATGGGAGGCCCCATTGATGGATATTTCCAAGGACAGGATGGAAGAGGCCCTGAGCAGCCTGATCTAGTGCCTCATGTAATGGTTGGCACTCTTCTCTGAGGCAGGGGCCTTGGAACTAGATGATCTTTGAGACCTTTCCAACCATTTTGTGATTCTATAATTCTATGATTTTATGACATATAATGTAACTTTATCCAAACATCCAGAAAATGATTTATTTATTTTTTTCTCCATATAAAAGAGCAGTAAGTTGTTGTGTTGTCAAACTGGCTGAAACTCAGAATTTCTTTTTTCTACAGTAAGTGTCTACAAATTTAGAATAGTAATAACAAATAACAAGCCTCCTGGAGGTATTGAGTGGGTGGGATTTAGAGAGACAAGGTTGAGTCAGTGTCAGAATGTCACTGTCAAAATGTCATTTCATAAATCAGTCTTCTCTGTGCCAGACTGGGAATAGTATTGTTCATGCTAGATAATGAAATATTTTGAAATAGAAAGGGATTTCAAAATGACAGCTGAAAAATCTAAACATTGCATTCCAAAACTCTCCAAATGTTCTTAGTTCTTCAACTGTGTCTTCAGATCCGATTTTATAAAAGTCAGTATTCTGTTTCAAAAATGTTGATGGTGAAGGAATGGCATTTTGGATGATAAATACTTAGAAAACATGAAAATTTATAAAATGGTTTTATTATTACTGCATTGGACATAACTGCCAATCTTTGATCCCTATGACGTCCTGAGTAGTTACAGAAATTGAAGTCCCTCCTGATATCTTGCACCAACTACTTTGGTATAATAAGATTTATTCCTAACAAGATCGTAAGGACTTTCTACTGGTAGATGCACCATTTTTCCACATACAGACCTGCTCTCAAAGTGTATTCTTTGCTCTCATTTATATCTCCTTTTTCAGTTTGAGAATGGAGAAAGTGACCTTATGCCACTAGAGTGAATTTCTTACATCTAGAGATCTGTATTGGATTTAGTACATACAGGGAGTCCTATGGCTAGTTGAATCCTGATTGGTCAGAGATTTTGGATGAAGTGAAACAACCCATAGTAGCATGTAATTACTCTTTGTTAACATTTTGTAAATCAAAGAACACTCCGGAACTTCTGAATCTTGTTAACAACTTGTTGTTTGCTGATTTTTTTTATTAGTCACAAAGGCTCTTAAAGTAAAATGGTTATTATTGAAAGTTCCATAAAAATTGTGTTCAGCTGATCATATATATGTCAAGGGATCTACACAAGACAATGAAATATGCTAGTTCTAAATAATATATTATATCTACAATGGCAAACTATAAACACACAGCAGTAAAATTCTATAAAAGATTAATCTATGAAACTAAATCAATAAATAAATGCTATTACATGTTATATTGCATATTATAACATGTGTTCTTTTGATTCTTTCTCCTGAATGAAGATGTTCTCAGTTATTTAAAGAAGACCTTATTTACAAGCGAGATATGTTTTTAACAGTTCTGGTTTTGCTAATGAAAAGTAAGTTGGTATGAATTAAATGAATCAAAAAAGAACTTAACAACTAGGATTTTCTCTTGTTATTTATATTATTCTTCTAAATTCTAGAATAAATAATAGTGGTCTTTTTTATTGTTATGAATAATAGGGCTCCCATTCTCTTTCTGAATTTTTACCCATTCCAAATAACAACAAAAAAGCTGTAAGAGAAAATACTACAATATTTCCCCAGTTTCATTTAGCTCTTTTAATGGGAGATGAATGAAAGAAATGGAGGTAGACTTCATTGTACGAACACAGGTCAGAAGAGTTAAAAGTTTATGCTATCTTTATCATACAGATAGGAAGATGCAATATAAATAGCAAGGGTCTTCAAGTATGCATGTTGCAGTGTTTAATTTCTTTTTCAGAGCTCTCTTCTAATCACTATACTTGACTTAAAAATAAGGAAAAACAATTTGCATTCCCAAATATTTCAAAACCTTTCTTTTTTTTCCAATATCTGTTGTGACTGTAAAAACAAAAATGAAAAATGAAAAAATGAACAAACAAAATCAAAACAAATATGTTACAGATTTCTGAGAGTTCAGTATGGATTTTTGAATGTCAAAAACGTTTAGGAGCAGATGGACATGCTTATCAGGATGTCTTTCAGCATTACTTTTTTAGAAATTAAAGATACTTGATATCAGGTGTCTTGGGTTTCTGTATACCCCCTGCTTGTGTACTGTTCGGAGGAGATAGCTATGCATCTTTTTTCTTCCTCTGGGCAATGCAACATTGTTTATATGTTCCTTATTTAATTTTTTGCTTTATTTTCCGGAAAGAAATAGCCTTCACAATCAAACTTATGTATCTGTTCTTCTCAGAAATTTTCAATATGCTGTAGCTGTTCAAGATAAACGTCAGACTAGTAAGTGGGAAAGGTATTAAAAAAATGCTAAAAAAATCATGAAACAGAGAAGCAAAAGCTTAATATGACTCCCATAGATATTAGTAAATTCATTATTTTTCAGACATAAATTTATTTTCATTTATTTGTTGCTCATAAAATTACTTGTAATTAAACCAGTTCATCCCTTTGCTCTCTATTAAGTAGCACTGAATTCTTCTCAGGGAACAAAAGGCAATGGATAGAATGACTCTGCTAAAGACAGCAGTAATGAATTTTATATTTAACTTTTTAGGATGTGTACAGTCAGTACCACACAGTTTTTATTGAAGTTTTTCATAATATCGGATCACTCTCAGTATGCTAAAAAGTAAAATCAACATTAGCAAGAAATTCAGCTTTTGTAAATTCAGTGCTATCACTTGCACATACCTGAGGGAACTCTGTACTCCAAATTGGTCTGCTATGTGTAGAAACATTTCAATGGAAAGTTCACCCTGATAGACTCTGTCCAATGCCAAGAGAAGCACAGGTGCAGAACCAGGACAACCAATGTGTTTTAGAGAGGGAAAATGCATGCACACCCATAGGGTTGAACTGTGCTTTGAGTTTTTCTCAAATTCTACATTGCAGCCTAAAATAAGTGAAGTATCAGCCTGTCATTCTTGGTAAATATAATGACTTTTTTCTTCCTTTTACTACATTTTAAAACAACTGCACTACTATGCAATTTATATAATTAGTCTTACGCAAGTAGGGCTTTCACGCTTTCAACTTTGTAAGGAGATATATTTTTCTAATTAATGAAACCTTTAGACACTTATGAAAAAAGAGCAGTCTACCATTACGAGGTCTGCAGTATGTGATTTTCAGAAATCCAGTATTGAATAGATTAGTGGTTACATTTCATGTGTCAAGACATGTACTTGACAAATGAGTCTAGATATAATGCCCATGTAGGATGATGGAATGAAGCTTATCAGTTATACACAGAAAAATATATAAGATATAGATAATAAAACAATAAGCAATTATCTACCCACTGACCATATGTGAATTTCACTTTAAGTGAGTAGATAATATTTCAGATAAATATAACATTTATTTTTTTCTAGAAAAAAAAATCCAGATTTACATATTCCTTCATTTATTGCTCTTTTGTTTTCTTTTGCCATTGACATATACACATTTTAATAGACGATTTTAGGACTATTAGAACTGCAGTTCAGTGATTAGAGAGAAATGAAATGGAATAGTAATAAGTCACACCAAACCACACAGTGACCCAAAAGCTCCTAGTGTATTCGAGGAAAGCAACCAGCTCCCCAAAATCTCATCTCTACCTTGAAGGATCCTGGGTTATAATGGTAGGAGAGATCCCAATGATCTCTCACACACAATTCACAACCCAACCCTGTAGGGGTACCCTCAGCCCAGAGGTCAGGGTATGCCCATCCACACAAGCCAAAGGGAGAGTGTTCCCATTACACCATTGTATGGGGATTCACTGATAGGGATAGGGATCATTATGTGGGCAAGGAAGGGCATTTTGGGATTTAATGGGAATTCTTACAGCATGTTCCAGGGAGAAACCCAAGATATGGAAGAGGAGCTATCAAGGTGGTTGGGAGAGAAACAAGGATGAATGAGATAATGAAGTATACAAGCCAGAACAGGTTAGTGTACCTGCTTGACTGAGCATTGAACTGTTTGTATGTAGTGTGTGACTGGCTTGTGACTGGTTTATATGACTACATTGCTCTTTTTCTACTCTTTCTTTCATTTTTTAAAATTGCTTTTTGCTCCAAGCTCTACGAAACAGTGAATGAGCAGCTGCGTGAGTACTTAGCTCCTGGTTGGGGTTGCCCACAGCCAATTTACAAATCTAGTTGGAAGTTCTCAGCAATCTTCCATGCAAAAACTATTATTTTTCTGGAAAGCATTTCTCATTTTAACATTTGTGTGGGTAAATGAAATACTTGACCTAAGCAGGAATACATATTTTTATTAAATTAATTTTGTTTTATTATAATTATAACAAACCAGTAAACTTTGTTTCCTGTCATTCATGGGGATCAAGTTCACAACCACTGCCTCATGACAGATGTATTATGGATAACATTCCCTGTCCACAGCAAGAACACTTCTGCCATACTAACACCATTCTCTCTGATGTGCGAGGCCTTATCTAGAGTATTGGATCCACATCTGGGGCACCTAACTTAGGAAAGACGAAGTTTTGGAGAATATCCAGGGGAGGGCCACAGAGATTATTAGAGCACCTTCCCTATGAAGATAGGCTGAAGTATCTGGGCTTGTTCAGCCTGGACAAGAGAAGGCTGCAGGGAGCCCTTGTGGCCTTTTCAATATTTAAAGGGAGCTTATAAACAAGAGGGAAAATAACTTTTTACAAGTGTACATAGAGATAGGATAAGGGAGAATGGTTTTAAGCTAAAGGAGGGAAGATTTATATTAGATGTCAGAGGGAAGTTTTTCACTGAGAGGGTGATGAGGCACTGGCACAGGCTGACCAGTGTGTTTGTGGGTGTCATATCCCTAGACATGTTCAAGGCAAGGTGGGATGGGGCCCTGGACAACTCTGGAGGCACTAGATGTGCCTCGTTTAGTGGTATACAATTCTGTCTGAGGCAGGGGAGTTGTTACTAGATTGTCCTTGAGATCCTTTCCAAACCAAGCCATTCTGTGATTCTATAATTCTATGGATCTATGATTATGAGGAAAAAAATCCAGCCTGATAGGAATATCAGATACTATATGTCACTCTTAAATATGTGTGATTATGGTGACTACAGTGAAATAAATTCTTTGGGTTCTCTTCATAGTCAAATATAGAGAAAGCAAAACAAAACAAACAAAAAACCCCCAGCAAAAACAGCAAACAATAACAACATGAACAGCCAACAAAACATGAAAACTATCGTATGCTCTAATCCTGTTGCAGAGTAGATCATAAACCAAATGTATCGCACCATGGATCTGTCTATTTCTACCAGCTACAAAAGAAACATAAAATGACTCATATGAAGACTAAAATTGGACTTGATGTATCCCACCCTCATTTTTACAGGGAATTAACATGAGGGGAATGCACACATTTTTCATTTAAAGCACCCAAATTAGGTTGATAACAGTTTCCACTCCACAAATTTATTTTGAATTTCCTTCCTGTCAACAGTTTACAGGCAGGTTCGGCCCGGTTCCGTGACAATTGGTGTGGGGGACCCATGGACCCATGCCCCAGGAAAGGGGAAGGGGAAAGGGAAAGGGAAAGGGAAAAGGGAAAAGGGAGATGGGCCTAGGGACAAAACAGCGAGGTAGATCTAAGGAGGANGGAATATCAATAATACAACAAAAATCATAAAACCATAACACTTTTTCTTTCTTACTTAGAGACTAATAAAAATGTTTGAAATTTTACCTTCTAAAAGTTGAATTTCACATAGTACTGTTATTTATAACTTCATTCTTGTACAGTTTCCTAATTTTTTGAGGCTAGATGCAGAGTGCATTGTCTCCTGGGACTGCCCACTTTGACTGTGACATACTCTGGCCAGAGGATACTACATGTCTGGCTCTCTGTAGGAGTCATGCAGCACCTCAAACTAAAAGAGCAAAAATGAAAATTTAAAGACTGTTATTTAAATGAACCAAACAGTAAAACTTTAGGATTTTCTTGATCAATAATATCGTACATTTCTACCTCCATAAGAAATAAGCTGTCCTCCTGAGTTGAGTCTCTGAGCATCACGATGCCATTGTGAAGTATATTTTTTTATATAAAAGTCTTTATGCTATTAAATTTGAGCCTACTTATCATATTTAAAAGGCACTCCAAAAACTCAGTGCTCTAATAATTAGAAACATTTTTTTATTTCTCATCTTAACTTTCTTGGTAGCTCATACTTATTAGCTCTTCCACTGATGAGCATGTCAAAGCTTTTTCCCTGTGCCCACAACTAGTCTCTGGACTGTTTCTAATGAAGCTGCAAGAGGAGTTGGAGAAAACCCTGTTTATATAATGTGCATATAACAATACCTGTGTTACCATCAGAAGTTCCAAAATCAATGTTCAGTTGTCTACAAACTGGAAGAAGTGGGAAAACATTGGATCAGATAAAAAATAACTCTGATTAGTTATTCCACAAGTATTTTTGCAAACAGCACTTAAATAGTTTTTAGGAATTTATCTGACTTGACAAAATCTTGACACTTTTGTAAAACAGGAAGTCCAAAAATCTGATCCCTTTCTGCAGCCCACTGGTTAAGTGCACAGATGTACAGTAGCTCTTTATATCCTAAGGGCCAATCTCTTCACGTAAGATGTAAAATTATTAGCATCTGTGACAGAGATGGAATTGGGGATTATTTCAAAGTATCTGAAATGATGCAAAGATTATATTGCCATTTACTAGGAAAATATTTTTTGTGGCATGAAAATAAGTTTTCTGTGCCTTGCTGAATGGCACATACAGGAGTAGTCAAAGGTACAAAACTGAATTGGATAATATTGTAAGACTAGAGAAAACTATCAGAGAAAATTTATGCTGTTGTCTTTGTACTGTGCTTTGGAAACAGACCCTGGAGGAAATTGTTCCCAGAACCAGAATGGGTCTATCTTGTTGAAATAGTGATCCAGAACAGATCCAGACAGCAAACTGACAGTTAAGTAGTGTGGAGAGCAGTTTTTGTCACTTGAACTAATTTCTGACTCTGTTACAGCTAGTGTGTAGATAAATCTTGAGTGACTAAAATATGCAGGAGTCTAGATGAGATCTTAACTGTGATTGCTGATTCATGTCTAGTATAGTTTGGAAAAACATGGTGATACTGTTAGAATCAAGAATTTGTCTTTATGATGATGGTGACGCTTTTGGCTCCCTATCATCCTCCAAGTAACTAAAAATTTGAGATTACTTTCTCTTTCTCCCTTATTTCATATCGATTAGTATTATCTGTATTTTGCAGGTGTCTTAGTCACAGTTACACTATGAGTCTATGGACTCTCACACAGCTTCTAGTATGAGGATCTGTGTTGTGTTTTCTGCTACTCAAATGGCCTGGATTGTGGTGAATTAAAAATATTCTTTGAGTCTTTCATTGATTCAATAAACCATATGTATGGATGTTTGATGAGACACTGAAAACCTTTCAATTTTTGTCAGATTTGCAAAGTACTGATTTAAATTCACCAGGACAATGCTGGCAAGTTTTTGCTGGGAAAAAAAAACAAACCATATTTAATGGCAATAATAAGTCAAAAGTAAAAAACATTTACATATCAACAATCATCAAACTTGCTGTTGTTTAAGAGTGAGCTGTCTGAAGCAAGTTAGGGCTGACTCTATACCACTGAAATTGGCTAAGGTAAACTGAGAAACTTCCAGTACATGGAAGAAATATATTTCATTGATTCTATCAATCAGACCTGGTCATCATCGGATATCTTTTGAAATCCAGTCACAGTCACAACCTGGAGTTGCCTATTCCTCTCCACTAATCATAGAATTAATCCACAGTATCTACCTTCAGATCAGAATTAAATTGAAATAAACCCAGAAATAAGTGCATGGCCGTATGTTCTAAATTATTATATTTGATGATTTTCCTACATCATCCTTGTTTTCCCCTGTAAAATACACTCTGATCCTTCTCTATATAGAGAACATTTTCAAATTAACAGTCATCAATGCCTGGCATTAACAGACTAACATTCTGCTAAAAACATTAGTTATTTTCCTGACAAAATACTAATAAAAACTATGAAATAATGTTTGTTAAAATAAGTTTCTTTAAATAGATTCACTCATAATGTTACTGCAGGCTATTATTTCCTTTTCCTGCTGAACATTATGTCTCCTCTTTGATATTCAGGTCCCAGTTCTTGCCCATCTTCCTTTTCTTTATTAATTATTGTTCCAGTGACAACAGTTCTGATGATTTTACTGTATTTTCCATTTTCTTTTTCTCTGCAGGTTATTTTTGTCTTGTAGAATGATCAAAAGCCTTTCACATACCTGAGGTCAATCCATTCTTCAGTGTATAACACCTTTTAGCATTTGTATTAAAAGCTTTTCTACTGCATTTGTAAATTCCTGTTTTCATAAAAAATTTTAAAGTCGAGGGTAGAACTCTGAGTTTTTTCCATCTCAGTCATAGCAATTTCTACTTCCTGAACCTGCCTTTATTCTCCTGATCAGCATCATTACCCTCAGTGAAAAAGAAATCAGATAGCCTTGAGACTATAGATTATGTTTAACAATAATAACAAAGTGTATCCACTCTTCTGCAAGGGTTGTTTTTGAAAATTATTTATCTTTCTATTTTCTGACCTCCAGTGTACAATGTGCAAACAAGATATTCAGCAGGATAAGTAATGGAATCATCATTCATAAATTAGTATAAAATTATTTTGCAAGACAACTCTTCCCTACTCTAATCTTTCCCATGGATTTCAGGCTCCTAGTATTTTTAAAGGCCAAACTTAGCAGTGAAGATCTTTTTTTCACTTGCCCTGTTATTGCAGATGGAAGCAATATCCTATACTCATAAGAGACAAACAGCAACACAGTTGTTAATAAAGTGATTCAACAAAGATTAATTGTAAATAGGACAGTGACTTAATAAGATTTGAGATAGAAAGGTACTGTGGGGAAAGAAATGTTATTTTTGCATAACAATAAGATGTTATAACTCTTAAGAGGTACAAAAGGTCACCATGGAACTCTGATACAAGCTAAATGTCTCCTTACAAAAATGAAGACCTTCATTTTTGAGTAACATCAGGAGATGTACTGGTACAAACTGTTTTTGTGATTTGAATGATAGCCAGAGAGGAAGGTTAACTATGAGAGGTTATCCCACCATATCATACTAGGTAAAATCTATACAAGAAGAGAAGGAGAATATGGAGGGGCTATCCAAGCAGTAAACAGGGGCAGAATGTCCGCTGAGGGAATTAGAAGCCTTGGATAGGCTGTGAATCCTGGAGTAGTCCATTGGTGAGGAAATACGAGGAAATTCACAACGGAGAGTAGGAAACATAAACTGTTCAGCCTCTCTGCCCTGGTGCACCTTTCTCAAGGTTGCCCACTACTGGAAAAGCATAAAATTGATTGTGATTCATAGTGGATTCCACCTGAGCATGAACTATTGAATATGAACATTTCTGACAATACACTTGATTATTTCCTGCATAGAGGATAGGGTTGAACATACTCTCCCAGGAACCCCTCTCATTGAGTCATGAGGTTCAGAGTTTATACTTTTGCTATCTTAAGTCCTTGAACCACAAAGTTTAGGACACTAAGTGCAGCTGAATCTACTCCTAGTCTCAAACTTGATCAATAGTTTATGTTTAAAGAGTTTTACATGCACAATCAAAATTATAATCTTAGCAAAGCTAAAAAAGTTTGAAACTATTTGTCACTTACCAAAGATCTATATTGGCTAGGCATATCTTGATGTAAAGGCCAAGATCTCTGCAGCAGGTGTAACCTCAAGAATCATTCTTATTCAAGGGGAGATTCTCCAGCCAACTGCTGTGCAGGAGGGTCCTTGGGCTGATTCATGTGGTAAGATCCAATAAGATGACTTCTAGTCATATTTTTTTGCTGCATGCTCAATTGACCTTCAAATGTTGAACTAAGTGTCTGTCATCAGTTCTCTCAGCTGAGTTTAAGATTTGAGATTTGTGGTTACCTGTCTTACTGAGACTGTGTTGTTAGTGTTGTGATCATTGTCTGTATGAGCAAGGCCTTGTGTACAACAGCCACACTGAAGGAGGAAATATTGGGAGGGGGAGGTGTGCAAGCACCTCATAACATCCATTCAGGAGAGGTCTGATGTTATTCCTGTTCGTTTCACTGACATACCTATTGCCAGGTTTTCCTAACCATAGCCTTGCACAGTTAGACAATGTCCACATTTCCTAGGTTATCTGAACATGCTTCTACCTCTCATATGCTTCCATTTTATGTTTGAGTACTGTCAGTGGATTCAACAATCAACCTGTATTCATCCATATAGCCCTGTCACCTGTACTTTTTTCCCATACACCTGGATGGCGTACTAACAAGCTTGTAGAAAGTGATCTTGGAAAACAACAGCCCTCCTGAATTCTTCTTTAGTTTTGTTCCCCCTCCTAGGATCATGAATTACAATGTCTCTATGGGACCAAGGCTGCCCACAACCTTTACATTCTTCATCAGTCCTTTAATCGTTATAAATCTGAGATCCAGTAAGACACCTCCCTTCATCAGCTTCTTGATCAGCTGTTTCCAGATGTTGTCATCAATGCATTCTAGAAACCTCTTAGATTGATTGTACTCTACTATGTGCTCACTTTAGCAAATATTGGAATAGTTTATGTTTTTCATGAAGGCCAGAACCAAGAAATGCATCGCTTCCTCCCTCTGTCAGAAGACCTCACCTACTCCTTCCTCATAAGACAGTCACTCACTGTAAGGTTACACATGTTTATCTGCTCCAAATCCTGACTCATACATTTTCATCTGTCTCATCATTCACATGGAGACAGTGCTCCAGACATTCCTTCTACTCTCTTGCATAAAGCATGACTTCTTGACTTCCCAGCCTATCCTTCCTAGAGAGCCTGTATCTATCCATTGCAACACTCCACTCATGTGACTCATCCCACCACATCACCACCTTCCCAACGAGATTGCAGCTCTGCAATCACACACCAACCTTTCATCCCTTCTGTTTGTTTCTCATGCTGTATTTGAGTATAAGTAGTTTAGATACCAAGAGGCACCCTGTTGCCCAGAGAGCATACCTTTCACCCATTGTGTTATCTCCTCAGTACTTTGTGTGTGTGTACTTGAGGTGAGTACACTTCAGTCCTGTCTTCTTGATTGCAAGGTTTCTCTTGTTCATATCTTGATTATAACTTCTCTAATTCAGTTTCCAAACACTATTAGTCCCTCCATTCTTTTGCTTATTCAAATTTGAACTAAATTATATCAAGATATTAACTTAGGGAAGTCTGAAATTATTCTTTCAAAACTGGAGAGAGATTCTATGGATTCCCCATTTGATAATTTTTTACCATGGTTGTACTTCACTACAGCAGTTCATTAACATGTAATGGTGGTTCTTTTGCTGGGGTTTATTAAAAGCAGTAATAGCCATATGTGCTTACATTTCAAAAAAATAATACTGCATCTGGTTTTGGTTTTGAATTCATTCCTAAGTGCATCATTAGCATTCAGAAGGAATTATAGAAAGATAATGACTGGAAAATGACCTTTCTAATCATTGCCGTTAAATTAAAAAAAAAAAAAAAAAACAAAAAACCTCTTTTGTACTATGCCTTAGCAAATGCATATATACATATAGGCCTCTTTAGAAAAGCTCTTCTTAGGAATATGTGCTTTACCTGATGAAGAACAAAGCTCATTACCACTAAAGTAATCAATAACCTCTACTAATGTGTTCAGCTGGCGACATAGACCAGATCAATAAAACCTGCCACATACTTTTGTTTTAGGAAATGAAACCTTTTAGTTCTTAATTAAAGGAGAGACCTCACATCCTTAATGATACTTGCCATGACCATTGCCTCAGAGGACAAGAAGAGCCAAGTCTGAGGTTTGGTTTAAAAGATTTTGACAAAGTAATAAGAGAGTTGAACCAAAAACTTATCTAAATTTGTTTAATTTATTTTAATGCAGAAAGACTCTGAAAAGAAGTGTTCAAGAAGAAGAAATATTCTGATGAATTACTGTGGTTATCAGAGGAAATACAGCTTCCATTAGTACAATATATATGTCTGCAATCTAACAATAAAGGATATAGAATCCAATGCAGAAGTGCTTTGTGTGGTTCTGATTGTGGGTCTTCAAGGTACTGCCACTGTAAAATGTAAGTATTTATTTTTAGATTCATCTGTTATTATTCTTCTGATTTCTGTATAATTCTGTTGATGTGCATTCTATACAAGGCAGTTAAGTCAGAGGAAAGCACATGTTGAGTGAAGAGCAGGAACAAACTAACAATAATGACTGCACTGAAAATGCCTCCACTACGTACAGCTAATAAAAGCATAAACATGTGAAGGGGAATGAAATACTTTAAATGTTTAATAAAATATCTGATTTGCATGAAACATGAAAAATGCTAATTAGCTAGTGCACATGGGTCTTGATGATGGTATTTTTGCTTTTTCCAATGTTGGAAAAAAAAAAAAATCAGAGACATATATGACTGGTATTAACTCTTTCAATTCCACAGTAGTTATTATGGTAGACGTGATACAGTGAGGTCTTAATTGTTAAAACATGGTTCTAAAGTAGCATGTCTAAAGTTTGTGAAGCATTAGGCCTTCATAGAAAGTGACTGACAGTTCAACCATCTGAGAAGATGTGAGAATTTAGGAGGAAACATAGGAATCAAAAGGAGAATTGCAATGCATTTGTGTAACAACCTAGCAACGCCAACGCTTCCATTATTGATAATCCCACAAGTTTATAAACCTGATTTTACTGACACAAATGATTGTTAGTGGGATGGAGCTCAAAGGTCATTATCATTTGAGAGATAACACTTTCAAAGCAAAGTGATTGTCTTCCCTTTCATTTACACAGTGCAAGCCACCTCTAAGTGTCCAGAAAGCCCATAGTAGTTTAAGAAGTTAAATTTAGGCCAGGTGTAATTGCAGGGTACAGTGTGATGCATGAGATTTGAGAAGGTAAAGAGGTAAAGAAATTATATGCCATGCACCCCCAAAAAAATGTATCAAGCAGTTAAATTCTGAAATGCAAAATTTGGCACATATAAGACTTTAATTGTGTATAGTGGATGTTTGTTATTTTGTTGAGTTACTTTTCTTGTTTTGTGAGTGGGCTTTTTTGAGGATAAGTGGGTAGGTTGTGGTAATGGTATTGGAGCAATTCTGGCTAAGTAAAAACAATTAAGCAACAAATCCAGTATTTTAGTTTCCAATCAACTTTTTTTTTATATTTATTATTTTTAATTTCACATTCTTTTTTAAGCTTAAACAAGTTATGAAATCAAACACTGCAATTAAACATAAAAATTTGTATTCCTCATGTTGTAAATACCTGTTCTGATGAATAAACTATTCACATGGAAAAAAATCTACGTGTACTTATCAGTAACAGAAATACATTGTATACTCTTTTAGCATTTCTTACCTAGCTTTTGCCAGCTACACATGCAAATTCATTCAATAGCTCAAATGTGGATATCTGCTGCATTTCAGTTTCCTCAAAATAAAGAATCATAGAATCACTGAACTGTACAGACCATTAAGGTTAGAAAAGATGAATAAGATCATCTAGTTCAACTATCAGCTCATCACCACTATGCCCTCTAGGCCATGACCCTCCATGCCACATCTCCACAATTTTTGAACACACCCAGGGATTGTGACTCCACCACCTTGCTGGGCAGTCTATCCCAATATCTCATCACTCTGTCTAAGAAATTTTTCTTAATATCCAATCCCTTGGCCTTCCCTTACCCTCCTTTGTAAGGCTTATTTTTAATCTGGATNTCATCACCACTATGCCCTCTAGGCCATGACCCTCCATGCCACATCTCCACAATTTTTGAACACACCCAGGGATTGTGACTCCACCACCTTGCTGGGCTGTCTATCCCAATATCTCATCACTCTGTCTAAGAAATTTTTCTTAATATCCAATCCCTTGGTGCAACTTAACATCATTACCTCTTGCCCTATCACAAGTTACATGGGAGAAGAGGCTAACCCCTACCTAGCTACAATCTTTCAGGGAGTTGTAGAGAGCTGTAAGGTTTCCTGTGAGCTTCCTCTTCTCCACACCGAACAATCCCAGTTCCCTTAGCTGTTTCCCATAAGACCCTTCACCAGTTTTGTCCTTTGGACATGCTACAAGGCCTCAATGTCTTTCTTGTTGTGAGGGACCCAAACCTGAACACAGTACTCAAAGTGTAGCCTCACCAGTGCTGAGAACAAAGGGATGATCATCTCCCTGGTCCTGCTGACTACACTATTTCTGATACAACCCAGGATTCCACTGGCCTTCTTGGCTTCATTAGTATACTGCTGGCTCATGACTGTCAACTAGCAACCCCAGATCCTTTTCCTCCATGCAGCTTTCCAACCCTAAGCCCGTAGTGACTTAGTATGGGGTTGTTTTTACCAAAATTCAAGACACAGCACTTGGTCTTGTTGAAACTCATACAATTGGCCTCAGACCATCGTTCCAATCTGTCCAAGTCTTTCTGCAGGGCCTTCCTACCCTCAGGCAGATCAATGCTTTCTCCCAGTTTGGTGTCAACTGCAAACTTACTGAGCCTAAACTCAGTCTTCTCATCCAGATCATCAGAAAATACGCTAAAAAGAACATGTCCCAGTACTGATGCCTGAGGAGTACTTCTCATGTACAGTCACCAGCTGGATTTGACTCCATTTTTCATCCCTTCCTGGGCCTGGGCCTTGAGCCAGTTTTTTATTAATTGAAAACTACATCTGTCCAAACCATGGAGTGACATCTTCTCCAGACGAATGTTGTGGGAGACAGAGTCTGTGCTTTACTAAAGTCTAGGTAGACTGCACACACAACCTTTCCCTCATCCACTTGGTTGTAAAATGGTCATAGAAAATCATGTTAATTGCGTAGGGCCTACCTTTCCTGAATCAACGCTGCCTGCATTTTATCCTCTTGTTGTCCCATGTATTCTCTGTGACTGCACTCTCAAACACCAAAATATGGCAGACATCTGACAGAAGGACAGAAGTAAAATTCTTTCCTTTCTGATAGGATACCACATGGCATGTTTACTCTAAATCTCTAGGTGTAGCCAAATTAGTTGCCTCTCAATTAAAAGACTATTTTCTTTATAGACACTGGAGCAAGAAATGAGATGATCTCTAGAAATGCTTGTTTAAGATGACTGTAATAGAATGAAATGCAAAATCATTGGAAATTGTTGCTCTCAGGTAGCAAAATAAGTTGCTTCATGAGTTGCCTAAGTCACACCTAATTCCTAAAAACAATGAATTCTGCTATAAAAGTAACACCTCTGCATACTTTAATCGTATATTCTACCCTGAAGCTGCTGAGTGGACATCTTATGTGTATGAATTAAGGTACAAAAATACAGTGTTATTCTTCTCCCGTCTACGTTTTGAACAAGATATTTCAAACCTCAGATTTTTCATACTTATGAATATGTCTGCAGGTGCTGATGTACTACACTAGTGACCTGTAGAAAAACATCCTATTTTAGGAGGTTATAATATATAAAACACAAGCTATTTTTCTGAGAAAATGAAGGGGCAAAATTGCTATAAGAGGCAATGTTTCAAACAGATGAACAAGCTACTAAAAAAAAAAAGATCAAAGCAATGTACTATTGGCCTACCAGAAATAACAGATACATATTAAAATTTCTACTTTTAACTTAGGGTATAGTTGTTTTAAGATTTGTAATATTCATAGATGTCATAGATATTGAACAGGTTTTCTCTCTAGAAATTCCAGGAAACAAAGTGTAACTGAATGGAATATGAAAAAAACATTCGGGAAAAGAGAGGGTGCCAGAGAGGCTTTCAGGATTAACACATCTGTGCTGAATATATAATTAGTCATGGATAACAACAGATAATTATGAAATCAAACGTAGTTTTATTATACATCATTTTATAACTCATGCGTGTGTGTCATAAAATTGTGAGCATTTATACTTTTAAAAATGAGCCATGTGTTTAATGCAAATGTAATCATGCTAATGCAATTCATATTCTCTAAAGTGCACACTGGGAGAGTGCAAAATAATGGGAGGCGTTGTAAACAAAATCACTGAGAGATACTAGATGTAGCCCTATTGAAGTACACTATTGCAAAATTTGGAGAAAAGAGAAAAAAAAAGACCTATAATTAGAACTTTGCTTGTTTTTCTTAATTACTGGGTATTTTTACTGCTCTCTTATTGTTGTTGCTATTTTCTCTTATTTTTCCTTTATTTGTTACTGCTTTTCTTAGAAGCATTAGCCTACAAGAACTCTAAGAATCACAGAAACATAGAATTGCTCAGAATGGAAAAGATCCTCAAGATCATCAAGTCCAACCACAACTTAACCATACTACCTTAATTTTAACAACCCACTTCTAAACCCCTGAACACCACATCCAGATGGATTTTAAACACATTCAGGGATGGTGACTCAACCACCTCCCTGGGGAGCCCATTCCAGTGTTTAACAACCCCTTCGGCAAAGAAGTGTTTCCTTATATCCAACTTAAGCATCCCCTGGTGCAACTTGAGTCCATTTCTTTCCCCTTGTCCTGTCACCTATCATCAGTGAGAAGAGACCAACCCCGCTCTCACAGCAATCACCCTTCAGGTATTTGAAGAGAGCAATGAGGTCTCCCCTCATCCTCCTCTTCCCCTGACTAAACAGCTCAAGTTCCTTCAGTTGCTCCTCATAGAGCGTATTGTCCAAGCCCTTCACAAGCCTTGTTGCCCTTCTTTGCACCTGCTCCAGCACCTCAGTGTCCTTTCTGTACTGAGGTGCCCAAAACTGAATACAGTACTTAAGGCGGAGCCTCAGCAGTACTGAGTACATGTGGAGGATTAGTTCACTAGTCCTGCCCACCACATGATATAGGCCAGGATGCCATTGGCCTTCTTAACCACCCGGGCACGCTGCTGACTCATATTCAGCCAACTGTCCAACAGCACACCAAGGTTCCCTCCATCAAGCAGCTTTCCAGCCACTTCTCCCCAAGTCTGTAGTGCTCCCTGAGGTTGTTGTGACCAAAATTCTTGTCTGCCTTGTAGAGGCTTCAGATAGCATAGAATAATAGAATCGCTTGAGTTGGAAGATCACCATTAAAGGTCATCTAGTACAACTCTCCTGCAACGAACAGGGACATCTATAGCTAGATTAAGGTGCTCAGCCTGACCTTGAATGTCTTCAGGGAAGGGACATCCACCACCTCTGTGAGCGACCTGTTCCATTGCCTCACCAACCTTAGTGTAAAAGTTTTCTTCCTTATATCCAATCTAAATCCCCTTTTAGTTTGAAACCATATCCCCTTGTCCTATCACCGCAGACCCTCCTAAAGAGTCTGTACCTTTCTTTCTTGTAGTTCCCCTTTGAACACTTCAAAGGCCACTCTCAGGTCTCCCTACAGTCTTCTCTCCTCCATGCTGAACAGCCCCAGCTCCCTCAGCCTGTCCTCGTAGGGGAAGTGTACCATCCCTTGGATGATTTTGTGGCACTCTTCTGGACACACTCCAACAGGTCTACAGCTCTCCTGTATTGAGAACTCTACACCTGGATTCAGTACTCCAGGTGAGATCTCACCAGCACAGAGTAGAGGGACAGGATCACCTCCCTTGCACTGCTAACCATGCTTCTTTGAATGCAACCTGGGATACAGTTGACTTTCTAAGGTAGGAGGGAGTGCTGCTGTCTCATGTCCAGTTTGTCATCCATCAGTACCTCTAAGTCCTTTTCAGCAGGGCTGTGCTCTATACTTACAACCTCAGCTTGTATTGATGATGGGAGTTGCCATGACCCAGGTGACAGACCCATGAGAACACCATTCCCATGGCATTCTCTCCTTGGCCCACTGCTTGATCCTGTCTGAGTTTCTCTGGATGGTCCTATCCTTCAGATATGTTGACCACAGCTTTCTGAGAGTGCACTGGATCCCACTGTCAATGTCATCAATGAAGATTTTAAAGAGCATGAGAAGTTGGCGAAGACATGTTCATACAATTTCACTTCAAATTTTCAAATGGAAGGAGGTGATCTCATCTGTACTGCCTCTGACAAAACTTCAGGGAACTGCAGGGGAAGTTTATATGGATAATTTTATGTACTTATCTTGAGAAGCATTATGATTCTAAGATAACTGAGCAGAAGCATTTTCGTGTACATGTCCATCTTCTCACTTCAGTCTTCTGAGAGCTAGTAATTCAGTCACATAGAAATTGGGAAGTGATCAGCTATCCGGAGTTAGTCTATATACGAATGTCTAAACACAACTGGCCAATGGTTTCTTGTATACCATAAAGTTTCCATGACATTCACATAGGCTGGTAAATATGACCTGGAGACAGGCAGTTGGATAGCATAGGGATACCCTGATCTCTCTAAAATTACTTTAGACATCCATATTTATACAACTGAATCACAATATGAATATTTATGTTCAGGTGAGTTGAATGGTTTTCCATTTCCCATTAATGATATTGAGTAGAACTAGAGGGATTGTGATACATGTTGCACTCCTAGACATTTTGATGTCTGTGATTTAATTTTAAATTGGATTCTAATATCTAATTTGTAAAGTTGAATGATATGAATGTGATAAGAAAATCAACAGCTTTCTGGATTGCATCAGTCAGAACACTGCAAACAAGTCAAGGGAGCTAATCCTGTCCATTTTCTCAGCTCCAGTGATACAAATCTAGAAATCACAGAAAGGTTGGAAGAGACATCTAGAGATAACTGAGTCCAGCCCCCTGCAAAGCAGACTTCCTAGACCAGGTTGCACAGGTAGTCATCCAGGTGGGTCTTGAATATCTCCAGAGAAAGTGACTCCACAGGCTCAATGGTCAGCCTGTGCCAGTGTTCCATCACCCTCAATATGAAGAAGTTCCTTTGCGTATTGGTACAGAACTTCCTGTGCTCAAGTTTATGGCCATTTCCCCTTGTCCTGTCCCCACAGATCGCTGAAAAGGTATTGACCATGTCCCTTTGATCCCCATGCTTAAGATATTTATAAACATCAGTATGATCACCTCTGAGTCTTCCTTTCTCAAGGCTGAACACACCCAGGTCACCCACACTTTCCTCATGGGGGAGATGCTCCAGGCCCCTTATCATCTTTGTGTCCCTCTGTTGGACTTTTCCAAGAAAATCCCTGTCTTTTTTATACCATGGAGCCCAGAATTGGAAACAGTACTCCAGGTGAGGCTTGGTCAGAACAGAGTAGAGGGGGAAGATCACCTCCCTTGATCTGTTGACCACTCACCCCAGGATCCTTAGCCACCAGGGTATACTGCTGGCTCATGGCCAACATGCTATCCACCAGGATCCCCACATCTTTCACCATAGAGCTTCCCTCTAACAGATGAAGAGAACCTCAGAAATATAACTAAACAGATGAGGACCTGAGGGTCCTGATGGATACCAAGTTAAATGTGTGCCAGAAATGTGCCTTTACAGAAATGAAAACCAAAAGTTTATTGGGATGCATTAGACAGAACATTGACAGTAAATTGAGGGAGGTTTTCCTGCCACTCTATTCAGCATTGGTGAGACACATCCAGAGAACTGTGCCCAGTGCTTGGCTTCCCAGTACAATATAAGCATGGAGTAATGGACTGAGTCAGCAAAATCCACAAAGGGATTGGAGTATCTGTTATACAAGGAGAAGCTGAGAGAGCTGAGGTTGTTAAGTATGGTGAAGAGAAGACTCAGGGGAGCATTTTCAGTGTATATATGGAGATGTTAGCTGTTTACATGATGGGTGAAATAACAAATTTCTCAGAGGTGCCTAGTGACAGCACAGGAGACAATGGGCACAAACTGAAATCCAATAAATTCCTTTTATGCATTAGAAGATATATGTATATATATTTTTAATGGTTAGTTTGGTCAAACACTGGAACAAGCTTCCGAGGGAGGAGTGAATAATCTGCATCCTTAGAGTTACTCAAAATTCTATTGACACAGGCCCTAAGCAACTTACTCTAGGTGTTTTTTCTTTTAAGAAGAGGATTGGACTTTGTCTCTGGAGTTGCCTTCCCACCTCAGTTGTTTTGTGATTCTGTTCTGCTTGTATGTGAAAAGAAGTCTGCAGGAAGAGTTGCTGAGGAATGGCTCTGTCAGAAAAGTGGATTTTCTAGTAGCTGTAAATATCATCATGTGAGGAACTAAAATGAAATTCCTTTATTTTTATTCATGTATGTCCAATATCCAGGAACCTATATACTCTGGACACAGATTTATGTAATACAGTAAATAATCTTGAACCCTGAAAAGCAAAGTAAAGCGTTGTCATGGGTTTATGATTTTTGTCATTGGTATTCTACATCATAACATCATGTAGTGCATTGGGAATTAAAGAGTTCAGGCTCCAGCTCCATGGATCATTGATCTTTCCAGATCTACCTGTCTCAGAAGAGAAGGACTATATACCCCAGAGGACTTTGCGTTGCTTTGTGTTTTTCCCATTTTCCACTCAGAGGGAAAGAGAAAAACTGTTCATGTGTAATGAGACACAAGCTCTTTCCCTTTCAGATCGACCTAGCAGCAATTGCTCCCTAGCTGTCTCACCTTCAGAGTTTAGTGTAAGGCCTTTGGCTCTCGGTTACTCTCTCTCTCATTTTGTTTGATTTATAAGCTTCAATTCCAATTTTATTGTGTTATTTTGCATTCCGATATCTTATTTAGTAAATTAGCTTTCCTCCTCAGATCGTTGCTGCTGTTTTATTTTTAGGCCCATCTCCCTTCTCTTTTTTCCCTTTTTCCCTTCCCTTTCCCAGGGTGTCCATGGGTTGCCCCGCCCCAGTCGCCATGGAACCTGGCCGAACCAACCCATAAACTGTAGGCAAGCATCACTTTCCTTTTTTCAGTGTACTATTTTGTTACAAAAGTGATTTTAATGCCTCATAAAAGTGTGCTGATCAGTGCATTGGATCTAACTAAAGGTTTTATATAGACTTGTAGAGCTCTGCCCATCAGTAGGTTAGCTGACTGGTAAGTAACTTGAATCCTCATATGACAATTGCATCTTCATATCCAGACCATTCACACAGAAGTATTATTTCATTCCTTGATTTTATTTTGAAGCATTCCAACTACTTATCCCTAGAGTAGTATCAGGGAATGATTCTCATCAGAGTTCTGCCAAAAAGTCATTAAAAAAGAGACTGCACTGGATTTGCCCATTCATAATCTCCATAGTCCTTCAACATCATAATGCTAGTACTCTCAAACACTACAAGCATTTCTGAAAGTATACAGTCAGATGAAAGACTCATGACATTCAGCAGTCCGTAGTAAATAGCAGTAGAAAGCTTCAAAGTACATACACTAAAACATGCATGGTACTTCCTCTTAGTATTCTCCAGACATATAATTCATATCCCAAATAATGACTGATTAACTATTCTCAGTGCTCCATTATTTTAGACAGAACATGTTCTAAATCTAGAAAGTAATGTAAAAAAACAAACAAACAAACAAAATAAATAAATAATAATAAAAAAAAACAGTGTAAAGTAAATATGTTCTCTTAGTATCTGTAAAGTAAAATTTACCTATATAAAGATGTTTTGGAATTGTTTCAGTTTTGCTTTGCTAAATCTCAGACTGATTGCATGCCTCAGTGAATTGTTCCTGTACAAATGGTACAAATGAAATCTTTCAGCAGTTACTGAAAGACGTATTTTCAGTTTATAGTGAGGGAGAACTTATTTCTAACAGGACTTTCATCACAGAGGAATATGTGGGACAGACTGTGAAATTTCAGACTTCAGTGTGGCTTCTCCCAGTGCAAGATTCTCCACAGACTCTCCATGAACATATCCTAGCTTCATTCTGAACGTGTTAAAATTATATCGGAAAAAGATGGATAATGGAGAAAAAAATGAATGCAGTGGCTGTATCTCCTATCCTAATTTCTGTTCAAAAAGTCTGTATTTGTATACTGATATCTTGTTTCTCAACTCAAGACAAAGCCAGTTTTTTGAGGAAGAGTAGCTGGTATTTTTCTTCTCCAATATTGTATTAAAATTCTTCCTGGGGCAAGACCTTTCAGCATTAGAAAGACCTTTTTTTCCTTTATTTTTTATAGCTTACTCATAAAACTTGAAAAATGGACCTTGTAATGGAAATGCTGACATAACATTAACCATAGCAGTAAGAATAGCAGCACAGTAATTTATTTACATGTTGCTTTTCAATTACTTTGCTTGCTATTGTTATCATTTTTATGGCAAGTATTATTTTTCAACAAGTTTCTGATTTGCAGTTTTATACTGCAATATTTACAGTTGGCTGGGGTCTTCTCAGAAATTAATTACACTGTTCAAAGAAATTGCTTAGGCCTAGAAAACTGTCACAATTTATTATTGTTTCCAAAGGGAAAACTTAATGTCTTTACTACAGTACTGGTCCAATCCCATTGTTGTTGTTTCAATAATAGTAAGCAAAATAACATGAATAATAATGTAATAATAATTCTTATAAAAAAGTGAAAGATATCTGTTCAAATAAAAAAAGCTTGCTGGTCTAAATCTCTTCTCAGTTCCAAAGATTTAATATTGGTAGAACTCTAATTTCTGAAAACGTTTTAGAGACGGTGCCACTTATGAGTTAAAACTGTATCTTTTGTAATGGAATGAACTAAAATATGAAGGAATGTCTATACATTCCAGAATGAAAGCCCAAGTTTTATGGAAGAGGAGAGGACAAAATCTTCATTCATAACTGAGTTGCAGGAAAAAAACGATTAGAATATTTTCTATGTCTCTAAACTATAAATGCCGAAATATAAGGAGGTACTTCAAGTATTAATTCATTATCAAAATGTTCACTTAACTGTCATCACAGAGATTTTCTGTGATATGTTAAACATCTGACAGATACAGAAGAACAAAACTTGTTTAAGCAAGAAGAAAAGGGAAGAAATATGTTTTATATCAAAGGTTTAAATACAAGTTTAGAAGCTGCATGAGAGTAGACTGAAAATCTGTGACAAATGGTGAAAAGGAAAAGGGTGCTACTATAGCTGGGGATTAGTCAAAACCACCAAATATGTAAGATGAGAAAAATTAAGGAGAGGAGTCTGTGAGTGATGGAAAAATGAGCAAAGTGTCATAGTCGATAATAAGGAGAATATTTATTTATCTAAAGACATTTGGGAGCACTGAGAGAGGATGTATTGCTCAGGAAGATCATGGAATTAGAATAGAAGTTATTTAAGTGGAAGTGGAGACATCCATGAGAAAGGCAAGTTCTTCTGTACTGATTCTAATATCACAGGAACAACTTGCGGAAATAAATTTGAGAATGACAGTGTTATGACATGATCCATAAGGAAACACTGGATAGAGAACAGCAAAGAAAGAACAAGAGACTAAAAGAAAGGAAACTCAGAATTGCTAAGGAGGAAGCAAAAAACAAAACGAACAACAGTGCACAGGGTCGCTCTTAGCTTTTAAAAGAAAGAATTGCAAATTATTCAGTTTCAGATAATGGATAGAGAAAGCAGCAGCAGATGAACTTGGCTAAATAAAGTTTTCTTCATTGACCTCAAACTCAAAGTGAAAGTTCACAGAATAGAAACATGACCAAATATTGATAAATAGAATTAAGAAAAGTATGCACATGAATCTTGGAGCCTCGTAATAAACGAGACTTCTGAAAATAAACATAACTGTAAATACATTAGTAATGAAGGGAAGGAAGGTGTTATTTTGTTTATCTCAGAATCACAGAATTGTAGGGGTTGGAATGGACTTCTAATCAAGTCCAGCCCCCCTGTCAAAGCAGGCTTCCTAGAACAGGTTGCACAGGTAGGCTTCCAGGTAGGTCTTAAACGACTCCAGAGAAGGAGACTCCACCACCGCTCTGGGAAACCTGTTCCAGTGAATGGGAATGAGCAGTAATTATTTGTGCCAACAAAACAGATGTGTTTGCAACCTCATTTGCACCATTCTTACCAGAACAACTGTATTTGAAACCTGACCATGGACTTGGGGGGGTTTTGTTCTCATTTGCTTTTTGTAGTCCATTTCATTTCAGCCATAAGATGAAATCAAATAATTTCTCAAGTCCAATGTGAGGATCAAAGAAGTCTATATATTGCACAGTGCTGCCCCATAAGTGTGCCCATGACAATACTCATTAAGGTAATCCTTTCAGACCTTATCAACTAAAATCTAATACAGAAATCTAACAGTGAAAAAGAAAAGGTGGTACACTATTCACACTAGTGTCAGCCATACCAAGGTTAAAATATTCCAGTTTATTGCACTGGAGTAGTCTGAGGGAAAACTTGTTTTGTTTTTTTTTTTATCTGGTTCCTTTCTTTCCTCCAGATTCATCTTATCTGATTTTTCGTGATGCTATGGAAAGTGTCAAGATATCCCTCTTCAGTTTTGAGATCTTCTTACTTTACTTATATTATTGGTGTTATCTGTCCTATAGTATCGTTCGGAAGTTGATGAAATTACAGTATTTTTAGACAAGACATCAAAGAGAACAAGAAAGGCCTGCAACATTTTTCTAAAGAACATATTTTTTACTCATACTACCTTTCCACACTGACTGTCTATAGCAGCTGTGTCAGGGGATGAATGAAGCAAGCACAGAAAAAATAGTTTTACTGATATGCAAAGGAAGATTGCAGAGACTTAGTAGTACCAATTCATAATTACATATGCAGAAGGGATATATATATATTATCTACATAAACTAGTAATTTTATTTCATCAGACATTGCCAGGCACTACCTGATAAGTGGAGTATCTGAATTTATCTATCTAGTGAGGTTAGAAGAAAAATAATCTACTATGTGTTGTGAGCAATCAAGTTTTTCCTTTTAGCTTACCTTGTTGGTACAGTTATCTATACGGTGTACTGGTGACAAGTTAGAAACAAGCTCAAAATCACTAAGACACAAGGAAAAGCTCAAAGCCCCTCAACACCTTGGATGCATGCTAGCACCTGCCAGCTTTATTACTTGAAATCTACCTCACCTTCTGCAGGGAGATCCTAACTTATATAACTTCAGTTTTGGAACTTGGGCATTCTGATGGGACATGTCTAAGATGTTCTGAGTAGCAAGATTATATCACCTAGGCTGCCAGAAGTCTTGCCAGGAAAGTTTCAGATCCTGATCCAAAGTTTACAGTAACACACAATCTCTTCCACTGACTTTCCATTATTTTGAATTAGGCCAGTACTTCAGTTATGTGATTAAAAAATGTGCACGTACACATGGATATCCACACTGCCTCAGGGAGCAATGTCAGAAAGGGAAACTCAATAACACTGACTCAGCTGCTGTTAAGGCATCGTAGGAGTGCAAACAGCCTCCCAGGGGCACTTCTTCCACCNGATAATGGATAGAGAAAGCAGCAGCAGATGAACTTGGCTAAATAAAGTTTTCTTCATTGACCTCAAACTCAAAGTGAAAGTTCACAGAATAGAAACATGACCAAATATTGATAAATAGTATTAAGAAAAGTATGCACATGAATCTTGGAGCCTCGTAATAAACGAGACTTCTGAAAATAAACATAACTGTAAATACATTAGTAATGAAGGGAAGGAAGGTGTTATTTTGTTTATCTCAGAATCACAGAATTGTAGGGGTTGGAATGGACTTCTAATCAAGTCCAGCCCCCCTGTCAAAGCAGGCTTCCTAGAACAGGTTGCACAGGTAGGCTTCCAGGTAGGTCTTAAACGACTCCAGAGAAGGAGACTCCACCACCGCTCTGGGAAACCTGTTCCAGTGAATGGGAATGAGCAGTAATTATTTGTGCCAACAAAACAGATGTGTTTGCAACCTCATTAGCACCATTCTTACCAGAACAACTGTATTTGAAACCTGACCATGGACTTGGGGGGGTTTTGTTCTCATTTGCTTTTTGTAGTCCATTTCATTTCAGCCATAAGATGAAATCAAATAATTTCTCAAGTCCAATGTGAGGATTAAAGAAGTCTATATATTGCACAGTGCTGCCCCATAAGTGTGCCCATGACAATACTCATTAAGGTAATCCTTTCAGACCTTATCAACTAAAATCTAATACAGAAATCTAACAGTGAAAAAGAAAAGGTGGTACACTATTCACACTCGTGTCAGCCATACCAAGGTTAAAATATTCCAGTTTATTGCACTGGAGTAGTCTGAGGGAAAACTTGTTTTGTTTTTTTTTTTATCTGGTTCCTTTCTTTCCTCCAGATTCATCTTATCTGATTTTTCGTGATGCTATGGAAAGTGTCAAGATATCCCTCTTCAGTTTTGAGGTCTTCTTACTTTACTTATATTATTGGTGTTATCTGTCCTATAGTATCGTTCGGAAGTTGATGAAATTACAGTATTTTTAGACAAGACATCAAAGAGAACAAGAAAGGCCTGCAACATTTTTCTAAAGAACATATTTTTTACTCATACTACCTTTCCACACTGACTGTCTATAGCAGCTGTGTCAGGGGATGAATGAAGCAAGCACAGAAAAAATAGTTTTACTGATATGCAAAGGAAGATTGCAGAGACTTAGTAGTACCAATTCATAATTACATATGCAGAAGGGATATATATATATTATCTACATAAACTAGTAATTTTATTTCATCAGACATTGCCAGGCACTACCTGATAAGTGGAGTATCTGAATTTATCTATCTAGTGAGGTTAGAAGAAAAATAATCTACTATGTGTTGTGAGCAATCAAGTTTTTCCTTTTAGCTTACCTTGTTGGTACAGTTATCTATACGGTGTACTGGTGACAAGTTAGAAACAAGCTCAAAATCACTAAGACACAAGGAAAAGCTCAAAGCCCCTCAACACCTTGGATGCATGCTAGCACCTGCCAGCTTTATTACTTGAAATCTACCTCACCTTCTGCAGGGAGATCCTAACTTATATAACTTCAGTTTTGGAACTTGGGCATTCTGATGGGACATGTCTAAGATGTTCTGAGTAGCAAGATTATATCACCTAGGCTGCCAGAAGTCTTGCCAGGAAAGTTTCAGATCCTGATCCAAAGTTTACAGTAACACACAATCTCTTCCACTGACTTTCCATTATTTTGAATTAGGCCAGTACTTCAGTTATGTGATTAAAAAATGTGCACGTACACATGGATATCCACACTGCCTCAGGGAGCAATGTCAGAAAGGGAAACTCAATAACACTGACTCAGCTGCTGTTAAGGCATCGTAGGAGTGCAAACAGCCTCCCAGGGGCACTTCTTCCACCATGAGAAATCCTAGGGCAGAGTACAGGGGGAATCTCAATGACTCTGCCATAGACATGAGCCTCATCATCCTGTTCTCATTGGGGTGACTGGGGCACACTCAGCCCATGGGCAAGAGAACATCAATCACCATGATACAGTAAGAAAGGGTTCCCATCACCTCACAGCCTGGGGTACATTGAGAGGGGTGGACTGCAAGTCACAGGGGCCTCAGTTTTCATGTGTACCATGCAGGAATGTCTATACTCGTAGCTGACCTGTGACCCTGGATGCTCGAGTGTCCACCTGCCAGCAACTGGAAGACTGGTATCAAAGGACAACCACTGGGCAGACTGAGTGCCTGAGCCCAGCTGCGCAGTGTCTGTAGACCTCAGTATATACATATGCACCCATTGAAAGATTATCCTGCTTAGCCAGAGAGGGGAGCAGGATGAGGTCTCTGGTGCTGTTGGTGTTTGAGTGGCTGCACTTTGTATATGTGCCTGTATGGGTATATATGTGTATAGGTAGTGTATGCATGTGTACTGTGTGCATGTATGTACCTATTGGGAGTAGAAGCTCAGCTTGCAATGTTTGGACCTGGGGACATGGAGCTGCAACAGCCTTACCTCTGTCAGACTTCTGCATTCTGCATTCTGAGTGCTCCCTCAGATCTGTAACAAAAAAATTTCATTGATTCGCCCAAACTAAACACTGCATGCCAAGGTAATAGCCTTTCTTGGTTCTGCATTTCCTGAAACAGTCCTAGAACATACAAATATTTAATGACATACATAAAATATAGTCATATTAAAATGAAGATTAGGTTTATGTGTCCCTTCTTGCTCTGTTTGTATGTATTTACACAGACTGTAGACTTAAACTACAACCTACATTATTTAAAGAAAGAACTATATTATAACTGGATTCTCCAGGGGTATTGTGGTTGAGATGTTTAGCCTCTCAGTTCCTAAATCTATTATACTGTACAACTAAAATCATACAGTCACTGTCCTTCAGCTATCAGTGGCTATTTTGGTAGTATCAGATCTTCTTTTATTTTTCTTCTCTCTTTTTATGACTTTCTTCTTGAGGAATGATAGGTGAAAATAAATTATAAGGGGGAACAAAAAAAGGAATTTGCACTGCTCAGTGTTAGAATGCCCTTTGAGAAGTTGCTATAGAAATGTCCTTCCCAGTGATAATATGAAAAAAATGAATTCAGAAGAGTTCTAATTTTCTTTGGAAAGTCAAATTCTCTGTAAATATTCAAATTCTATGAAGATCAAACAAGTTCTTAAATTGTGCTTTTCACCATTTAAGAAAATCCACCGTCAAAATGCCCAAGAAGCTATTCACAGCCTTAATGTCATGTCTTAGAGATAAGCAGTGTATATTGCATATCAGTACTCCCCTTCAGAAACTCTTTAGTGACTGAGAGGGATGAGAAAGGAGACATTTTAAATTTCTAACTGTAAAAACTTTGATGACGCATTTGACATTTCATTTCTAGCTAAAAGAGAGCTTGGTTACTTCTTTGGTTATAAAACTTTCTGAAAGTTATGATCCTTCCTTTTTTTCATGAAGGTTCACTGATTAAACCTTACTGATATTAAAGGATTTTGACAATACTACTTACAATATGTGTGTGGAAATATTTGTCATAAAATATAAGAAAAATAGCACAATCTCTCCAAAAGGACGGAAGGAAGGAGAAGGAGAAGGAGAAGGAGAAGNCTCCAGGTGATGAAGCTGAGGAGAAACAGTAATAGCAGAAACCTGCTATAACTGAACTGGGTCTTCCATCTGTTGTGTACTTGTGGATATTTCTTCTTGAATCGTAGCTGGAAATGCAACCAGAATGAAGTATTTAGCTTAGATCAGCAAGGACACTGGTTTGCATTAGTTGACAGATAGTTTGCTTATTTGAGTGTAGTTTATCAGACAGGATCGTTTTGGATAGATATTCAGAGGAGTTGTTGCAGTTTGAAGGGATCAAATCACCTGATGGAGGTCCTTCCCCATGTGGAGGGATGAAGAAATTGGGAAAAGATCAGCAAAAAGAAAGGAAAAAAATCCAAAACCTTATGACTGAGATAAGAACAGAACTAATTTGCTAAAGTGGTAAAGGAATGTGAGATAATACAGAGTAATTAAGAATAATAAATCAAACAAACCAAAACAAGAGGATGAAAAGAATTCTCTGAGACCTTTGGGCACTCATGGCTGGCTGGTCTGGAAGAGATGTTCTTACAGGTGAGTGCTGCTTTACATCCAGGGACTATACAGGGAAACACCAAGGCTTCCTGGGAGTACCAGAGTCTCTTGGGAATTGCAGACAAGAAGCCAAAAAACTGGAGACTGCAATTCCTTCCTATCAGAGCTGGAAACCATATGGGAAACCAAAGTATCCTGGGAATCAGGAAAGTGATACTGATAGATTGCTGAATGATGTCATGATATGAAATGCTGATAAAAATCGTGGTAGAAGTTAATTTGCAAATTATCATTTTTCAACAGTAGTTTTCTCACTTCAATGATTTTTGGAACATATGAAATACTGTCTTAAAGTGGCTTCTTTCCACAGTAATTTCCATGCTCTTACAGCATCCAGGCCTTCACATGAAATTCTAAAACAAACAATTAAAACTATTAGACCAAAATAAAAATAAAAATAAAAAAGAGCACAGAGACTAGCTCTGCTGGCCATATACTGGACTATAATCACTTTGCTTACAGCAAAGGGGCTTGAAAAGAACAGGTTCGATGGAGCATCTTAAAAATACTAAAACATCTCCGGGACATTTTGTCTGTACTTTTCCAGATATATTTCCCATTCCAGTGAGAACAAAAAAAACTCTACAGAATTACATTTGGACATACCTTCTTCCAGTTTTTAGAGATAATTTGCAAATCATCATACTGTGATTTAAAGCAAAATTTCAAACATTTCTTATTCACAGAAATCAAGACACTGTTCAATAAGAATGAGGTTATTGGGAAGTAGACCTGCATGAGAAAACCCGAGGCAAAATGTGTTCACACAGACCATTCATTAAATGACTGTGAATAATGAAGAAATTAATAGAAATTGCTGTCTATTCACAGAAAATGCAGTAATGAGTTGCATTTGACAAACTGGTACAAACAGTTCACACCAGCAAGATGTATAGTCTTCCCATCTGTATGCATATTTTGGATGAACAGAGATTTTTCAGTCCCATTTTCCCCTATATCATCCCTTTGTTTTGTTCTGTTGGTACAATTTGCACAAAATTGCTCAGCTTGTGGTCTATAGCCGACAATTAACACCACTTAACTGCTGTTAAATAGGGTAATCACCTGTTGTTATCCTCATGTAGCTGAATTCAGATGCTAATTGCTCTCAGTGTACTAGTTATAAGCCCACCAAAACAACAAGTATGATCTGTGAGACATATTTTGAAATGCAGTGGTTACGCTCATCTGGACCAATTGTGAGCACTGATCCAGAGTGGAAGTACATGGTGGGTCAGGGCATTGGTGAGCCCATAGGTGCTGAGATCTGGTGGATGAAAGGTAAAATAAGCCTCACAGATCACAGTCTGTCACTGTGTGAACATCACTGACCATATCACTGCCTTGGTTTGAAGCGAAGGACCAATAATGGACAGTTGGCGTCAGAGTCTACTACATGCCAGCTGATCAAGGAGAATTAGATGATGAGGCTTTCTTGCTTCAGCTGCAAGAAGTGTTTCACTTTCATACTCTCATCCTGATGGGGGATTTCAATCATCCAGATATATGCTGGAAATACAATAAAGTAAGATACAAATGAACCAAGAGACTCCTGGAGACCACTGACAACAACTTTCTTGTTCAGGTATTAGACAGACTGACCAGAGGTGACGCAGTGCTGGATCTGGTGTTCACTATTGTGGAGGAGATTATTAAAGACATTAAATCAGTAGCAGTCTGGGCCGCAGTAAACATACCCTGGTTGAGTTCCTGATCATAGGAATGTGGGGCCAGTAAAGGGTGAAGTCAGGACCCCGAATTTCAGGACAGCAAATTTCAGGCTCTTTTACAGAATCTTTGGACAAGATCACCTGGAAAGCTGTCATAGAATAGAATCCTAGAAACCTAAAATCCTTGGAGTTGGAAAGGACCTCTGAAAGCCATCTAGTCTAACTCCTCTTCAGTGAACAGGGATGCAACAGCTAGATCATGTTTCCCAGGACCTTATCCAAACTTGTGTTGAAAGTTTCCATGGATGGGGCATCAACCACATCATTTGGCAACCTGATCCAGTGCCTCATCACAACCTCACTGTAAAAGATTTTTTCCTTGTATCTAACATAAATCTACCCATTTGGGGCTTGAAACCATTTCCCCTTGTCCTATCACAACAGATTCTGCTAAAGAGGCTGTCCCCTTCTTTCTCATAGATCCCCTTTAGATACTGAAAGGCCGCTAACAGGTCACCTTGCAGCCTTCTCTTCTCCAGGCCAAACAGTTCCAGCTCTCTCAACCTGTTCTTGTAGGAGAGGTATTTCCACACTCAGAGCATTTCTGTGGCTTTCCTCTGGACACACTCCAACAGGTCTACGTCTCTCCTGTATTGAGGACTCGACATCTGGACACAGTACTCCGGGTAAGATCTCACGAGCACAAAGTAGAGGGGCATCCCTCTCCATGTTGGCCATACTTCTTTGAATGCAGCCCAGAATACAGTTGGCTTCCTGGACTGTGAGAGCAAGTACAAAGAACAAGAAAGGAGAACTGATACAACAGACATGGAGAATGTTGATGTACTCAATGACTTCTTTGCTTCAGTCTTTGCTGAATTATCATGTTTCTCACATCCCTGAATCTCTTGGTGGGAACTGGAGGAGCAAACTTCCCCCCAGTGTAAGAGCAGAGCAAGTCTGAGACCACCTCAATGTGTACAAATCTATGAATCTGGACAGCATGCATCCCAGGATCATAAGAGTGTTGGCTGATGTGGTTGCTGAACCATTCTCCATCACAGTTGAAAAGTTGTGGCTGTCAGGTAAAGATACCAGTGACTGAAAAAAGGGAAATATCAATCCCATTTATAAGAAAGGGAGGAAGGAGGACGTGGTGAACTACAGGCTGGTGAGGCTCACCTCTGTATAACAGAGACTATAGAACAGATCCTCCTAGAGAACATGTTAAGGCATATAAGGGATGCACAGATGATTTGCAACAGCCATCACGACTTCACCAAGGAAAGGTCATGCCTGACTAACTTGATGGCCTCCTATGGTGGAGTGATGGCATCAGTGGACAAACAGAAGGCAACTGATGTCATCTACCTGGACTTCTGCAAGCCTTTGATGTGGTCCCCATCACATCCTTATCTTACATTGGAGATATATCTATTTGAAGAACAGGCTATTTTTTTGGATAAGGAATTGATTGGAAAGTTGCCACCAGAAGGTTGTAGTCAATGGCTCTACATCCAGGTGGAGTCCAGTGATGAGTGGAATCTCCCAGGAGTCTTTCTTAGAACTGGTACTCATTAACATATTTATTAATGAAACAGATAGTGGGATCTATAACTCCCCCAGCATGTTTGCAGATAACATTAAGTTGAGTAATGCAGTCGATACAGCAGAAGGAAAGGATCCCATTCAGAGGGACTTTGATAAACTCAGAAGGTGAACCCAAGTGAAACAAATGAGTTTCAACAAAGCGAAGTGCAACGTTTTTTGCTTGGGTTGGAATAATCCCAGGTACGTGTACAGGCTGACAGAAGAACTCCTTGAGAGTAACCTTTATGAGAAAGTCTTAGGGGTCCTGGTTAATGAAATACTTAACATGATCCGACAGGGTGCACTTGCAGCATGGAAGGTCAGTGGTATCCTGGGTACCATCAGAAGAGGAGTGGCTAGTAAGGCAAGGGAGGTTATTGTCCCTCTCTTACTCTGCTCTCACAAGACCCCAGCTGGGGTGCCAACTGCCAGTCTGGGACACCCAACAATTGAAAGATGTTGAGCTTTTGGAGAGGATCCAGAGGAGGGCCACAAAGGTGTTCAGAAGTCTAGAGCATCTCTCCTTTGAAGATAGGCTGAAGGAGCTCAGTTTGCTCAGTCGCAGCTAGAGTTAATGCTCTAGCTGCGTGAATCATCGATAGTTATGGATATGCCTATCTCAGAAGAGAAGAACTACATTCCCCAGAGGACTGTGTGATGCTTTTGCATTTGTATGTGTTTCCACTCAGAGGGAAAGAGAAAAACTGTTTTCAGTCACAGGACCTTCTCTCTCTTTCCTTCGGGATCAACTCAGCAGTGGGAGCTCGCTGCCGTCTCACTTTCAGCATTAGTGTAAGGCCTTTGGTTTAGCAGACACTCTCTCTTGCTCATTTTATTTGATTAATTAGCTTCAATTCGAATTATATTGTATTATATTATGTTATTTTGCTTTCTGATATCTTATTTAGTAAATTAGCTTTCCACCTCAGATCGTTGCCGCTGTTTTGTTCCTAGGCCCATCTCCCTTCTCCCTTTTTCCCTTTCCCCCTTCCTCTTCCCCAGGTTGTGGGCCCATGCATCCCCTGCCTCAATCATCATGGTACCGGGTCAAACTGGACCGCAAACCACTGACAATTATGAAACACTGCATCCTGTGTAGTCTTCACATCATTCCTGAACTAAATAATGTTTTTTCATTCCTTTTTCGGACTTTTATCCTAAAGACATTTTTAATGCAGATAACACAGAAATAATTTTCTGATTCAAAGAAGTAGTTTTGAGCCAGAAGATTGCTAATGGTAGAAATTCATGAAATGAAATTAATTAATTAATTACAGAATAAAGTAATCTGATTTTGTTGCAATATTTACCTACAGAATGCATTTAGTGTACTCGTTTTTTTGCTAAGTATTTTTGAACAATTCACGTATATTTCATGCATATGCACATCTTCCCTTGGCCTGCAGCTATTCAGAGAAATTAAATATGTTGCTTTACATAGTGAAATATGCTTTCTACTTAAAAATGAAGTTACGAGGGCAGCAGTTGGAAACAGAATAGGTATTACTTATTAATATATCATTGTATATATCTCTTCACAGCATACAGAATGTGGTTCTAGGATAAGTAATATACAGTGAATCATAGCATCTTGAATTTACCTCATGTATTCTCTATGACCCTTGTGCTGGTCACACATGTGGCATACTTTAGAAATAATTGTTGATTTCATCTTTCCTCTATTTGAGACAGCTTCTAGTTTAAGGAGTCTGATTACAAAAGAGAATGATGACTTGTAACCCTCAAAGGGATGGAAAAGAACTTTAAGCTTTCTATAACAATTGAAATTGGAAGATTCAGCTCAGGTAATGAACAGATTCTTCACCTGAGGGTGGTGGTTATGAGAAGGCTGCCCAGGACAGTGGGCACAGTCCTAAGCTGCCAGACTTCAAAAAGAATCTGAACAATGCTCTCAGACACATGGTCTGATCTTTGGGTGGTCCTGTGTGGAACCAGGGATTGGATTTGATAATACTTATGGGTTCCTTCAAACTTAGGTTATTCTGTAATTGTATGATTCTGTGATTCTATGAAATTAGTTTTTGCCGTGTATTTCAAGCTAACCACACAAAAGAGAAAATATTCAAAAATGGTTATTGAGCTGTAAACAAAACAAAGAACCTTCCAGTACTTCCTCTGAATAAAATCAAATGGTTGCAAGATAATAGCTGTATTGTAAGGAACAAACTTCTAATTGTCAGTAGATTGTTAACCTAAGTCATTATTCACCTATTTCTTCCAGTCAATTTAAATTGTATAGGTAAAGATCCATATTTAGAGTTATTCTGATATCACCTAACACTAAAAACAAAACAGAAAAGATTTTGTTCACACTGATAATTGATTTTCTGTATTGTGTTTCTTTTAATCTGGTTGTTTGGATGCTGTTTGGGTGTCTGTACATGTAGAGGGTTTGTCCATCAATTTCAGAATCTATTAACTTTGCCTATAATGCATTTAAAAAAACCCACAACAAAACAAAAACAAGAAAACACCACTAGTGTCAATATAGTACATGAAGCAAACAAATAACTTTCAAGTTCAAATTCACAAATATTGAATTAAATTGAAATGCATTTGTAACAAGTCAAATTATTTCACTGTACAAATGCATACTACTTTCTGTTAAAATTTTGTTCATCAGCTGGAAAAAAATGGAGAAAGGTAGCATGTATTTGTTGTTTTGACTGTGAAAATGATATGAATAAATCTAATGCTTCTGTATGCAATCCTGAATTTCACTAAACCTGGAAGGGGTATTTCAAAATTTAGTAGAATCACCAAGGTTGGAAAAGACATTCAGGATCACCCAGTCCAACTGTCCACCTGTCACCAATATTTCTCACTAAACCATGTTTCTCAACACAGTGTCTAAACATTCCTTACACACCTTCAGGGATAATGATTCCATCACCTTCCTAGGCAGCCCATTTCAGCTCCTGACCATTCTTTCAGAAAAGTAGTGTTCCCTAACATCCAGTCTGCATCTCCCCTGGTACAACTTAAAACCATTTCCTCTAGTCCTATAACTAGTTACACTAGAGAAGAGGCTGACCTCCAACTCACTACAGCCTTCCTTCAGGTACTTAGAGAGCAATAAGGTTTCCCCTGAACCTCCGCTTCTCCAGACTGAACAATCCCAGCTCCTTCAGCTGTTCTTCATAAGGCCTGTGTTACAGACCCATCACCAGCTTCATTGCTCTTCTCTGGACACGCTCTGGGCCTCAATGTCCTTCTTGCAGTGAGGGACCCAAAGCTGAACCCAGTACTTGAGGAGCAGCCTCAACAGTGCTGAGTACAGGGGGGACAATTATTTCCCTTCTCATTCTGGCAATACTATTTCTGATACAAGCCAGGATGCCATTGGCCTTTTTGGCTACTTGGGCACACTGCTGGCTCACGTTCAGCCAAGCATTGACCATTACTCCCAGGTCCATTTCCTCCAGGACCTGCCCTTCATGTACCCATGATGACTAGGCCTGATCCCCTGGTTGTCCCACACATTCTGTGTGATTTCCCTCAAGACAATCTGCTCCATAACTTTCCCTGGTACTGATGTCAGGCTGACAGGCCTGTAGTTCCCTGGCTACTCTTTACGACCCTTCCTGTTAGATGGGAGTCACAATGAAAAGCCTCCAGTCTTATGGGACCTCACCAGAAGACCACAGATGTTGATAGATGATAGAAAGTGGCTTGGCTGTCAATTTCACCAGTTACCTCAGCACTCTAAGGTGGACCTCATCTTGTGGCAGTCCAGCACTCCATTTGGAGTAGTAGGTCTCTGACTGTTCCCTCCTGAATTGTGGGGGGTTTATTCTGCTCTATAACCAAGACTTCCAGGTCAGAGAGTGGAGTACCCTGAGGATAACTGGTCTGGCTTTTAAAAACAGACATAAAGAAGGCATTGTGATCCTCAGCATTTTCCTTATCCTCAGTGGTCACATTCCTAGCCTAATCCAGTAAAGAATAGAGTTTTTCCTTGGTCGTTTATATAAGAGTTTCTCGTTCCTTTTTACCCCAGCGGCCAAGCTGAGTTCAAGCTGGCCTTTTGCCTTTCTAATTCCCACCCTGCACATCTTAACAACTTCTTTGTACTCTTTGTACAGTTGCCTGTCCCTACTTCTTCAGGTGGTAGATCCTCATTTTCTCCTGGAGCCTCAAGAGAAGCTCCCTGTTCATCCACATCAGTCTTTCCCACTGGTTCATTCTGTGGCTCAGGTGGATAGTCTGCTCCTGCACATTTAGACTTCCTTCTTGANCACTCTGACCAAGACAATCTCCAACTTTCACATCTCCTACTAATCCTTCTCTGTTAGTGAAGAGCAGGTCTAGCAGGGCGCCTCCCCTGGTAGGTTCTTGCACCAGCTGTGTCAGGAAGCTATCTTGCCTTCCACACAATGGCTTCCAGCTCTACTTGCTTGTTGCCCATACTGCATTCATTGATGTAGACACACTTCAGCTGAGCCCTTCATCTCACCCCTAATCATGCTATTGCTCCCTTAAGCTCATTTCTAGTGGGCCTAGTTTTATTCCCTTCCCCCTTCATATCTAGTTTGAAGTCCTCTCTACAAGCTGTGCCATGTCATGCTGCCCCCTTTGAGATGGGCAAGACCCGTCAGCAAACCTCAAGTCAGGTGCTGAGTAGACTGCCCCATGATCAAAGAACCCCAAATTTTTCCATTTGTACCAGCCTCTCGGACGTGTTTATAAGATAGGTTTTCCTGGTCATCCCAGTGCCCTTCCCTACCACTAAAGGAATAGAGGCAAATACTACTTGTATGCCTGCTTCATTAGGTAACTGCCTCAGTCCCCTGAAATCATATTTTATAGTCCTCAGGCTTCTGTTAATGACCTCATCCCTACCAGTCTGAACTACCAATGAAGGATAATAATCAGAGGTGTATCAGACTGGGGAGTTTTCTAGAACTATCCCTGCCCGGGGCCCCAGGAGGCAGCACATCTCCCTACAGGTAGGGTCAGGTCAACATATATGGCCCTCCATTCCTCTCAGAAGGGAGTCACCTATGACAATCACCCTCCTTTCCTTTCTGGCGGAGGCAGTCTTGAGGCATGGAGCTGACTGCCTCACCTTAGACAAGTTTGGAGGCAGGCCTCCCACCACATTCTCACTCACCTCTCCCTCCTGTTCCAGGGCTTCAAAACTATTAAATAGATATTCCTGGGGAACGGAGGTAGGTTGGGATGGAAGTTGCCCATGTCACCGAGCTGGGTCCTGTTGCCATTCCTCCTCTCCTCTCAAGCTGTCTCTCTCTGCTCAACAGTGGCAGGGGAGAGGGTCCACCACTGTTTGGGGGGTGCCACCCTAGTGTCTTTCTTGCAGAGTCACTCCAACAGTCTATCTCCTGCTTGCATTCCCTGATGGTCCTTAGTCTATCCGCCTCCTCCATGAGCTCCACTATCAGACAAAGCAGCTCATCCATCAACTCCCACCTACGCAGGTGGAGTCCTTGCCACGCTCCAGTGGCAGCAACAGGTTCAGGCACTCCCTGCAGCTGGAGACCTGAACAGTCACATTTTCAAGCAGGCCCTCTGTCTGAGTCACCATAGTCTACTTGAGGCAAGCCCGCTGTCTGGTGGAGACCATGATTAAACCTGTGGTCTCTGGGACTGCCAATAGGAGAGCTAGTCTCCTGAGCAAAGAGGGACAGCACTTACATACCGTGCCACTTGACCCACCACTCATTCCTGCTACTGCAGAGTGGTATGGGCAGTGCAGGACATGCTCATGCACTGACCCCGTTCTCAGTGGACAGCAGCACTCTTTGCATACCCAGTGTGCTATGCAGGTAGAAACTTGCCCTCTCTAGGGCTGCTTATAGCCTAGCAGCCTGGTCAAGGTCAAGAGAATAAGAGTGGGTAGTGCCACCTGTACCTCTGCTAGCTCAGCAGTGCCCCCACAAACTGCCAGACCTCTGGCACAGGTACAGTGCTTTTGCTGGCTTCAAAAAAACTTAAAAAGTGCTTCTTTTGTCTGCCTTTTTTGCTTTAGGTCCCTTGCCCTGTGCAGTCTTACCTACCTCGAAACTGGTTTCTACAGCAAAGAATTAGTAGAAAGATGCTACAGAAGATATACTGAACTAAGAAAACCTGTTTTTGTGTCTTTAATTTAGCTATGAGAGGTAGTACCTGAAATAAATTCATGGTTCATAAATCAGGCAATTTAAGCCATATGCAAGCTACGAATAGTACACTCATACAAAACAATCTGTCCTTCTACGTCTTAGAATTTACAAACCCAAACTGGATTGTTTTGTTCCAATATGTGAGAGCTGCTCCAAAAGTAATGCCTCCTACTTATGAAAGTTGCTCTCAAAAAATAATGCCTCCTACTTATTTCCATGGAAACTATAACAGGTGCAAAGAGTGCAATAACACTACGTGGTAGATTAAATTCTCAGATACAAAACACTGTTTTTCAACATGGTCACCATCATTAGACAGTCTGTGTAGATGAGCTCATTAAGGCACCCTTCATTTCACGATGTGACATGTGGCTTGATTATCACATCTTTGTTGCCAGTGTTGAAATGCACTGTCCACCACTTCACTGTATTCACATCCACTGTTCATTCTCCATAAACAATCAACAGATGTGGATGAATGTCAATAGGTGCAATTTTTTCCACATGGAGGAATTCAATTGCGCACCTTTGCTTCATATGCACTTCCATGTCAGACGCCATTTTGTCAAACTGCCCCCTTAGTGCCATCTGTCACACAGTAACAAAATGCAATAGAATTATTGGTGGGAAGGCTCAACGTCTACTGCCATGCCACCAACATCTGCCTTTGACATCATGGGCCAGTGTAACAAAATAGGAGGCATTACTTTTGGAATAGTACATCTGGTACTGTTGTCTTCTCTTTACAGCAAGTGAGCAGATGTAGGATGTGATTATAGGGTTGTGCTTTTGCTTAATTTTTGTTGACTGACATGCTAGGTTCAGGGATTACTGCTGTCTGCCTACATCCTTTTTTTATTGCATTTCTCTTGCAGAAATGTCAGCAAAATAACTGTGCTATCAGAGTGGGAACTCAAACAAACAAACAAAAATCTTTGGTCTGAATTACTTAACTGATCTCTTTAATCCAATAGTTCTCAGAATATCTGTGAGGTGTGAGCAAAGTAAGTTGCAGGACGTCCTTGTTACCATTAGGAGAGGTGTGTGGAACCATGTATCAAGTTAAAACATATGCTTGAAGCTGCAAGGTGTACTTTAAACAATGGAAGAAGGACATATTTCTGGAGAAGACCCTTTAAAGGAGAAATAGGATCTTCAGAATAATTTGAAATCCTAAAATTTGTCTTTTTTTTTTTTTTTTTAGCAAAAATAAATGCATGTGAAGAAATTTGGTGATAGCTCTACAACAGTCTCTAAAACATCATGTAGAAATACAGCAAAAACTTTTTTGTTGCACAGCTACAGAAAAATTTTGAGTGCCTTCCTCAATTGCAGAAAATGGCAACCTATCTAATCTTTACAGCAGGAACAGTGTAGAATGATTAGTATTGATTAACTTTCCACTGAAATTAGATATTTAATCCTTTCTCTCTCTTGACTTCTCTAGTTTCCAATCACCCCAGAAAACTAAGGACAATATAAACATGCTGAGAATTAAGGAATTCCTGTAGACCATAATTAAAGTATGTAAATTGCTGCCTCAAGATTCTATGAAGGCCAGAGGTACAAATGAGTTCAAAATGAGTTGGTCCAATGCACAGAAAATAGGTCTTTAGTGGTTGCTAAACATGATCCTGAGGATGTGACCTCTGACTTGGAAAAGTCCCTGAACTGCAGCTGATTATAGAAAGCTGGCAGCTGCATAACCAACAGAATTGTTTTATTTGAGCCTTAGCTTATACACTCTTTTTCTTTCTCTCTGACCATTTAAAAGTGTTAGATGTAGTTTCTGTATGACCCTATATGGCAGATCTTACTTTCCTTCAGATCTTTCCTGTGCTGAGTACAACTTAGTTAAATCACAGCTTACCCACCAGATTCTGAGTTAAGGAATGGAAAAAGGTAAGGAAGGCAGCAGAATGAGAATGCCATTTGCTGGGTTTGGGGTTTTTTTCTTGTTAAAGACATCAGTGTCTTTTTTTTTCATTCTTATTACACTGTTTCTTTCATCCCTTGTCCACTAATCCACTTTTTAGTCTAATATAGATTTAAAGTTATCTCTCTTTTTTTTTATTTTTTTTAATCAAGAACATTTTCATTGCTGATATTTGGCTTTGCTCTTTTGAAAATAAATACTGAAGAGAACTTGCAAAAGACTTTTAAGGATAAATCTGACTTTTTCTTGGGTTTTTTTTTTTTTTTTTTCCCCAATCAATTGGAATATTTTCCAAATTTTCTTTAAAGAATGAGGAATAAAAATTCCATTGATTCAAGAGTTATTGGTCCAGGTAAGCTTAGAACAAAACAAAATCACATCTCCAGTCTTGTACTTCAGAGTTAATATTTGTGTATCTCGTACCATTTATACAGAGAATGTTGCTCACTAAAAATAGAGAAATGTGGGAAATTCAGGATCAGAAAGTGGTTTGCCTTCTCACAGTCAGAAATCCCTTTTTATAAGTGATTCCTCAATAACCTGAAAAGTATTCAGAGCTCAGGAGACCAACAGAAGCCCAGAAAATCAATTATACTTTCCAACATTTGCTACAATACCTATTAATTTTTGCCCAGTCCTTGTTAGGCTTTGGATTGGAGCAACAGAATAAAGGTGAGTCTACCTGCCTTGTCTACATATTTTCTTTGCCATTCTCTGATACACTCTTTAGGAAAAACATGAAGAATGTAAAGTCTGAAACAGTGTTCACTGTACCTGTAGAATGGATGCAATGTGTAGCCACTGGCTAAATATTTTGCCAAAATGTTGTCCCGTCAATAGAGTTTGGCAAGATTTCTAAGGACCATTTATTTGGTTCTAAGAAGCACTCACAAAGTCTAACTTCTAGGTTTAGGTCAGATAGCTCTTCAGGTCTTCTGTTTAGTCAAAGGAAAGAATTAGGTTCTACTTGATTGGACCAATGTTAGATTCCACCTTTGACTCACCCTTAGAGGAGTGTTTTTCTCTGTTGGCTGAAGAGGGAAACAGAAGTGAGTTGTCTACTAAAGCAGAGCTCTGATGGATGAGTGTCAAGAACATGCCTTAGAATGGTACACCCACCTCTCTATCTTACTCTCATTTGATGGACTCCTGACCTGCTCATTAATCAATTCCTGAACCTCTCATCTTTTTACAGTAAAATATCACTGATACCACTTTCTGTTAAGTCATCCTGTTATAAACTGCAGACAGTGATCGATGGGTGGGAATGACTTAGCTCAGATTGGGGACCAATTTCCATCTGCGCTCTACCCTTGCTTCAGGGACATCTGAAATGGACATTAATCAATCCTAAGCAACTAGTGTTTACAGTACAATTTTCTGTGGGAAAAAAAAAAAAGCTAACTGTAATCAAGAGATGGAAGATATATTTGAAAAGAGCTAAGAAATCTGTCCTGCAATTAGTTAGTATGGACAGCAAAGTGTAGTGACTTCAACAGTTCTCTCAAGTGTCATCATCCTTGCCTGTCAATAAAACCTTTAGGTATATAAGGTATGTCTAACACTGAAGAGTGCAAACACTTAATATCTTAATTTTTTTTAAAGAGAATATGTATGCATGTACCAGCAGTTTCTCTCATGATGGAGACGTGTTCTACATCAGCCACACTGAGATCTTTGGTCATGCAGAGGTTATGAAAGAGTTATGAGACAACTACCACTGACAGTAGTTACAGCGTGACATTTAAACTGTTAAAACCTTGTATTTTGCATGGCTTAATTAGGGACTTTTTAAATAAAAGCATCACAAACATTCATTTGCATACCTGATAAATAATTTTCAAGTTTCCTATTTTATATTCAGTTAATATTAAGTAAGCAGTACATGTGTTGTTTTTCAATGAACAATATTTAAATGTGTGCGCTTTTTAAAAATATAATCTGGAAGGTCATAATGTTCAGATGTAGGAGAAAACTGAACTGTTGCACCTGATGACCCTACCTTGGAATGAAGCTTCAGAAGTTCATCTTCCTTGCTGCTGCAGTCTAAAAATATTTTTCTATATAAAATTTTAATCAAGAATAATTTTAAAAATCCTATATGAATATACTTGATAAAACAGCTGAAAGATAGAGAGGAAAAAATCATGTAAACTTACTTGTCCATATTAGTTGATTTTTTAGTGCTAATACAGGAGAATCAAAATAGAATTGATTATCATAGAATCATAGAATCATCAAGGTTAGAAAAGACCTACAAGATCATTCAGTCCAACCGTCCACCTGTCACCAATAGTTCTCACTAAACCATGTCCCAGAACAGAATGTCTAAACATTCCTTGAATACCTCCAGAGCCAGTGACTCCACCACCTCCTTGGGCAGCCCATTCCAGTGTCTGACCACTCTTTCAGAGAAGTATTTCCCAACGTCCAGTCTGAATCTCCCCTGGCACAACTTAAATCAATTCCTTCTTGTCCTGTCACTAGTTACATGAGAGGCTGACTCCCAGCTCATTACAACCTCCCTTCAGGTACTTACAGAGAGCAATAAGGTCTCCTCTGAACCTCCCCTTCTCCAGACTGAACAATCCCATCTCCCCTAGCTGTTCCTCATAAGGCCTGTGTTTCAGACCCTCCACCATCTTCATGACCTCTTAATTTAAAAGCAGAAACACAGAAATCAATACTTGAATTCAAGTTTTTAAGAATATAATTTAAAATAATTCATTATGTTTTTTATTTAGCTACCACTGAGTTGCTATGCCCTTACAGCTTTCTTTATTGTTTCTGTCAACTGTTAAAACCATTTGAAGAATCATTGTGCTGTGACATATACACACATGGCCATCTTGTCGTGATAGAAACAGAGACTGGATTGAACTGGAGGTTTAGAGGTGACATAATGTTTATGGGTTTGATATCAAGAAGTGGTACTGGGATGAAGAGTCTATGAAAATATGTAGACATTAAAACTAAACTAAGCTAAATAGTTTCTGCTTCAGAGATAAGATGGCATTCATCTCTCTTATTCACTTCACTCAAGAACTAGTTATTGAGCCATCCTCTGTATACCTAAGACACCTAACAAAATTTGCTTAAATTGTGGATTACTTACTGTGGATGTAAGCTAGACGAATAACTGTATTAGAAAAGTAAAAAGGAATTATTTTTGTGTGTGTTTGTGCGTGTGTGTGTTCAAAGTTAGGTAGTATATTTCCCACATTCACCTTTCATTTCATTTGAGAAATTTTAAGTGATTATACTTAATTGGACCTTAAATGCATTTACAAGCTATTTTTAACATAACAAAAGTTACTTTAATAGAAATAAAACAGAAGAGAATAGAGCATAGAAGGAAGTTGTAATGTTTTTTTTTCCCAGGATACATAATTTTGCATTTTTTTATCTGGTATTTCATCTTTATGAATTTCTGAATTATTTCACTTACTGTCTTCTCTCCTTTTTATAAATGGGCATTACACTTCAGAAGCAAAGAAAGTTATTGAAAATATTGTGTGCTATCCTGCAGAAGGGGTACAAAAACAATCCAGTAGCACATTTATTTTTTTGTTTTAATTTCAGCTAGACTAAAATGTGAAATGAGAGGGACTAACAGGTCTTTGAGTAATGACATTTCCAAGCTGTCATTTCTTGTATCACAGTGAAAGGGTGTTGTGGTTTTATCTTGGCTCCCATTGCCATATTCAGGTTTACTTAAAAATGCCTGAGTTTATAAGGGAACTGCCAACATTTTGCCTTAACATCTGATTGATATTCAGAAAACCATACTTTCTGATAATAAAATCACTAGAAAAACAAGGAAAAGAACTAGGTACAGGTTATGAATTGGTGACAGCACCTAGAAATATATTTGGCAGACATTTCTGCAACCCCAATTTCTTAATGGAATTTTGTGTTTCTGTAAATGTCAGAAGACTTGGCAACACATATTACCATGGGTTGCTAATGAGGGCAGGTCTAAGATTTCCTTAGACCTTTTCTCCTAAGCCCATCAGGAAGTTCGTGCCCCTACTAGTCCAGTACTTATATCACTGCCTGAGAGAGATATAGTGATATCAAATAGAAAGATGAGAAAACAGATATGACATATCCAGAAACCAATTTGAAATGGAAATGAAAATCAAATTTCTTACTACTGGTGATAATGATTACAGAACAGCCTGCAGGGACAATCCATCCTAACAGTTTTATAATTGGGTCTATTATAAACGACGTATAGGTAGTAACTTCTACCCTTCTTTGGAGATGGTGCTTACCTCAGTTCTTGTGTGAAATATATAAGAAGATGTAGATTTAGGTCTAGTTTTAGAATTGCATGAGATGTGGTAGGTCACCTCAGGTGGGAAAGCAACACCATTGTTCACTGCTCTACCTTTGTCAGAATTGACAGCGGGGTTGGACTCGATGATCTCTAGAGGTCTCTTCCAACCCCTACAGTTCTGTGATTCTGTGATGTGGCTGCTCCCTTCAGTGCTGAGAAAATGGTCTGGGCGTAGTGGGCCTTGGGAATCTGAAGGGAGTCCTATCATTATCAGTCTCCTCTCAGACTTCACATCTCATCCACTGTCCCCATGCACCTATAAGAGTCAAAGGACAGGCTGCATTTCTTGAGTTACCTGTTTTGATCTTCATTCTGGCAGTGGAAAAATTCCATTTTGCCATGACTACCAAGAAACCTCATAGTCATAGATTCATTAAAATTGGAAAAGGCCTCTAGGATCATCTAGTCCAATCATCATTCCATCACCACGTTGCCCACTCAGCATGTCCTTCAGTGACACATCTCCATGGTTCTTGAACACCTCCAGTGACTTCACCACCTCCTTGAGCAGTCTGTTCCAACCCCTCACCACTCTTTCTGAGAATAATTTTTTTCCTAATTTCAAAACTGAATCTCCTCTGGTGCAATTTAAGGCCATTTCCTACCTCTGTTATTTGGGAAAAGAGGCTGACCCTCACCTCATCACAACATCTTCTCAGGGCATTGTAGAAAACAATAAGGTCTCCCTGAGCCTCGTCTTCTCCAGACTGAACAATCCCAGAAATCAGATTACTATTGAAAATAATGTTTCTACAAAATTATTTGTGAATTTTCTGTTATTTCTGTCTAAATTCAATTACTGTCTTCCACAATTAGTTTTTACATTGAAATACAGTATGAAATCAATTGTTTCAGATGGATTTGTGTACAGAATCTGGCTAGAATGAAGTTAACTTTCATCATAGCAGTCCATATAATGCCTTACTTTGCATTTTTGGCTAAAACAGCAATCACAATATACTGTTGTTTTTGCTTTTGCTGAACAGTATTCACATAGTAGCAAAGATTTCTCTCCATCTTCTCCCACCAACAGATAGGCTGGTAGGCTGTTTGTAGGCTGGGACACATCTATGACAACTGACCCCACCTGACCAAAGGAATATCCCACACCGTGTAACATCATGCTCAGCAATAAAACTGAGGGAAAGAAGGAAGGGGGAACATTCATGGTGCTGGTGTTTGTATTTCCAAACTACTGCTATGCGTGCTGAGGCCTTGCTTCTGAGGAAGTGGACAGACATCTACCTGTTGATGGGAAGTAGAGAACATATTCCTTATTTTGGTTGGTATGTATGTGTACATGGCTTTTGCTTTTCTTATTAAACTGACTTCACCTCAACCCATTTCTATCTTATTTTCTCTCCCACTCCTGTTAAAGAGAGTGAGTGGGAGAGGAACTGTATAGGGGTCTACCAACATTCGAACTCAGCCTCCTACATAGAGTTTATTAACAGTAAGATACTTCCAGGTAAGCTATAACTGTTTCATTTGCCATACGCATCAAAGAGCTAACTAACTCTATTTCTTGCTGGTTCTTATTTTGACCATGAGCCAAAATTGTGTCTTTTATATTTCTCACTTGTGCTTACCACAAAACCCGTAGGAAGATAATGGAATTTTATAATTATGGAAAATCTGTTCCTTATGCTTGCTGATGACCACATAATTGTATATATATTTAGTAATTCTGAGAAAATCAATAAAAATAGCCACATACAATGGAAAAATAAACTAATGAGCAGAGATGTTATTCTATTACATACTAGAAGACCAATAGTGTTAATCTTCTATGCTTTGATGACTGCCCCCTGTCCGAATCATTTAGAGTGAATTTTCCTTTAAATAGTTTATTGTTTTTTTTTTTATTATTTTCAAT
>VXAB01008097.1:90567-110970 GCA_013399175.1 Odontophorus gujanensis
TGATGGGAAGTAGAGAACATATTCCTTATTTTGGTTGGTATGTATGTGTACATGGCTTTTGCTTTTCTTATTAAACTGACTTCACCTCAACCCATTTCTATCTTATTTTCTCTCCCACTCCTGTTAAAGAGAGTGAGTGGGAGAGGAACTGTATAGGGGTCTACCAACATTCGAACTCAGCCTCCTACATAGAGTTTATTAACAGTAAGATACTTCCAGGTAAGCTATAACTGTTTCATTTGCCATACGCATCAAAGAGCTAACTAACTCTATTTCTTGCTGGTTCTTATTTTGACCATGAGCCAAAATTGTGTCTTTTATATTTCTCACTTGTGCTTACCACAAAACCCGTAGGAAGATAATGGAATTTTATAATTATGGAAAATCTGTTCCTTATGCTTGCTGATGACCACATAATTGTATATATATTTAGTAATTCTGAGAAAATCAATAAAAATAGCCACATACAATGGAAAAATAAACTAATGAGCAGAGATGTTATTCTATTACATCCTAGAAGACCAATAGTGTTAATCTTCTATGCTTTGATGACTGCCCCCTGTCCGAATCATTTAGAGTGAACTTTCCTTTAAATAGTTTGTTTTTTTTTTATTATTTTCAATGTTTAATATTTATTTATTTACTTTATTCCATGTGCTTTAGAAGATAGATTGTTGTTCTCTGTTTTAAAATGTGAAAGTCAGCTTACAAAGTTAGGGAGTATTAACTAGGATTTAAATCTGAACAACTACAGTATATACAATAGTTATTTGATGTCTACGTACACTTACAGGCAAATTTGCAAAGGAATATGTTTCATAGCCCAGAATTTATCCAGTATGTGTAGACACCTTAAACACCTTTTTTTATGCCTCATGTGGATAAGAAGGAATTCAGTTTGCAGATTGATCTTTGGATAGTCAAGTAACTTAGGAAGACAGAAAGTCTCATTTTTCTCCTATACCACATGATGTAAAAAGCTCATTACAATTAATTACTCTATTTTGTGACTGCTGATATTTCATAATTATGCTTTATTTAAAACAGATATTTTCTTTGTTGGACTAGAAAACAAGAAGATTTTGATTGCATTTACAAAAGGATGTAGATGAGATGAGAGAGATAGTACCAATATAACAGAGGAAACACTATCTTTAATTCACCACTGGGCTTCCAGCACTGACTTAAATTGGAGATGTCTTTGGAGGTCAGGCAGTGAATAAGTTTGGCCTTCACCCACTTTTATGAGATAACCTCTGATGCTTTTAGTCAACTAATAAAAGATGTTAAAAGAAAGTGTTTAGTTTGAGTCTCACAGTCCTACTTTCCAGTGTGTTTCCTCTGAAAGACTTGCTCATTCCTTCCTGTGTTACAAATACAATCACAGAGGAACTTGACAAGCTCTGGAGAGTCTGAAAATTCTCTTTTTTCTCACCCAGTCCCCTGACTAAGAAAGGTACCATAGCTTGTCTAGGCAATTTTCTGCTCCACAGGCTAACTGCTGAATACCTAAGATGCAAGTACTTTATTCCCATTAGGTGACCATTAGGTGGGCGCCATACAAGCCACTGACGTCTGGAAACAGAGCTTGTGAAGATAGGTGGCATCCCAACAGCTCCTTCTATCTATTTCCTTTACTCCATCACAAACACCATTTTTGGTAAAACATTAGTCTGGATGCCTCTTCTCCACTGAACTGCAATTACAAATGTGGGAGCATTCTTATGTTTGACTGAACATCTGTAAATTATACCACCTGCCAGTATATAAGAATTGATTAGTATCAAGAATGTCTGAGGTGGCTGGGATCTTGCTGCAGTATGCTTTCACAGATCAACAGTTTGTAGTAGATTATTTTATAATGTTAGGTTACAAACAAAGACAGGGTGAAAACAAGGATTTTTATTAGTGGTCTTCTTAGTTAACCACACAGCATACATGTTAACTCTGACTTCTATTGGCAATTCACAGAATCATAGAATCACAGAATAATCCAAGTTGGAAGAGACTTATTAGGCCCTACTTGTATCCCTGCCCATAGCAGGGGATAGGAACTAGATGATCTTAAAGGTCCCTACCTACTAAACCATTTTACAATTCTATGATCTTATGATCTTTGTGTCTAAGTCCTGGCTCCACATAAGACCACCTAAAATTCAGATAACAATTTACTGAATCATGGTTAATTTATTGTATGCATTATTAACTTGCTAAAACAATACTAAAATTGGTTAAGTATTGATCCCTGTTTCTTTTACACAATCATGTAAATTATTATCGATGTTTTCCGAGATTTACACAATCATTAAAATTTAGCACTTAAAAAAATCCTAATGTTTGTCATGTGTTCATTTTGGAAGAATTTGTGATTCTACCAACCGTGTTTCATTTCATAGTTATGTATGCATCCGTGCTTTTTTCTTTTATTTTTTTTTTTTTTGCTACCTGGAGAGCAATATCATGGTACTCAGAATTTGTTTCACACTGGATCAACATTCTGTTTTAACAGGTTAAAAAAAGTCTTCAGAAATATAAATCAAAGAAAACCCCCACAAATATTTGATTTTCTAACACATATATGTCAATAATTCCACTCAAATCAGAGCACAAATTTTATTATTCCCATCAATATATATGATAAAACTTAAAGTTGTTTGCAATTACTTCCATAAATATGAGTAAAATGCTATTCAGTTGAAGTCATAAATATAATTTTGATCTGATGCTGTTGTACCAACCCAGTTGAAATCAGTTGCACAAATTAGGCTGTTAATAGTAACCAATATGCTTGTGAAGTCTTAAACTGAGGCAAATGAATCAATGAATGCCTCTGAGCTATAGTGCTATGGTTCTTTGAGACTTTGTCACTTGACTCCTACTGATACTGGTGGGTTTCAAAAGTTGTGATTTTCAAAGTTACATGTGTGAAATAAAGTTTGTTTAACTCTAAACCCAAATAAGTTTTTTTTACTCTTTCTAAATCAATACAGGCATATGGCAAATATGGTGATTTTCATCCTTCAAACATTTCTCTGGACATGCTCCAGGGCCTCAATGTCTTTCATGCAGTGAGAGGCCCAAAACTGAACCCAGTGCTCAAGGTGTGGTCTCAACAGTGCTGAGTGCAGGGGGGACAATTATTTCCCTGCTCCTACTGGCAGCACTATTTCTGATACAAGCCAGGATACCATTGGCCTTCTTGGCCACCTGGACACATTGCTGGCACATGTTCAGCTGAGTATCAGCCAATAGCTCCAGGTCCGTTTCTTCTACACAGTCTTCCATCCACTGTGCCCCAACCCTGTAGTGTTGCCTGGGGTTGTTGTAACCAAAGTGCAGGACCTGGCACTTGGTCTTGTTGACCTCATCCCATTGGCTTCAGCCCAGCTATCCAGCCTGTCTAGATCCCTCTGTATAGTGTCTACTCCCAGGTAGATCAATACTCCTAGACAACTTGGTGTCATCTGCAGACTTACTGAGGTGCACACACTACCCTCATCCAGGTCATCAATAAAGATATTGAAGACTGCAGGCCCCAGTACCAACCCCTGGGGATCACCACCTGTGACCAGTTGCCAGTTGGATTTAACTCCACTCACCACCACTGTCTGGGCATGGTCCTTCAGTCAATTTCTTAGCCAGAGAAGAGTGTACCAGTCCAAACCACGGGCTTCTAACTTCTACAGGAGAATACTGTGGGAGACAGTGTCAAAGGCTTTGTTGAAGTCAAGGTAGACTGTGGCGGGGTAACCACATATGTGCCAGGGTTCAGTCAAGGAGTTAGAGAGAAATAAGGTTTTTTTTTTATTATGAACAGGATCCCTTCTTATACCCTTGTGCTCACAGACAATACTTAGCAATTCTTTAGTTAAATATTCTGCTAAACAACAGCAACTACTCTATAGCAAAACAGTGCACAACTGCAAGGCATGCAATAATCTTACACCACATCCTTCGTTTTCACTTCTTCCAGGGCTTCATGATGTTTTACAGAAATGCTAAGTCACAAGGTAATATTCCCACAGTAGACCACATCAGCAGCCTTTCCCTCATCCAGCAGATGGTTGACTAGACAATACAAAGAGATCAGGCTGGTCAATCAGGACATGCCCTTCATGAACCCATGCTGGGTAGGCTTTAACTCCAGTTGTCCCACACATGCCACATGATCTCCCTCATATAATATCCATGGATGCTGTTAACATTTAACAAAGATAGAAAATGCAACAGCAAATTACATCAGTAATTCCATATGTAGTTGATTTTCTCCTGTAGATTTGTTGTTTTCTAATGCTTTCTCAGTTAGAACATTTGCCTTTAATTATTTACCTGATGAAAGTTACTTGCTTACACTGTGTGTCTATTTTCATTTCTTTACAAAACATAACTTGCAGTGCATTTAATAGTTCACCCAAGAAGCAGAAAGTTATTAAGAGTTATTTTACAGTCATGTCCCTCTTCTTGCAATTTTTTTTTCAGTTATCACAGAATTGTAGGGGTCGGAAGGGGCCTCCAGAGATGTTTTATTCCAACCCCTTGACAAAACAGGCTCACTATACCAGGTTGTATATATAGGGATCCAGGTGGGTCTTTAATGTCCCCAGAGAGAGACTCCAGAGCATCTCTGGGCAACCTCCTCCAGAACTCTGTCACCCTTACATGTCAGTAATACCTGAGATAATTTTTAGGAGACAAGATGTCTGGTGAATAAATTTTTAATTCATGATTGCAATGGTGGGCATCCTGCCAACAAGAGCACCTCTGTGGGAACACCATTGCAGCTTTTAAACGTTTTCCCAAAAACTTATCCCCTGCCCTGTTTTCCCATTGGCTGGGCATTCCAGGTTCACAGTCTTACTAGATTTACACGTGATTAATTCTGACATGTTAATTCATATTCTACCTTGTACCAGCAAAGGTTTACATTTGTCCATTATATTCTGATTCTTACTTTATCTTGTTGCCATCCAGACTCCATCATGTTGTTTCCAAGATGTCTCAGAACATTTCTTATTGTATTTACACAGTGATTCTCTCCAGTGCCTCTTTCCTTCTGTCCATGGGACATTTCTTTTGTTAAACAAAGAGTACCAAGGGGTGTCAGGTCTTTGAGATGCCTCTTCAGACAGTCAAGTTCCAATTTGCCATCACTTCCTTGGACCTGTCATGCAATAAAAATTACATATATATTCATACTGGTTTAACATAAATTGTTATTAGCTATACCTATATATTGCTAATCAATTTGCAATCTTTATTTCTAATTTCTGTGATGCTAGATGGCTGCAGAGACCATGAACTAAATTCTTATCTTGTTCTTCTGCAGAAACAACATTCTATTCCCACACTGAAAAGGTTCTTACATTTGTGCGGAACTTTCTATTCTTTGTTTAGTGGCCATTTTCCCTTGTCCTGTCATTGCACACCATTGAAAAGAGTCAGGCCTCATCCCTTTGCCTCCCACACCTTAGATACTTATAGAAATGATAGTTAAGACTATATAGCACTTTCTTTAAAGCATTTTGAAGGATTTAAGGAAAACACAACAAAATCTTTTTGAAGTAGCTGACACTTCATATAGTTGGTGTCTCAGATTCAAATTGCTAAATGACCTAGTACCTCATAATTACTTAAGTGACCAGAATGGCAAGAACTTCTGGACAAGGCAGCCTTCAGTGGGAAAGTTTAAAAAAAATATTAAACATGATTGCTTAACATCATGATCATTGTATCTTCTCTGTTCACAATGAATGCAATCAGACAGCTCCATCTTTTCTCTGCAATTTTCAAGAGGCTATGAATAAAATTTGTTGGTATTGTTTGCTGTAAAACAACTATTTATTTATAGAATAAAAATCAGTGCATTTTTGCTTGAGACTGGAATTTACAATACCTTGCATTACATTTATGGAACAATATATTGAGTGATTCTGAATGGTGCTATTGCTTCTTGCAAATGCATGAAAACATCAATTTTTGTCAAACACAGAAATTGGAACTTTTTTTTTATTTATTGTTTCTGATTAGCTAAAGAATGAACATCCTTAATCTGATTCCCTCAAGTATCTGACGGGTGACTCTAGCAACAAATTGGAACTTGTCATTAAATCAATCTTTATCTAAACTTCCTTGTTTTGAGAGCAGGTTATTTTAAACACTGAAAAATATTTTTCTTGAACATAAATCTGGTCTTCTGGGAAAGAGTTGTATTCATTGTAGCAGAATGATATGGCAACTTAAATTATAGTTCAGAAATATATAACTCCTGTAGAACTGAATTTACCTGGAACATCAAGTCCCACAGGGTATAGAGTAGAAAACACTCCTTGAGTCTAACAGTGTAAGAACTAAGAACATCGAACAACATCATCACCAAACAGGCAGAAACAAACAAGAAATGCATTCTTAACAGAAAATACACACTGTGGAACTCTGCCAAACAATATTCCAGATGTCAAAAGTGCAAATTGATTCAAAAAGCAGTAAGACAAACATATGGAAGAGAAATGCATCAGAGTTTTTGCAAACGAGATATCTCTGGCTTCAGAAATCCTTAAATAATCTACTGGAAGCTGAGAAGATAGTGCAGAAAACATGTAGAATATATTAGATAAGATTCTTGCCTAGTTCTCTCAGGCTTTGTCTAATCAGTTACCACTTCCTATTATCAAGCACAGTTCTTCAGTGTAGTCCGGAATGTTTTTCCTGTTGTCTGAGATATTATACATTTCTCAAAACCCAGCAAGTCTCCCAATCACACATTTGATCTGAACAGGTCAGTGTATCTCTCACAGCGGAGAAGCTGAGGAGATCCTAAACTGTCACAGATTGGGAGATGTGGAAGATAACAAAATTTACCAATTTTATGAACCATATTTGTTATCTCTCAGAGAAGAGCCCGAAGGAACAGTAGATCTGTGAGAAAAGCTATTCTTATAAGAAAAATGACTATTCTGTTTCTGTCACCTAAATGAGGATCCAGAGCCTCCTGTTGTTTTTGTCACTAGAGACATAATTTATAAAGCACCAAAGGGGCTAGAACCCATACTAAAAACATTCTCTAATCAAGACAGAAGTTAGGAAAATGTATATATTGAAGGTATTATTTAGATTGTCTGCTCTACACATGGACATACCTTATGACACCATGTCCCTTGGCTATTTAGACCTTTGTCCACAAATAAAAATGTCTGCCAAGATATTCTGACATGCTACAGTGCCACAAGTCATTTGTCTCTTCCTCATGGATCGTTATTGTGTACATGCTTAAGTTTGACTCCAAGTAAAATTTCATCACCAATATTTGCTGCAGAATTACAGGGAATTGGGGGCAGAAAATGACAAATTTGATGTAAGTCAATTTTTAAAATTAACAGATTAACCAAGATACTGTTTTGGAATATTTTTTGTCATAGAAATTCTGTCATTTGATGTTACTATATTTTCTCCTTAAGCATACTGCTGACAAATCATTAAGCTAAAATTTAGTTTAGTTAATACAGTTTTATAGACTCAATATTTAAATTATAAGAAATATCTAAGATTTGTGTTTATTTTTTGCTTTGCTGGTTTTCAAGTAGAAGATGCACAATTTATATCATAGTCATAAATATTCATTTACAAAATCACAGGTTACAATCAACTTTTGTGGGAATACATAGCACACTTACAGATTCACAATGTGAGTTAGCAAATTTGAGTCTTCAGTCAAAATTGTCTATAAGAATTCAAAATTTTGTCTTGGAAAATCTTTAAAATAATATAAATATTATGTTAAACACGTGTCCAGAAAATTTTCTTCAGACTTATCCTGACAAGGATGGAGTTAAAGCAGCCCATACAGTTCACGGTTTGCATCTGTGGCTGAAACAATGTTCAAAACACACCAGTGATCTTGCTGTCTCTGAGCAGTGCTCAAGAAGCTTCAAGGCTTTTTTTCCAAACTGCCCTGTCCCCACCTTTCCTGAGAGCAGAACAGGAGTGGGCAAGAAGATGGGATGGGACAGATCCAGTACAACTGACCAAACCATAGGTTATTGTGGTTAGCAGTAAAATATCAGGGAAAGGAGGAAAAAGGGAGATGTTGTAGTTGCAGCATTTAACTTCACAAGCAACTGAAGTGCATGCTGTGGTCCAGATTTCCAATAAGTGACTGGATATTTGCCTACTGATGTCTTGTCACAAATGAATTCCTTCTTTTACTATCCCTGTGCATGAAACATTACCTATTAAAATCTTTTATTTCTTTCCACGAGCCCTCTTGCATTCCTTTTATTTCCCCCCTGTACTGTGGGAGAAGGGAGTGAACTAATAGCTGTGTGTGCATTTAGTTGTTAACAAGACTCACCCATGACAACACAACTCGGTTTTCTTTCTTGCCATCTACTGGTACTCCCAAGTCCTTTGCAGCAGGACTGTGCTCTATCCTTTTGTCTCCCACCCAGTGTTGATAGTGAAGGTTGTCATGACCCAGGCGCAGAGCCTGCACTCGGATTTGTTGAACCTCATGTGGTTCACCTGGGCTCACTACTTGAGCCTGGTATCCTATCCCTCAGATATGTTGACTGCAACACACAGCTGGATGTCATCTACAAACTCGCTGATGGTGCACTCAATACCACTGTTGATGTCACTGTTAAAGCTGTTAAAGAGCACTAGTGCCAGTACTGATCCCTGAAGAACATCAGCCATCACTATTCTCCATCACTGAGCTATTGCCACTACTCTCTTACCACCCTTGACCTGTTGGTCATGCTCTTTTTAATGCACCTCAGGATATCATTGGCCTGCTTGGCCACAAGGGCACACTGCTGACTTATGGTCAACTTGATGTCAACCAGGACGTCCAGGGCTTTCTCTCCAGCAGGTGAGACTCTTACCTGCATTGTTGCCAGCAGTTAGTGAATTTCCCTTTCCAGTGGCTGATCCAAATGGGAGGCACCAATGGAAACAACTACGCAGCATGTCCTATTGCAGCTCTGAAGGATTTGACTCTTAAATAAAAGCATTTTTGTTGCAGATGAAAGAGTTTCTTTTCTTTTTATATTTTCTTGCTTAACAACAGTGATTTTTTTATGTTTTTAAAAACTAATTATAACTGATACATGAGGAGTGTTGAAATTGCAAGGTCAATTATTCAGAAGTTAGAAAAATATCAGCATTAAGGTTGCCTGTGCACTCTTAATTAGTCTGTCTTAGACGTAAGTATTACCATCTATAATTACATTAGCACTTGTGATTTTTTATCATAGCATTTTTTCCTCTTTCACTTCACAGACTGTAAGTCAGGCTTTATAATGAAAGAAATTGTTGACTGTGGGATACCTGTGTAATTTTTTTCAGAAATTAAAGGTACACAACTAATGAAGCAGGAGCTGAAAGATAGAAGAAGTAATAACAGTGAGTGCTGGATACTACTAAATGAAACTGAATTCTAAAAATACTCTTCTGTGATTCTGGGAAAGTCACATTCATATTCTCATCTCTTTTCCAGTTGCTCTAACCTGCTGATTAAGAAAATAGATTATGATCATACAGAGACGGTTATCATAATGCATGCGCAGAAAATTGGAGTAACATTTAAAACCTGAGTTCTGGTATTTCCCAACTTTGTGTCTTCATCTGGCAATATTTTAATTTAATGTTCTCTTTTTGGAGTATTTTGCATATGTCTGTCTTGGATGTTAGACACAACAGTGCTATTCACACATTACTGTCAATCTTAATTTTTGTCATCACAATGAAGGAGCCTAGAATCTAATCATTTTGACTACTGACCGTTCAAAATATTCAAAATAGATTTGAGTCAGAGTTGTGAACAGCTGTGGCTAATTCTAATATTTTCTTATAATTTTTTCTTCTATAGAAATGTGAATTTATTGAGGTAGTGTTAAAGTTAATGTAATGTCTAAATTATCTTTTAGTTAAAATTAACTAAGTAGACAAAACTAAATATCTGCAAAATATATCCATGATAAATCGTATCAGGCATTGTTTATGTATAATTGCTCTTCCTCATAATATGACAAGAGGTTAGGGTTACATATTACAAGTTTATTCATCTTCAGAAACAAATTCCAGTGCTTTTATTTGAGCAAATACACATTTTGTGGATGATATCTTTTGATCTATCCTTCACCTTTGAGACATTCTTACTGAAAAGTACTGCTGAAGATGCACTGAGATACTCCTCATGGTATCACTTTCCAAGCTCCTGTCTTGCTCTGATTTCTTTTTCTTTGACATACTCCCCAGAATGTCTTGCATCTTGTAGTTGCCTGATAAGAATGTTGTTTTTCATGGTGTTTTGTAACATAAACCACTGCCGTATTCCTACCTTTAATATCCAGAACCCTCAGGAGAAAGTTGATGTGAATAGCACACAAGTGAACAAGTGAATGTTTCTTCATCTCAGCTCTTTCTCCGAGTTCCTAAGCAAGCAAGCAGCAGGAATCTGCTTGGTCTTTCGGTTGCACTCTCAGTTAAGTCTCTCTGTTATGAAGTGCAGTGAATTTCATGCAACTTGCAAATAAACTTCTAAAGAAGTTTCAATAACTGGGGTTAAAATAATAATTATCAGAAGTTGTATCATAGTCCCTGTCCATGCTAATAAGTAACACCTGGCTCTTTTACAGTGCTTTTCATCACTGGATCTCATGATACTCAACAGAAAAGATTTTGGTCAATATTTTCTTTAATGCTTTGTCCAGTCTTGCTTAAAATGTCAACACTCAAAAATATGCGATATTTCCAGAACACCACTGAAGCCCCAAGGCAGAGACAAAATTAAGGAGCATTTATCCACGTCACATAAAAATTAATGATGAAAACCACTAGAGGATAAGGATCAAGGCACACTGCATGTAGTCTTCCTTTGTAATCACTACTGGCATTTTCAGTTCTACGTGGTTACCTGGTAACCAAGCTTAACCAGAAAAAAGTGGAATGAAAGCAAACAGTTTCAAAGTTGAGTAGTTAAGTTTCTATGTTTAGAAAGCAATATTTTATTTCTGAAAATGTATCTTTTTAAAATATAGCTTTCTCTATTATGTAATTGAAACCATTAATTCTATTAATATAAAAGCTGTGGTATTCAAAAACATGCAATCAAAAATCAAAGATAGGTCTCAGCAACCAGAAGCATGTCAGACTAGTTTGACCTTCTCTTGTCATCATGATGCACGCTAGTGTTCCGTGTACAATTAAATGCAGCACTTCACTGCTCTGCAGAACTAACGACCAAAGCTGCTTTAACAGCTTGTGGGCATGGGAATGGCTTTTGTGTGCAAGAATCACAGCATCACAGAACTCTAGGAGTTTGAAGGGACTTCTAGAGAATATCGAGTTCAACTCCCCTGCCAAAGCAGGCTCCCTAGAGCAGGCTGCACAGGTAGGCGTCCTGGCAGACCTTGAATGTCTCCAGAGAAGGAGACTCAAGAAATTCGCTTACATTCTAAAACGCTCAAATCATAGATGAAGCATAAGTGTAAATTAGAAATTTCCCAGTAAATCTATTTCCCACACAAAAAACAAACAAACAGAAAAACAACAACGAAAAAAAGAATTTACAAACATGGAGGAAATAATATACTTAGAAAAGAACTCAATTTCATTTCTTTTTAGCACTTTAAATTTGTTTGTAAGTCCTTTAAAAGTCTTTAAAGTGAAGTTACATTAATTTGAATTTTTACTTTTAAAAATATCTTCCCCAACATTATATTTAGTCAAATTGCTAAAAATGCAATTAAATATATGTTCAGTATAAAATGTTTCCACTCCTCCTATACTGCATTATTACTTTTATAGTAAAACACTTTCAAGTTTTTTTATTTTTTATCTAGAATAAAATTTGAACTCCCAATGAGATACATGTTTTGCTACTCATGTTTATTAAAAACTAATTTTGGCCTAGGAAAAAAGAAAATAACAAACACTGGACATTATTTATTTGGCTAACAAAATTAAATTAAATTTATAACAGTTGAATTATGCTTTATAAAAATGTATTTTAAAATGATTTTTTTTTCTGTTTTGCCATTATAATGCTCCAGCAAGCATTCATGGTATTTGTGATGTGTTGTTTTATTCACATATCAGCATAAATTGCCTTAAGCTATCTGTAGAATGCCAGAACTCATGTACTATACAGAACATCTATAACTTATGAAATATTAAAGCACAGCATGTTATCAACATGATACAGTCAATTAAAAGAACAATATTATTAAATCAAATTCAATAGTCTGCATCTGTTTAAAAAGATGAAAAATGCTTATACCTGCAACAGAGCTAGTTGCTTAATTTATACGCTAATACTGACACATTTTACCTCATTTTTGAAAAGTTTCCAACTTCGTGCTTGTTGAAAAGACTTCAAAAAGCAAGGCAGGGAAAGCAACACAGCAGACAGTATCTTGTATCCAACTGATTTCTGCTTTTTATTGTTTGTTTAGAAGATCCTCTGTTATTTGATTTGAAACGGTAATTTGAGACAGATCTCTGCAGAGCTGCTTTATTCACTACTCATAGAATTCCTATCCATGACTATTTGTGTGCATGTCTATGTATGAATGCATATGTATAGTTTAAAGAACATCAGAGAGACTTCATGGCTTGATGGATTTTCAACCAGTTGGAAAGTTAAATTCCAGTTCCCACTTCAATGAGCATGAAGATAATTCTATAATTACATATTGCTTTTATGGAGAAAACCATAAGCGTATTACCTACCCAAACCACAAACAGCTTGGCAGGATGCTGTTTTATGTAGAAGATATCAGAAACCTGGATATGTGTCTTCTACTACACAGGCGAATGTGTTCTTATCTACCTATCAGTCGTCTGTAATGGAAGAACTAGTACTAAAGAGTCCCTTACATGAGCTTCACTATCATGTGAGTAGACTTTCGAGAGATGCTACTGGCAAACTGGGAGTTTTAATTGTCATATACGATTGGTTTGATGAAACCCAATTAATATCTGTTGATTTTGTTAGACTCATCTCTAAACAATCTCTCTAAGCTTCCTGAAAACAGTCACAGATTTAATTCAGAAGGAGTATGGGTCTGAGTTAACATTCTTCAGCACTAAAATTAAAATGTCTGTTTTTCAGTAGGGTTTCAGCTTGTTATCTTTTTTCCTTTTCACATGGCCTAGCAGTAGCGGGTGGTCTGGCATTAATAAAAACTGCCCTGGGGAAAACTCTGAAGAATCACTCCTTTAAACATGCCTCATTTTATCTACTTTACATATTAATTCTGCAACATTTTCTTACACATACTGAGACCAATACATTAGGGTGTCTAATTCTTATTACCTACACAAATCACTCTTTGCATTAACATCAAACTTACATTAGCAATTATTAGAATATTACCATAATTATATCATTATTATAACTTAAACTTGCAGAAAATTTATTGCTCCAAACAAATTCTATCAAAAACCTCAGATGCTGCAACTTGTTACAAATAGCATACTTCTGTGTTTTTTTTTTTCTAGCCAACAAAGCTACATTTGATTATAAATTACATTCTGAGAATTATGATAGCTTTCTGCATCATTTTCCCCATAGATGCACTATTCTTATATGAAACAACCTCACTTTTTCTTTCATTGTGTGAAAAGAAGTCCTTTGATAGTCATAGGTAAAAAACATCTGACCCATCTTGTTTTGATCATGAGCTCTTGTTTAAGGTAAGAGGATTTTTACTCTAACCTTGCTGGGCAGGTGGCCTGCTTGCTTTCTTTTTTCTGTATGGATCAATGGCTGAGTTCAGCTTTTGAAAAAAAAAACAAAAACAAAAAACTGATGCATGCCAGAATTAGGATTCTGAAATTCTGAGGATATAACTTTGGATTATTTAGGTGATATCTGCAGAGAGCCCACTGTGAAACTGTTCTGGAGGAGAAGGCTGCCCAGAGAAGAATATACTGAGAGCTCAGGCACAATAAAACCTCCTGCAAAGGAAACCAGGAATTTTATCAAAAGACTCACTGTGCTAAGAGAGCAGCCCCTCAATGAACTCAGTGTGAAAAAAAATAAAGTTACAAGATGTAGAAACAGTAACATATAGACAAAAAAAAAAAAAAAAAGAAATAATTGCTTGAGTGTGTAAGGACAAAATAAAAAATGCTATGTTTGGAAGTAATTATAATGATGACTGATTAGGGTTATAACAGGATTTTGCAAATATGTAAGTTGCAATAGGAATTTTAGGGGAAAAAAAATGAGTACAGTGAAAAATATGGAAGATATTGTGTTGATAGATTTAGTATACTAAACTTTTCCTTAAACTGCTCTTTATGAGGAAAGCATGCCTCATGAGCTCTGCAGGTACTTGTTAAGTCTGAGAAGTACAACAGAGGGAAATTAACAGGTGAGCAACTAATTATAGAAGCTGAATGCATTTGCTTTGATGAGATTAGATGCAGCTCACCCTATACTGCTGAAGGAGATGGACGAAGTGACAGATCACTCCCTAACATTCAGAGAAAAAATGCATGCAGAGGAGATGCATGATCAGTGCAAAGAGTTCTAAAGGTACAATCATATTTTAAGTAAGGTAGGCTAATGTGTAAATTTAATATTCCTTCTATTGGTTTTAAATGAAATCTTATTCTGTACAAAAAGTAACAGAAAATGAACAACACATGCTCTGAATTGGTGAAGATCCATTCACCAAGTTTCCAATTTTAATTTTTAACATAATCAGTTTGTTTCATAAGATTCTGACCAAATGAAACAAGTTCTTGCTGGTTGTCATTTTTTAAGTCATTTGTACACATTTGTACATTGTTGTAAAATCTGTGTCCACATTTTGAGATCTTGTAAAAGGAATTCTGGATAACAGCAGTATGCAGGAAACTCAGAGTTCTACAACAGATTCCAGTATGGATAACCGAGGTCAGGAACNGTCCACACTCTGTGTCCACATTTTGAGATCTTGTAAAAGGAATTCTGGATAACAGCAGTATGCAGGAAACTCAGAGTTCTACAACAGATTCCAGTATGGATAACCGAGGTCAGGAACTCTAGGCATCATTCATCATGTGCTAACAGAGCAGGTAATAAGTTACTAAATATCTTCCTTGTTGATGTAGAATTATATATAGAATTTTAACAGCAAGCACTAGTATAGGATATTCAAAGGTTAATATATATACGTAGGTAAGAATTGCACCTTATTTTTCTATATTATAATAGTTCTCATGCCATTATGAGCTTTCTTGAATAATCTTCAAATTGTCTCTAAGTATGTGATTTGTATATTTACTATCATATTACCATTTGTATTTGAGAAGACTTTGAGTCCTTTCATGAGATAAGTGCTCGTATTCAAGAAAAAATACCTTCCAATGTGAAGCATGTCCAGTACATGCAAAAAGAAATTTGCTTTGTTATACAAATAACTCTTTCAAATTTGTACTAATCAGGAAACATTCTGACCAAATGTGATTCGTGCTTTACAGGTTTTTTGTTTTTTTTTTTAATAATGTTGAGCTTCCGATGTCCTCGCAAATCAGATCTCCACATTTCCCAAAGGCATAAGAATGGGCATTCTGAACTGAACCAGTGGTTCACTATGTTATTTCCAAGATTTGGGGGAAAGACTTGTGATAAAAATATTTGTACATGTCTTTGAAGAGTATGCTTTTTCTGATATTTCTGCCCCCTCAACTCTTTTATTGAGAATGGTTTTTGTGTGTGCATATATGCTTTTAGAATTATTTAGGTTGGAAATAGATTATCCATTAGAATAATCATGTCCAACTTTCACATCATGCTATAAGTTCATCACTAAATCATGACCCTTAGTGAAACATACACAAATCTCTTAAATATCTCCAAGAATGGTGACTCCACTACTTCCCTGGGCAGCCTGTTTCAATGCCTAACCACTCCCTCCATGAAGAAACTGTTCCTGACATCTAATCAACTTAATGCAACTTGAGGTAACTGTCTCATGTCCCATCACTTGTCTCCTGAAAAACACCAATACCCATCCCGATAGAACTTACTTTCAAGTAATTGTATATACATGCATACTTTTATGCATTTTGCAGGCATGAATACATATAGATGGGCCCATGCAGATGCCGGTATTTCTGCACCTGTAAAATTCTGTGGTTTTTTTATTCTTATTAACTCGATGTTTTTACTTAATTTTGATTAGACCTGAAAATGAATTAGGTTGGGAGTAAAATGGTGACTTATATACATATAAACATATTTGTCTGAAGTAAAAATTCTTGTTCTTCATATCATTTAAACAACTTTAAAACATGGACATGAGAAGAGTTTAGCACCTTCTACACACAACAAAGAAGTCATGTCAAACTACATCATCAACAAGAAGGTTAACATTAAGTTATTGAAATCACAAAGGACAATCTTTTCAAACTTCTGAGTTCCTGGAGACTCGTAAATGAGATATGGAATGTGGCAACATAGCACTAAGGTAATCCATTAGAAATAAGGTAAATAAACTGTGTTCCTACTTGGAGTAGATGTCTAATTAATCAAGATGTCTAGGAAGGTCCTTTGCTTTCTTGGATTCATTGGAGCACTGAGGTAAAGAACAGAATTTCCTCACTTGTAGGTGGGGCACAGAAAAGGCCAGTAGATTAATCAAATGTTGGATGAGCAGTTCGGGTCTTATAATGCAATAATTGGTTCTTGTGGCAGAAGCTGAGACACGTTTAATGTTCTATTTCACTTGTCACCCATCTCAAGCTATAAATCTAAAACTTTTGATTCATGTTTAACAGTTTTCTGTGTTTAACAGTATTTCAGGAGATGCAATGTACAGACTCTCAAGTGCTACTGGCTAAATGTATGCATCTGTAGAATGATTAGCTATTAAAACAAGAAATGGGAAATAGTATCTAGTCCGCTTAATCATTCTCCACATGTCCTATAACACAGATGAACATCTGTTACCCTGGGAGGGTCTGTCTCCAGCCAGAAAGTTATTTTCTTGGGAAAAGGTCATTGGTCTTGTTATATTTTACTGGTGAAATGAGGAAGCTTAGAGTATTGATGCAACTCTCATGATAAACTGCTTATCCCTGTAAGATAGAAATAAAACTCTGTGTCAGGTATTGGTAGAAAGGAAAAGTGACATAAAGCTATAAATGGGGTTGCAAGACCTCCTAATAAGTATAATTTTCTGTCTATATAATTACCTAAAATGTTGCTAATATGAACATCATAGTTGAATTCTAGCTATACACAAATTTTAGGGAAGACGCTATTACAGACAGTCTCCTTAACAGAGAGATTCTCTGTATTTATTTAAGTTTTACATGCCTCTGTCATCTATGTAACAGACATTTGGAAATGTATAACAAATATTTTTATAATTCAAGGCAGATTGAATCAATTTCAGTTTACACAGCTTCTGACATCTGTGGATCTGTCTCATTTAATTAACCTTATGAACTCCAAACTATTCAATGGTATTTGTTTTTAAGCCTGTGTAGATTCAGAGTAACTTCACTGAAGTCACTTGTTTTTGTTTACATCTGATTTATACTACTGCATTATGTTTCTATCCATTTAACAGAAATACATGTATGGTAGACCTGGATCACCTTTAGACTTACATGCTGGCAAGCTTAAAGCAGAGAATATTTAATATGTAAAGAAGTAATCATCATGGAACATAGTGTTAATGCTATGACAATTTGTACTGTGTGATTCATTGAACTGGGACATCGTCTCTCAGGACATGTATACCCTAGCCAATTGAAGTAGCTCTCTGGTGGGTATTATCTGTTACTATGCCTTTATTTTTAAGAAGCAACTGCCAATGCCCAAATGAATAATGATGGCACAGTTGGAGCTTCTCTGCTGTAGGATGTGAAGGTTTATAGACAAGTTTATAGAATGTCAAGTCATATTATCTGCTACATGGGAAAATGACTTGACAAGCAGAAATCAAAGCTTCAAAGTGTCATCCTGATACACTGGGGACTAAGAGCCACTGACCTACCTTTTAGTGATATAAATTTGTGTGTAGTGATATAAAAATAGCCTCCACTCTGGATTCAAAATGATTACAGCTTGAAAGGTCAAGAATTTCATAATAACTCTTGAATGAAAGTGCATAGTCATGAGATGCAATGTTTTTCAATTTCTTTTGTTTATTCTCACTAACCAGTAAGTAATTGTATTTCTCCAAAGTGCCAGGAGGGGCATTATTCTAGCAGTGACTTGCAGCTGTCTTTGCAAAGACAGTATCAGCACCTAACTTCTGTTTAAAGACAGTGAGGTTAAAATTAAGACATCGGAATTCTAACAGCTTCCAGGTGGTGCTTGGGTATGGCAAGTGAACATGTTGGGTATGGTTTTGCTGTCAACTACCGTTTGCGCTGCATGGGGCTGGTGGCTCTATGGTAGCTGTAAAGTACATCTGAATATTCAAAAGTGGAGTTCTGCTCTCACTAGTGCCTAACCTTGGAACTACTTCAAGCATGTAAAAAACTGCTGTCAGCAGTAGCATTTTCCAGGAGAGTGAAATTTGGCATCTGAGCAAACCTGGCTTCTTCACTTGTTCCCCCTGGCATCCATGATGTAGCTGTGTCTTTGTGTTATTCATGCCACACTTACTATAGCAAGCTTTGCACACACCATACCTGACACTTTTACTGCTGCTAGCTCACTGGCTAGAGACTCTAACCAAGGAACAAGAGGCGCAGATTCTTCCCTTTGTCTGAAGGAATTAGAGCTAATGTCCAGGCAGATATAATTTTTGTCACTTTTCTTTGAAGTTTCCTGCTTAGAACGGAATAAAGCTGGCACAGAACTGCTATTTTAAATGCTTTGACTTAAAAAGCACTTGGGTCAGCATGCTGTATTTTATCAGAGTTGTATATGAAACTTAGTTTTCAACTCCAGGCAGTAAATTTCACTAAAAAAGCCTCCAAAGTGCCCATGATGTTATAGTTATGCCCTTTTTCCTTTTTCTTTCTTTCTTTTTTTTTTTAATCATTTCTTTCTCTCAATCTTTTATGTATGTAAAATGAAACAGCAGCAGTGCTAAATCATGCTGAAGGCTCACCTTTGATTCTGGCCAGCAACAAGTGTTCAGGGAAAGAGTATAAGAACAGAGTATGCACAGAGTGACACTTTTTCAGATTACAGTATTCTAGTTCCTGGCAATCTCAGGTTCAGGGATCTCTTAAACTTGAGCCAGAGGCTGCAATCAGACCATCATGTTTAGTAGTCCTCAGTGGACCTTTGTTCCATTAGCTTACTCAGTCATCTTATGAGTCCATTTATACTCTTGGCATCCAAAGCATGCAGTAGCCACAGGATCAACAACCCACTTCAGCACGGAATAACAAAGGCATTTCCTTTGAGCATTTCAGAAAATTTTCTTTGCATCAGGTTTTATGTTCCCTCATTTCCATGTCATCAAAAACACAATGCTCTTATTTGTTCTATATTATTCATGTTTTTATGGATCTCTGATGTATTTCATGCATCTTTTCTCTAGGCTTAATTGTCACAATCAATTAGACATTTTCACAGGGAAGCCTTGCATGTCTTTCATCCTTCTCGTGATAGTGTGTTCCTTCTCAGGTAAGGTGTGTCAGAGATCTTCACTGTAAAAAATAGTCAATTAGGCAGTTCTCAATTTTATTTCAGTTCTGTTCTCCATTCTTCACGCAACACTTATAAACATTTTATTTTGACTACAGCTAAATTTTAAACTTAGATTATTAAAAGGTTATCCATAGTATTTTTATTTAATTATCTATGTATGTATGTATTTATTTATTACTGGAAAGTTTATGTACACTTCAAGGCATACAAACTTTAATGTATAGCTCAGTTAATTACATTGTAGTGGAAAATAGGAAATAAATATAGAAAGTTAACATGAACAAAACTAAAAGATTAGTCAAAATCTTAACAAAGACATACTTAAAAAGAGAATACTATACTTTTATGAAACTTGAACCTGCTGTGTTTTTGTCTATGCTGTTTTTCATGCATAGGAATTTTAAAGGCTCAAGCAATGATCAGGTTTCTGTTAGTATGACACAAAAATTCAAGTAAAATTTACAGATTATTATGAGAAGAAAAACATAAAGGAAGTGAAATATTATTGAAGCATTTGACAGACTAAGAACGGAAGTAGAATTGTTCACTTGTTTTTGCCAGACCATACAAGAAAATCTATAAATCTATATTGAAATGTCTTTGCAACTTCTGAAAATCTTTCCCATCTAACCATCCAGGAGTTTTTCAGTTTCTAAGCAGAACCATGTCTTCCTTACCTGTTTAGTTAATTAGAAATATTGTATATTATTACAAGGAATACCCAAAACTAATGTAGATTCATAGATTCATAGATGCATATAAGGACCTACAAGATCATCTAGTCCAACCAT
>VXAB01008097.1:111332-160798 GCA_013399175.1 Odontophorus gujanensis
GGCCCTCTAGCCAGTTCCCCACCCAGAGGAGAGTGAACCTGTCCACACCACGGGCTGCCAGTTTCCCCAGGAGAATACTGTGGGAGACCGTGTTAAAGGCCTTGCTGAAGTCCAGGTAGACTACATCAACAGCCTTTCCCTCATCTACCAGTCTGGTCACCCAGTCATAGAAGGAGATGAGGTTGGACAAGCACGACCTGCCCTTTGTGAACCCGAATGTGTGAGGTTTTGGAACTCTGTGTATTTCTGATCAGAATTTTGAAAATGGGCAAACTTCGTAGTGGATAATGTAGAAAAGCAGTCCTTCTTCAGATCACTCTCACCCTGTACATATTTTCTGGATTAGGGATTTGATAACTTTATTCCAGCTAACTTGAAATGATGCTTTAGCAATATCTTTGGTGGGATTACCACGCTGAAGATACTTTCTTGCAAGACTTCAGACCAGAAATGAAGAGAAATATACCCATCTAGAACCCAATCTGGAACTTGAAAGAAATATTCTAATGCTTGGAATTGTCCTTCTAAAGAAAATGGATACTATTCATTATTTTGTGAATTTATTTTGTAGATTTTCTCAGGTAAAATTAAAAATAAAAAATTAAGTCTTTACTAGAATTCTCTCTCATGGCACCAGAATGGGATTATTTCTCATTTATGGAACAAAACAAAATGCTTTCTAAATTGCTAACAGTATTTCCTGAATTGCTGATGTGCCCATGGAGTTTTCCTGGACACATCACTACTCCTTGTTTCTTACTCTTACCTTTCTCCAGTAATAGTGAAACTGAGCCAGTTCTGTGGGAGCCTGCTTTATTGTCTTGACTGACACATATATCCAGTTTGAAGTGTAAACACCTCAAGAGGTGATTTTAAGATCAATACCAGTAAAACTGACAGTTCACTGATGGGGAGTTCTTGGCTATTGTGCTAGGTAGTAGCTGCAGCAGAAAAACTTGGAATATTGTGTGCCATCCTATTAATCACTCTATCTATGCTTACATTTTCCTTTACTTATTGGACTACTAAGATTAAACTATAGGTATTCTATCCTATATGTTCTTTTATGCATCCAAAACATGACTTGTGATAAATCCATTCATTTGTCACTTTTAATTTTTAAGTCACATGCTGCTTCCACTAGTTCATCTCCCTGATACTCTACTATGAGAGAGATGGGAAGAACCACTGACAAGCAGGTGTCAGTCTAATACTTCATTCTCTCACATGTATGTAGAAGTGCTCACTGTATTAGGAACCCAAGGTTTATGGTTGACAGAGTTCAGATTATCAATAATCTGTCTTTGCATAAAAGGGCAGTGGGTTTCAAGTAGATTTAAATCTTATGGAAGCCTTAATCTTAGGAAAAGAATATTGAATATTTTAGCAATATTTTTAAATCAATGTTAAAGGTAGATTGATGTCATTCTTCTTATCCTTGAAGACAATAAGTTCCAAATTCAGTCTGAAATTCAAATCTGTGTGAGTGCTAAATTGAAGCCAAAGAAATCCATCTCTCAGTGGGACTCAGTTTGTACTCAGTGCCCTAATGTATGTGGGTATGCATTTCTGATTAACTGCTAACTATCTGGGAGGATAGAAAGACCATGACTCTCTTATCTCCATGTGAAATGTAGACATACCCTAAATGGATCAAGCAACAAAGAAATGTAGAGTAGCAGACAGTGCATGTGAAAGAAAGGATTAATTAGAGGTGATAAGAACAGAATAATGCTACTATAAATGGAAAAACACAACAAAACAAAATCAAAACCAGCACATTGCAACAGTAGGTGACTTTGCAGCACGATGTTAAGAAAACTACTTTTTTTGCAATTACCTTTCTGTAAATTATATTGAAACTCTGAGAAGCTAATATTCGGTTGAGAGCTCCAAGAAAGATGTTTGAATCAAAAATAGAATTAGTGTAATTTGAAACATCGCTAAATAAGTATGTTGACAGCTTCTAACTTTTACCATTTAATGTCTTGATAACTTGTGGCATGTAATATTTAGTATTAGTATTAGTAAAGATGTATCTTTTGTATACTAGAAATATCATACATCCATAGTAGGTTGCTAAAACCATTCAGACCCCAGAGAGTCAGAGGGATTAGTGTTTTTGTAAGAATTGCCTTTGGCATGTTATAAGTATTTCATTGACATTTATAATCATTTTTATTAGGTATGAAGATTATCTAGAATCAATTTACATCTGCTTAACAGTGTTTCCTGCTCTCATCCCTACCCAGGGATTGCTTCTCTGTTGTAGTTTGCTAGCATTAATATAAGTTAGCTTTGCTGACCAACTCTAAAAAGAGTATACAATGGATTCTTTCTCCGTACCTATTAAACTTTCCTGACCAAACTCAATTCTCACTATGCAATATTGTCTCTTCAAATAGCAAAAATGTTTTAAAATAAATAAGCTAATCTGTATATAAGATAGTATCATAGTGTTATAGGATACCTTATGTTGGAAGGGAGCTTAAATACGATCAAGATCCAACCCCCTGCCATGGGCTGGTTACCCCCACCAAGTCAGGCTGCCCAGGGCCCCATCCATCATGGCCCTGAGCAACAGCAGGAATGGGGTACCACAGTTCTCTGGGCAAAAATAACCCCTGAAGTTATGCAGTTAATCATAAAAGTAGTGAAATAAAAATCTAGGATATTCAGTGTTGGATAGCTAGAGCTACTCAACAATAGAGCAAAAGCCTACACCCTGGATAGGATCATGTCTTCTTTATGAATGCACAAAAGATCACAGACTGAGGAGTTTCTTTGGTGAAAGTTAGAAAGTGAATTTAAAATAACTAGTTATTTACAGAAATGCACCTCTGTTTATTCACAGATGTTATTCATCTGCAGTTCAATAGGCTAATAAATAGCAGGATGAGCTGTTTGTTGTGAATCACTGATGGAATTTACTGATTGTTTTTCTTGTGCGAATTTCTAGGAATTGTATTTTCCATGAGATTTTCTTTATTCGAAATAAGCCGCTGATGTTTTGAATAAAGAATATTTCAACATTCATGTATAATTTACTGTTTTTTAGCTTATTCAGAAATTCAAATTTCATTTGTTTCATTGACACATTTAGGCATACTGGTATACTCCTAAAGCTGTCTAAGACTGAAAGTTCTTAGAGCTGGATTTCTGGGACAAGTATTTACATCAGTGCATTGAAAACATTCTGTGCATTACTATTCTGAAAGAAGTTATTTCAAATTCTCTGGATACTATTTTTGGAATATGTCTTTGAATACACACACACACATACACACACACCTATAAGCTAGTTTGAATTCAGGAAATGAATAGATATAAACCAAGAAAAACTGAAAACTAATTGGAAACACTTGTCTTCTTATTTCTCCTTGTATATCCTGCACATGCAGTGCATTCTGGATGTATAAATCTATGTTCATGATTAACATACATAGCTAAAAACAAATATAATCAAGCTTCAATTTAAAATTCATTATTTCCCCTTGTAAAGATGAAGTATTTTCATTCTAACACTTTGTACTCTAATTTGATGTTTCTTTCCATCTGCCCCAGTCAATTGCTTGGTTAGGGGCCAGTTTAAGATTTATATATTTTAAAGGCTCCTGAAGCTTGTTTAATTTAGCACCGATATTCCTGTTGTGGCTAGAGCACTCACTATTGTAGACTAAATAAAAACAACTGAGAAAATATATGTTTAACAGTTTTCATCATGCTTAGATTTGGGAAGATGAGACTTCGTACTCTAATTTTCTACACACATTAGTGTATGTTAATGTAGGTGAGGCCAACTAAATGTAATTAAATGGATTTCAAGATGGTTTTGGTATTTCACTGAGGATAAAATTACACAAAATGCCACTGATGGAGGAATATCTCAGTGACTAATTTCTAATTACACTTGGGGATCACCACTGGATTTCATTTTTTTGTCTTTTCTATTTCAAGTATAGAATCCCTTCACTCTTTCTTACAAAGTTATTACATGTAAGAAAATCCAGAGAAGCCTTGCACTGGAGTTCAACAACAATTCCAGGTACCAGCTGAGAACAAGCATTCCTCAGATACTGCATATTTACATACCAAAATAAAACAAAACAAAACAAAAATACAAAAGAAGACTTTATGAAAATCACAAAAACAATCACAGTAATTGTTTGGTTTACATGTATCATTTTCAGTACTGCCATGCTCAACAGATGTTCCAGCTAACAAATCAGAAAGATTGCCTTCCATAAATACTAATTTTATAGAAGACATATATGTTGTTTTATTTTTAGAGTTTAGTATTTTTATATATCTTTTCCTTTCATATTGTTTTTCCTCATGTTTATTTTCCTGGTGTTTAGTTTGCTTATTTAAAAAGACAGATGGGGCACCACAGCTTCTACGGGCAGGCTGTTCCAGCACTTTGCCACCCTCTGAGTGAAGAATTTCTTTCTAGCATCCAACCTAAACCTTCCCTCTTTCAGTTAAAATCCATTCCACTTCTGCTAGTCTAAACCACAGAATGTCCTGAATGAAACATTTTAATCTAAGCCAAATGAATGAAAAAATTTGCATCAGAAGTTTAAGTTTAGTAGAAATCATTTTTTTTTTTAAAAGAAAAACAAAAACTTTTTTTGAAGAGGTTATTTTGCCATTTACATTAATAGAATCATAGAATCCTTAGAGTTGGATGAGACCTTTAAAGGTCATCTGTTCCAACTGCCCTGCAATGAACTGGGTGGAACATCTATAGCCTGATTTGGTGCTCAGAACCCTGTCAAGCCTGACATTCAATGTCTCCAGGGATGGAGCACCTTTCTGGACTGATGTTTATCTTGCTCCACAGCTTCTGCTCTGAATAGTCTTTCTCATATTCCCACAGTGGACAAAATGTTCCAGTGTCTCACCACCCTTGTTGTAAAATATCGTTTTCCTTATAAAAAGTCTAACCAGATGAGGTTTAACAAGAGCAAGTGTAGATTCTTGCACCTAGGGAGGAATAACTGCATGCATCAGTACAGGCTGGGGGATGACCTACTGGAAAGGATCTCTGAGGACAGGGACCTGGATGTTCTGGTGGATGACAGGCTGGCCATGAGACAGCAGCGTGCTCTGGTGGCCAAGAAAGCCTATGAGACCCTGGGGTGCATTAAAAAGAGCATGGACAGCAGGTCAAGGGAGGTGATCTTCCTGTTCTGCCCTGCTGAGGCCTCACCTGGAGTACTGTGTCCAGTTCTGGGCTCCCTGGTACAGAAAAGACAAGAATCTCCTTGAAAGAGTCCAGCAGAGGCTACAAAAGAGCATGTAACACCTCTCTTATGAGGAAAGGCTGAGAGACCTGGGTCTGTTCAGCCTTGAAAAAAGAAGAATCAGAGGGGAACTGATCCACGTCTATAAATATCTAAGGAGTGGGAGGTAAAGGGATGTGGTTGGACTCTTCTCAGTAGTGTGTGGTGATAGGACGAGGGGAAATGACCACATACTGAAGCATAGGAAGTTCCACATAAATGTGTGTGTGTGTGGGAACTTCTTCACAGTGCAGTGACAGAGTACTGGCACAGGCTGCACAGAGAGGCTGTGGAGTCTCCTCTGGAGATGTTCAAGACCTACCTGGACACCTACCTGTACAACCTGGTCTAAGGAGCTGCTTTGACAGGGTGCTAGGACTAGATGATCTCTAGGAGTTCCTTCCAACCCCTACAAGTCTCTGATTCTGTGATTCTAAATCTCACCTCTTCTAGTTTAAAACCATTTCCACTTGTCCTGTCACCACTGTCATCAAAAATCTGTGAAGAAAACTCTCAAACTCCAATGAGGTGTTAGAAAGCGGCATTCCTTTATTCCTCACAATTCCTCACAATACCAGGCAACATGACAAGCAAGCATGCCTTCTCAGAGTTCAGGTTCTACGTTTATACAGTTAAGACATACTTACGCAGTACACTGGTATACATATACATTCTTTCTCAAGGACTCATAGATACATGCTTATGTCCCTTTGGGCATGCTCAGTGGTATTAGTGTGATTGAGTGCCTACCTACTTCTCCCCCTTTTTTTCACAGTCAGCTTCATCATTGAAACCTTGGACTCACTTTCACTCACTTTTCCCCAGTTTGGAAGATTTCCATTACGTATCAGGCCATAGTGAGCCAATTTTAAAAACATTGTATGTGTGACTCAAGGAAAAAATGCTTGCATGTTTTGAGGCAAAAGATAAAAGACTTCTATTGTGACTCCAGTACTTCTCATGAGGCAAAGTCATTGAGACAGAAGATAAAAGTACTCTATTATATTCCCAGCACAAAATTATTGAGGAAAAACAAGACCGCTCACCCACAAAAGCTGAAATGGAAAGTTTTAGAACTATCTATCACTTATGGATTCCTTTTGTTAAATTAATATACTGATTCTTAAACTAATGTACCCTATTGCAAGCCAGACTCTATCACCACAGACTCTGGTAAGTAGTCTGCCCCCTTCTTGCTCACAGACCTCCTTTAGATATCTAAAGGCCATTCTCAGGTCTCCCCAGAGCCTTCTCTTCTCCATGCTGAATAGCCCCAGCATTCTCAGCTTGTCCTTGTACAGGAGGTATTCCATTCCTTGTGTCATTTTTGAGGCCCACCTCTGAATGCACTCCAACAGATCCATATCTCTCCTGTGCAGATACATTTAAAAGAAATCAATTCAAAATATTAGTTCAAAAGAACCAGTAGTTTTTAAAAATATCCACATGTTCAAAAGAAAATTCTCTGTATATTCTAGGTTACACTTTCTGTTAAAGTATCAGAGAATTTTTTCACTTCACAAAGATATTTTTATTCCCAAAACTTCAAAAGTTCCCTCTTGGATTTGAAATGGTACATAAATAAAAAGCTTTAGAAAATGTTCAATAAAATACATATATATATTTAGATAAATGAGCTGTTACTTCTTGCTAGATAAGTGGCTTTAAATTATAGAGACAAGAAATAAATACTCATGTACTTTGTAACAGTCCAGGTGGCCAAAAATTGATTTTCAATATTCATGAAAATTTTAATTGTTCTAGTCCTTTTTACACTGGAAGTAATGGAATTTTTATACTTATGACAATCTGTTCTGATTAATCATACTTGAGACTTTATTACTTGTAACTTAAAAGCTTGCATAGTCACATTTGTTAACTTCCTGTCCTAAAAATACCTTTATTCCCTCTTTACAGTACCTTACTGGCAGCTGTATTTTTTTCCTGGGAGAAAGAAAATACAACCCACAACTGTCAAGTGGCACTCCAGCTGTCATGAACATAACTCCATATGGCAGATTATTGTGTAGGTGGTAATGAGACCGTGACACAATTACATCCCCTTTTTAGAAGGGCCATTGTCTACACTAGTAAGTTCTATACTGCAGTAGGAACACTCAGTGGTTCAAAAAATTTCTAAGGCTTCAACACAGATTCCTTACTTGAGATTAGTTTCAGAATCACTTTGTGACAAAAATCCAAATATTATGAAAATATATATTCAGGGAAGTTTTGTCAAAAGGACTACACTGATCTGACTTAAAATACTGATATAGATATAGGCTCTAGCATGTCATGTTTTACTTTTTTTTTTTTTTTTAACTCCTACCTTTCTAACAACAGGTTATACAATCAGTTCAGAGATCTGTTTTACAGACTTAATTTCCGTGTTTTTTTTTCCTTAAGAAGCAAACAAGCTGTGTTGCTGCCTGAGGTGATTTTAGTCTTTTCAGCTTCCAAAAGTAGACTACAAAAGAGCACACCTTTATCCACTTTTAATACACTGACACTGGCTATATTCAAGACTTCTACAGGAGGTTGGTTTTGTTCAGCTTTTTCTGTAGAGTCAATCAGTGAAGGAGGAAGGATATCTGAGTTCTCTGCACTTTCTCACGTTTTCTAGAAACTGTCCTATATTTCCCTAAGAAATGGCATTTAGAGATTAGTTACTAAAATCTGTCCACTTTATTCATATTACATGTGGATTTTATTATGCCATACGGAAAGCCGAGACCATGTAGTACAGATCTTTTGGTGCAGATCAAACTACAGATTGTCACAGGCTGAATACTTTAATCTCTCTACTACCTATTCCACATATAACAACATAAACAGATAGATTAGGACAACTGAAATTCCTTATATATATGAGATTTAGATTTTACACGTCCCTGAAAGGGATCATAGCTTCCTTCTTCTAGTTGCTATTTTAATTCTGAATTAACCACAGTCGTTCTCCTTCTTCCCCAAACATTTTTTTTTCTATATGTTTATGCCCTTCTGTTCTATCATTAACAAAGAGATGGTTGAAACCATCGTATTGCCCCCTGAGAAGAGTATTTCAGTATTTACTTTAAAGCAGAACCATACTGTCTATGACCTATACACTCTGTCATTCACAGGACTCGCACTCTTCTTAGCAGTCCCTTTTTCTTTTAAGATGTTCCTAAAATGTAAGCATGCATATTTAATAAGTTAGAGTCTGTCTTCAATTACATAAAAGAGTCCCTGAGTTGTGGGAAGATGCCATGACTCGTGACATTTGGTCAGACAATGGTTCAGGAGTGGAGTATGAGATCCTTCTGTGGTTTCATATTGGGTCCTCTCCATGAAATATATTGCTTCAAAGTATCATTGGATAAAATGTGTTAGTGGTGGAACAACAAAAATTGATATTCCCATAGAAATCCCTGGTTTTTGTGGAGACACAAGGTTTTTATTTCAGTTTTGCTTTTCTTGATTCCTTGCTGCTACCATGATTTCAACAGCAGGGAAAGAGATGACTGGTGCTGGCTGGCAAGGTTACTCACAGAATCACAAGACCACAGAATAGGCGAGATGGGGAAGGAACTCTAGAAGTTAGACTCTAGAAATTAAATTCTAGTCAAATCCCTGTACAGATAAAAATCACAAGTACAGGACCATGTGTAGTTGGATTTTAAGTTACCCTAAGGTGAATGCTCCACAAACTGACTGGACAAGCTGTTTGAGTGTCTGATCAACCTCTGAGTAAATATTTTATTAATTTTCTTTAAATAGAAAATCTAGTTCTTATTTTATGCTGAAGTCTTTTTCTAGGCTCTGTTGATGGTATTGAACAGTGTTCAGGTATTGCATTCAAATGAAGACACTTACATGTAGGTACTGAAATGTGTCTAATTTTGAGCTGAATGCTATTCCATATATCTTCAAATTTAGCTTGAAAGAATTAAAATCTTTAGGGGTTAAAGAGCTAGAGAAATTAAAAAATAGGCACAGTGCACAAGAGATCTTATCAATATAACTTTGTTTAACTACTTAAGTGGCAAATTCATAATAAACCTTAATTGGAGCTTTATTTTTGGTTTATTACCAAAACCATGAATGTGAAGTAATTTCTAAGAACCTGTTCTAAGAAGTTCACAGATGGTATATTTCTCCATGTAGTAAAAGAAGCCATATGTTTTCTGCCTAAATTACTTTCTGCTTTAAATGAAAGAAAATAGTAATATGGTAGAATATTTTTTAAAGGGAAAGATCTTCACCCTCATTGGTTTATCTGCATTATAGAAACACAAGTTTGTTACCAGAGACTCACCAGATCCCTCTTAAAAGAAAAAAAAAACAATAAAATTAAGTGTACTATCCTTGTGTCTGCTGATATTTTTCCAGAGTTTGGGTGATTAGGGACCCAAATACCAGCAGAGAATATTAGGTGCTATATGGATGAGCTCTTAGACCAAAGGACAAGTACTTGGTTGTCTCTTGATTGCTTCAGATTTGCCTCCAAAAATTCAAAGGTCTTAGAGCCAATATTTCTCAGGGAGCTGAAGCAGTCCATGAGAGAGCCAGGAAACGAGATGGTAAAGCAGAACCAACGATCAAGTGCTGAATTTACTCTCTGAAGCATTATAGATTTAGATTTTATTACCTTTTTTTTTTTTTATGGTCCCTTACAGTCTTTAGAGATGGTGTTTTTTGTTTTTTTTTTTCTGAACATAGTGCAGTGCAGTGACATAAGAGATTCCCAGACAGTCTCTGAGTGAGATGCCAAGTCTCTGCAGAGATTATAGTTTGAGGAGTATAGACAATTTAGAGTAGTTATTTGCACAATCTAATTAGCCCTTCCCAGGCAAACCAATCCAGTAATTCAGTTACAGTTGTTCTAATAGTGATACTGTGGTCAAATTATTCCATTCCAATTCCATTGCTGATAATATTTTAGTAAAATATATGATTCATGGGAATTCATTATGAGTAGTTTATTGTAAATCTAAAATCAAAAACTTAGAATTTCCATGTGAAGTAAATCATTTTGCAAGCAACATCAAAGAAAGCACCATTTAAAATCCCAATTAGTATGAAATTTCACATAAATGAGAGCATGCTTTGCATCCTGCAGAGATATAAAACTCAGCTCAGTTCCAATTATAAAATATTATGATAAGTATCTTAGCAAAACAGTACACATTCAATGATTATACAGTAATAATGGCACTAGGAAGTGTTTATCCAATACAGATGGAATAGCTGTCCCTGTCTGAATCCTCTATAAATGTAACAGTCATAAAACAAGGAATAATTTCATCAATATCATTTTAAAAATACTTTTTAACAAACAGGATTTAGGGTCTATTTTGGAATCTGGTTTCAGGGTCCAGACCCATTATTAAGGGCTATTGTTACTTCAAAAAAGATCGGTGAGTTATTCTACCAGAGCTTGAGCCCATTCATATCTGTTTAATACCAGCTGCAAAAATGAATGCAGAACTAATATAACATAGACTTAAGCTGTAATTAACTCCCCATGGCAGCTCAGCAGATAAAGACAGTTCTGTACCGCTGTTAGAGACTGTCCAAAATGACCTAGACACAAATCCACCTGAATGAAAGTGTACCTAGAGTCAGAATGTGCTATAAAGAATCCACTCGTCGGCGTTGTTACTGTTGTTGTTAGTGGCCCAGATATGACAAACAAGTGTCACTTTTCTTCTTTTTCCAAGGGAAGACAAGTGTGAGATTCTGTTTAAGTTCTCCTTGCTTTGGTTTTCATCTTGCCTTCAATAATACATTTTGCAAAAGATAATTAGGGCCATGAGAACCATCTGCATCGCTCGTGTTGATTTTCCACTTCCACCAGAGGAACCTTTGGCCTTTGTCTCAGTCATTTGGTACCTTTGAGACTGGCTGTATATCATGGTCATTGACAGAGATAAATACTGAGTGAAGTAAACAGAGGCTATTAATAAAAATAATGTGAAATGGTCTGATCTGAATGTTTCTTACAAGTAAGCTTGATAGAAAAAGTTCAGATTCCTATTAAAAGGAAAAGTTCCATATGTAGCATCTTGAAAGAAAAAAAAAAAAGAAGAAAAAGAAAGGGAAATTAGTCAAACCATATGTAATCTGCTTTTATCTTTGTGTAGAGAACAGTTAGAGCACTCAAGACTTTAAGGAGGCAAAAGAGTTTATGGCCATTTTGCAGCTTCAATCTTCAAATCATAATTAGGGATGCACAGGCAGATTTAGAGATATGCAACTGGATTTTTCAAGGCGTTAAGCAAGTGCAAGATTTATCATTTTTGATTTATCATTTTTGATTTCAGAATAAGTGCCTGTTTGGAGAACAGGCAGAAAATGTCTCAAAACACCCCCTCTGCCAACCCTTATCTTTAAATCAGCTCCTTTTTTTCAGTCAGAAGAGAGAAATGTTACTAAAAGATGATTCTCTACCAACATGTCTTGCCATCCTGTAGCTTTGTTCACTCATTTTTCACATATTACAATGCTTCAAATCCCTGAAGGTTGTATCAAAAATTCTCCTAAGTCTTTGGCAGAATGCACTGGTTCCTCACTCAATGTACCTTCTGAAAAATAAGCTATTTTGGTAGTTCAAGATAGTACATTAGATAAGCCCTCTTTCATCTGCATTTCCTGCTTTCTCCTTGTGAGGCAGCATAATGGAGGTTTATAACAATGACAATATTAACAAACCTGGAAACTGTGGATTATAAAGTTCAGAAGAGAGGATAAAATGCTGTAAAGTCAGGGACAAGTGAGTTAATGTTTATTTTTTGTTTGTTTGTTTTGTTTGTTTGTTTTTAATTATTTATCTGTTTCTTTATTGCATAAAGGACAGCCTTCATACTGCATTGTTAAGCTTCCATATTTCATTTGAAAAGGACAAAAAAATTGTGATATGATTGTCTGTTATCAATAGTTGGAATATGGGCTAAGTGTGGCGAAAAGAATAAACCTTAATCCTGTAACAGGTCCTAAAGTACAGTAAATCATCTTAGTTAAAACAAAAAACAAGCAAACAAAAATGTGATACTTGCCCTTCCAAGATCTTCAGTTTTTTTATTGCTGTTTCATTTTTTCAAGCCGTGATAGGAATATCACTTGTATTGACTTCCTTGTGAACTGTGCAGCAAACTGACTTCCTGTTGGAAACTGCAGGTCTTTCTTCAAGACAAGATGTCAGTTAGAAATAATGTCTCAAGTGACTATCTAGTGGATGCTGTTGTCACCTGACCATTTTCTGACACTGTAAAAACCTCACATTTTTCAACTTACAAGAGAATACCTATTCTTAGAACAAAACAGAACAAACAAACAAAAAACACTTACTGGATGTGATTTTGGAAGTCTTAAGAATTAGCCAGCAAACAGTGTTTTTAATGCAGTGTCCTCTAGTATATTTTTATCCAATATATGTTAAAGGACCTTGATTTGGTGGTTCCACTTCATTAATGGCAATGAATTTTAACAAAAGGAATAGCAGTCTATGTGCACCACTGATTAGTTTAGAATTTGAATGCATGGAGAGAGCTCTTGAGCTTAGTCATAACTGCACCAAAAGGAAAGATATTTTTTCCACATATAAATAGTGCATATAAGAACAATAACAACCTTCTGACTACACAGAAAAAAAGCTTGTAATTCCTTATGATGAAAATTGCTCTTACACTGATGTTCTCTCTGAAAGGCAATATGGAAATTTGTGCATTTTTATCCCTTAAAGATGAAATAAGATAATTAACAGTATTTTTAGTCATATCTGTTGTTCAGAAGCATATTACATTTTTGTAACTTAATTGTTGCAGCTGCTATTGCATCAGAATAATGGAAAAATACTCAACAAATATGGCCTTTGAGGCTGTCAGACTGGCTTTCAACACATAGCTTAATGGGCAGTATTGGTGGTTGGTGGACAGTTGGGATAGATCTTAGGTCTCTTCTCTAACCTTAATGATTCTATGATTCTTTGATAAGTCATCACTGCATTTAACATAGAAAATAACTGCTAGGTGAAACAACCAGATGTCTAGATCAATCAGTGGTCTAGATTAGGTTTATTTTTCCTTTTGTTTATTAACTTATTTATTTTTGAATTTGTCTACTGCTTGTGATGGTTGAAACGTATTATCAGGAGAAGCATCCTAATAGGCTGCTTTTAAATCAACTATAATTGTATGAACTTCAGTTCTTGTATACAAATTGTAGTTTCAGGAGATCAAAGAAAGACACCCTGAAACTAGAGCCAGCAATACTAAAACAAAGTGTCAAGAGTGTCTGAGTTAGGACATAAATTAGTAAAAGAACAAGGAAAGGAGAGCTACCTTTTCTGACAGTCCCAAACCCAGTGATCCTCATTAATGAAGCAGAGGTTGACATTTCTGCACCCATTCATAATCATCTCTAAACTCCACAGCACTGGAACAGCTTTTACTTCCTTAACAGTTGACATTACCTTCCTGATTGTTTTGATAACTCATACCAGAGACTTGTGCTGTGTGCTAGGATTCTGTTTAAGACTTTTTTTTTTTTGTGAATGGCACATCAAAATATATAAGAAGAAAATCAAAACTTTGTAAAAATATACAAATAGTATCAGATACTTTAACAAATGTAAGAATGTGTACTAAAAATAAAAAAACACACATCTATTATTTATGTTGGAAGTTTATTTAATGCCATCTTATTACTCTTTCACTATTCACCTCCATATTCCTTCCTTCAAATTCCCTCAAAACCTAAAATCATTTATTATTATAGCACTCATTAATGCCATTCAGCCATTCTATTTTTTTTCTTTCAGTTCGAACACTCTTTAAATTTTAATTTGTTATTGTGGTAAACTGTGACAGAGTTTCATCTGAATGAAAACTATGTATGTGCAAATTATTATTCCCAAATTATTTTCTTTGATACATCTATGCTTTTGAGATGCACTGTAAGATATACTTCCTATGATTTTGGTAAATTTAGATAATATATTTTGATTTTTTTTTCTTATACTCTGTATTAGATTTCTCTTTTTGCATTCTTATAAAATCCACTTGCAAAAATTTATCTTGAGTTATTTCATCTCAGTCAACATTTAATTATATCAAGAGATCTTTACAGCTTACTATTGTTCAATATGAAGCCCATGTTTCAGAATCTCCAGATGAAATTGGATGCAACCTTTTCTTTCTGTGATTTGACAGATTTACCTTTGAGGGACACAAATAAAACTGGTTCAATTTTTTTAAAAAACATTTAATCATTAAAACATATAATTATTGTTAAAAAAAATATATCACATACATACTTGATCAGTAGCAATAGTTGCTCACTTCTTAGTCTATCTATACAGCTCTTATAGGAGCGCTTTATATAATTGATCACATGAATTCTTATAACTACCCATTTTATTGATCATCAGCAGAATTTCCATCAGCTTGAACTCCAAAATCGTAATAAGAGACACAAATATCAACAACTGAATTGAAATTAGTGATGCATGTTAGCATCTCCTCTTCAGGTACACATTAACTCTACAGACTACAGTTTATATTGGAACAATTTTAAAGGACTGAATTTTTCCAGATTATACAAATCAGTTGCATTAAGTGCTTTCCTGAGAAGGAGCTTGAAAGGAAGTGGCAAATAACAGTCTTTCCCTAAAACCAAACAAATTACTGCAGCTTGATAAGAAGCAAACTGATCAGCATATGTTGGAGGACAGCACTGAAAATAACTTTCCAAGTAGCAGAATTTTTTTTTTGTAATTTCACTTTGCAGGTGGTTTTTACACAAATAGTTTTTTTTTTTTTAACTTTTACAAAGAATATTATGTAACACAAGTACTAAAACAAATTTACTGTTCCATGATGCATTATGCATGTTCAGTTCAAATAATCATGGTTCACTGTATGAATACAATTTGTACCTGGTTCTCAGAAGACAAGAGCTACATATCTGCACCCAGAGGGAACAATAAACCTGCATGCAATTCCCAGACTTCCTCTTTCGCTGTTCTACCCTTGTGTATGTGGACTACTGAGTCATGACCTGAACCACTGATTGCGCACCTGAAGGAAAGACCCAGTCAGCCCTGGGAGCATAAGTGAAGGCAATCTATCCTTCTTAGACCTTATTTAAAGCTGACTGTGTCTTTCCTTTGGGTGTTCAATCAGTGATTCAGGCTCTAACTCAGCAGTCCATATACACTTTGCATATAGAAAGCCATCTGTATTAGTAGCAATTTATATACTCTTTTACACAGGAAATGGCAAAAATTTATATTTTCTGTAAGCTAATTTTCATTTCAGTGAAAGACAATTTACTATATTTTTATTTTTACACTGTACAAAGGTATGAACAGGGATTTCAAATTAAAGTATTTCTGCAGTTATTTCTAGATGATCAGATGACATATTGTGAATATAAGAACTGTCCTATTCCCTATCCTATATACATTTCTTTTGTATGTAACAAAGTTTGAAGTTGAATGTTTTCTAAAAAGTTCTTAATTCACTAGTGTTCTTAATTGTGTAATACCAAAGCTATATCAAGTATAGGATGTCAATATTGACCTTAACTGGTGATTTTATTCTTGTATGTAATGACTGAGAGCACTGTTAATTTTGCTATGTAAAAGCAGAGGATACCCCAACTTCTTTTATAAAAATATTAATTGAACACAAAGGCCAAAAGGAGAAGATAATGAAGACTGAAAAAATCAATTAGATACAGGAATATTCATTTCAAATCAAGACTCACTTTCTTATTTCTTTATATTTTAAAGTTCAGATACAGTTACATGGTGAACTTGCATTCTGGAGAACTTGCATCCTTCAGTCTTTTAAAACCCTTAACTACAGTTCATTGTTAAACTAATCTCAGGCTTTCACACAGACTTATAAAAGTTTTGTCTCATTCCAGGGATATAAAAGAGATGAATTTGCTCTTAATTTGTCTTCTGTTCGCATGAGAGCTCCTTCACAGGCTGACTTTCATACTAACCATTCTTTCATGGTCTTTTTTTGAGTATTTCACGATATTGTGAATCTTCTCTCTCTAAGGAGAGCAGGTATATTTCAGGTGTGAAAATCCCAAGGCAGTATGATAAACACCAAAAAGATCAAAGTAGATTTTGTTCCGGAACCATAAGAGAAGTATTCTAATACATACATAGAAGGCATGCAAATAATTCATTAATTAAAGATTATACAGAAGTTGTAATGTAAAAGCAGAAAATATCTGACATCTCACATCCTTTTAGTAGAACAAAGAAATTTGTATCAGGAAGATAGCTAAATCTGTCATTTAGGAAAACAGATAAAAATAAAGTAGTTAAGATTAGTCAAAAATAAATTCCTAAGCATAATCATATCAAAATAATATTATTTCAGGTCCAGAGATTGTCAGAAAATTTTGAAAAGGTTCACTTTGATCTTTATTTGTTCAGAGACATACTGCAAGAGCAAAGTTGGTATGCTTGACAAAAATTTAGGACAAAGTTGATTCGTGTTGAAACTTTTATTATGTAAAAAACTAAGGGGCTAGGAATCAATGAAGATGGTGAAATGTGAGTATTCTCTCCAAAATGAAGGTAGAAGAAGTATTTTATCATTACATGTACAATTTCATGGCAACAGGCAAGATGTAAAATCTAAGGAAAATGGTTAGAGTGATACAGTAGATTCTACTTGAGGCTATTCATGATGAGTCTCAGGACTATGACCCCAGAATCAGAGAATGTAGAACTGGGCTAATTTTTCACTGATCCAATCATTTTATGATATTGTCTATCCATTTGTACATAAACCTAAAGATACCTCAAGTGGTTCATTTTCTTTCTTTTTTTAAAATCTGTGACATATATTTGCACTAGGAAAGGACTATAAATAGCAGAATTTATTGAAACCTCTTTCTGTACTACAAATCTTCATTAATTGGAGTTCCTTTTATTTTCTTCTCAATGAATATAACCAAGTTTAAATTACTTGTTGCTGCTATATATAATCAGAGAATCAGAGAATCATAGAACAGTTTGGGCTGGAAGGGTCCTTTAAGATCATCTAGTTCCAGCACCCCTACTACAGCCAGGGACACATCCCTTCAGACCATGTTGCTCAAAGCACCATCCAGCCTGGCCTTAAATGCTTCCAGGGAGGGGACATCAACAACATCTCCAGGCAAACTGTTCTCCTGTAGTCCCCCTTCAGGCTCTGGAAGGCGTCTATAAGGTCCTCCCAGAGCCTTCTCTTCTCCAGCCTTAAGAACCCCAGCTCTCTTAGCCTGTCCCTGTAAGAGAGATGCTCCAGCCCTCTGGTCATCTTTGTGTCCCTCCTCAGGACCCACTCCAACATCTCCACATCCTTCTTGTTCTAGGAGTCCCAGAACTGGATACAGTACTCCAGGTGGTAAACAAGAACAGAGTAGAAGGGCAGAATCACCTAATCCACCTCATAATTCTGTCCAAGAGAATATATATAAAGTAAAATTTTATATTTTATATCAAGACATTTTGTAGTGACACCTAAAATCTTCAGTAGTAATTCTTTTATTTTTTCATCTAAGAATTTGGTAAAAATGCAAGATTCTGCTCTTGTAGAAGTAATTGAAAATAAATTTCAAAATTCACTGATTGATAAACACACTGTAAAAGCTGTCAAATCAAAGGCTGTAAATAAAGTCTAACAGAAATGACATTGCTGGTATGATGTCCAGTGTGCTCCAACAAATTTGATGAAAAATTTTGAGAGCAAGGAATTCCATCCTAGTGCACAATAGCCCTCAATGAATTATTTATCTTTGAATTTCTCTATGAATTCAAAGTTGCTTTCAGAAACATTTGCTTCCTATTGACATTCAAATGCCCTGCACTTTGGATGTCCAGTGCCAATCTAATATTATGCTCCCTAAATTTTGTATTTGACCAGTCATTGACAAATCTTTCCCCATTCATGTTCTCCATGCCATTTTTGAATACAGATCTCTGTTACATCTCTTTCTTTTTCCTTACTTTTGCTTCCTTCTTTTTAAAGATCCAGGTTTGTTTTTTTTGTTTGTTTGTTTGTTTGTTTTAACATGCAATGATTTTCTCTTTTATTCAAGGGTAACTTACTCTGTTAAAGGAAACTTTGTGAGTAATCTTACCAAATGTGTTTGGGAATCAGAGTATGCCATACCTCTTATATATGTGCCATATTTCTTATATCTGAATTGATGGACTCCTACAAATAAATTAATGGTTTTCCCTTCGCAAAGATGAGAGTCAGTCTCGCCTGAGATTTCACATTTTTCCACTTACTTAATCTTTTCTTACACTTCTTTGTTCTCAGGATTTCTCATGGACACCACTGGTAAAACTGTTATCATGTTTACTGTTTTCCGTTCCATTACATAAACATGATTTAAACAGGAAATTTTGGTAAGTCTGAAGTGACTATCGATAATATTATTCTGTTCATATTTTTGTCTAATAAGGTCAGCCTACAAAACAATTTGAAATATAGTCTCTGTAAAGAAGAATTTGAGTGAGAATCTTTGCAAGCATTTCTTTATATATGGCATTCACTAATAAGAAAGTAAAATCATTTTTATCTTAGCTTTGTGCTCATTTTACTATTTTTAGTTTTTGATCTTACATTCTTCCTTGTGTACTTCCAGCTCCCTGTAAAAAATAAAAATAAAAAATAATAATAAAACAGAAGGATTTACAGCCAGTCTGTACACACTTGGCAACATATTTACTCTGATTATATATTTTATGTTGATGAGGTTTCCTATCCCTCTTAAAGATTTAGATTATATGCTTTGTGAAACTTACAGAACAGCTACACGACTAAGTTGATCATGGAGGTTCAGGTGAGAGGCCCTCCAGACTATTTTTTTTCTAATTAAATATGAATTTGAGTGTTGAAAGTGTAGCGAACGTGATGTAAATTTAGTGGATTATAACAGGTTATTACTAAAACAGTAGCAATACTGCTTGACTCCCATAATAAAATGTTATGAGTGGTGGCAGAAAGTAGAGAAAGATTACTTGAGATGCATTTTACACAATGGATGACAAAATGTCATTAATAATAAAAATAGTAGTAATCTTGGAGAAGTAAGAACCCTGTATTTGAGTGAAGACCCTTGAAAAGGATTAAAAAGACGTTCTTACAGATGCTCCTACGCTTTATGGAATGGTCTTGAATGCTTGATTTTTCACATCAAAGTAATTTAAGACAGATGTTCCCTAAGTAACAGAAAATCAGTCAATTTCAAAGCAATTGTTTTACTCAAATGGATTTCTTTATTTTAGTTATCCTAAGAAATATTCACTGTGACATTCTAATTCCTCCGCTGCTTTTCATTGACACTATTAGTGGAATGCCATTTGCAATGATGATATTTAAAGAAGGATTTTATATGTCAGTTTCTAGTTGTGAACCAAATAACTAAACTCCTATTGTAACGACTTGAGAAGTAGTCAAAACAGTCAGTGGCATGCAAGATGCAATTCATCTTCTAACCAATAAGCTACCTCCAACACTAAATTTATGAGAATCATCTGTATAAGTGTACTTCCTGCAACTGATATTGCTGGTCCACTTTTGTCATTTTCAAAAAGGTTGTAAAGATCATATGAAGTCCCTGGTGACTGGAGAAAAGCCATTATTACACTCAGCTCCAAAAAGAGGAAGGGGGACAATCTGTGGTGCTTGGTCTCACTTTGCTTCTTAGGAAAACCAAGAAACCAGTGTCCTTCACAACCTTTGCTGAACACTAAAAGTGACAAAGATAAATGAGAACAGTCAACATGGATTTACCAAGAAGGTTGGACTAGAGACCTCCTGAGGTATCTCCCAGTCTGAAATACTTTATGACCCTGTAACTTGTTGATTAATTTCTGTTACTTACAAATAGCATACTTCCTCAGAAATCAGAGCAGTGTCTATGAAGTACATCTCAGAAATTTTTCTTACTGAACCAAGATCACTGAAATATGATGCATAACAGTATTACTGTCTCTAATGCATTTTGTATTCTGCAAATTATAATCTGCCTAGCAGAACTGAAAAACAACAAGAAAGTAAGGAAGAAAAAGTAAGATAATTTTTTGTTTGTTTTTATATTAGTATTTGTTCTGGCTGCATATCAAACAAGTAGCAGCTCTGACAATGCAGAAAAATCTTCATAGAAGATCTGAATGACAAGGCAATGATGGATTTAGAAGTGAAAAACTTTGTATCCTATCTGCTTTGCATCATAATAAATAATCAAATAATTAGTAGAAATGCCTATGAATTACCTCTTAAATGGAAATAATAATATATATATTAAGTAATACTTGCTTCTTTAATGCAATAAAGAAAAAAAATGACCATTTTCTACTAAGAACAATAGATTATTGTTAAATATAAGAGGAAAACTGCTGTCTTAATTAGGTAAGTAAAAGAACTGTGATCATGTTTAGAGCTAATATACTAGGCCATTAAGTCATAATAAGGTAAACCAAACAAACTGTATGTCTAATCTTGAAATGAATTCAATTTAATTCTGTCCAATTGCTCTTTTGATTTCCAGAAGTGTCATGCAGCTGTAAAGACAACTGACCTAGCAACATCTCTGCTTTACAAAACTGGACACAAACTGATTCCAATAAATTCTAGTATGAATTATTGGAAAAATCTATGAAAGAAATTGAGGTACATTTCTTTGACAAAAATATTATCAACACTACCACATGTTCCAGATGTTTTTTTTACCCAAGCACTAACAATGGCAATCTTTATTTCAGAAGGCATGGTCAGAGCATAGCAAGATAAAACAGTCTATCACTGAGGGCAAAGGTATTTTGGAATAAACAGAAGTTCAACTTCACAATATATATTGCAGTAAATCTTATAAACAGTGTTCTATTAAAGAAACATGAGTCATGGCAACATCTCAGCAACATGTTTAGATTCAATAAAATTTTTAAATGGCAGAAATTTCTAATCTTTACTCATTGTGAACTGACAAAGAGTCTGAATGGTTTGCTCCCAACTAGTTACGCATAGAATAAGCATACATCTATTTTAACTAGTAACCTTAAATGTTTGGAAGGATTTAACAGAAAAATGTGGCACATTGATGGATGAAACAAGGAAATTGTGAGATGAAAAAATGATTTCATGAGTTTGTGGTTCCTTCTCCTGTCCTCTGACAGGACATACTACATCTAGATTAGACTAGTCTGTCTAATTTGAATCAATTTTAATTATGAGAATTGTATAGCCTCCATCAATTAGTGCTCAGCTGTGCTCTTGCACTGAAAGTTCCTCCAAACAAGATTTCTTCTGCTACAAATTAAGATTATTATTTCTCATTCTGTCTTCACTGGACACATAGAAAAATAAATCTTCATAAATCCAGAAAATGAAAAATTCTCAGTATTTCCTCTCTCAGGAGAGAAAGACTTAAGACTGCCTTAAGTTACCCCAATCTTTTATTTCACTTATTCTTCTAAAGCTCATAACATTTTTTTGCCGTTGTCTCTAACTCTTTCAATAACCATACATTCTGTAACATGTTGGCAACGTTTCACATAAAACTTGACACTCTGCTTCCTGATGACTTCATCAGGAGGAATAAGAAATTGTGTTTGATGTCCCTCTGTCATGGTTTTATGATTTTTGTTATTGGTATTCCTCATCATAACATCATGTAGTACGATGGGAATTAAAGAGTTAATGCTCCAACTCCGTGGGTGAGCAATAGTTCCAGATGTACCTGTCTCAGAAGAGAAGAAGAACTATGTACCCTGGAGGACTTTGCATTGCTTTGCATTTTTCCATTTTCCATTAAGAGAGAGAGAGAAAAATAGTTCATGGGTCACAATATACAGGCTTTTTTCCTTTTGGATTGACCCAGCAGTGGGTGCTTACTAGCCATCTCGCCTCCAGCGTTACAGTAAGACCTTCAGTTTTTGGACACTCTCTCTCTATTTTATTTATTCATTTTTTTATTAGCTTCAATTCCAATTGTATTTTATTATCTTGTGTTATTTTGCATTCCAATATTTTATTTAGTAAATTAGCTTTCCACCTCAGATTGTTGCCACTGTTTTGTATCTAGGCCCATCTCCCTTTTCCTTTTCCTTTACCCCCTTCCCATTTCCCAGGGTGTGGGTCTGTGGGTCCCCCCACCATGGAAATGGGCTGAAGCAGCCCATTAACCGTTGACACCCTCTGTGTTCCTTATTCATCTCTTACAAGACAGGAGACCTGCTCCACCTCTCCCATTCCTACACTCTATTTATTCCTACACTCTATCTATTCCAAGGCTTAACTTCTTTTTATAATTAATTATTAATAAAACATTGAATTATATAAGACCTATGGGACTTGTTTCCTCTTGCAGAATTTGTAGATACCTGTTACATCCCTAGAAAGATATAAAGCTGCTCAAATAAGTCCAGAGACTGGAACATACCTTATAAGAATGCAGGCTGAGAGTTCTGTGTTTGTTAAGCCTAGAGACAAGAAGGCTTTCAGGACATCTCATTGTGGCATTCCAGTTCTTGAGGGGAGCTTATAAACAGGAGGTAGAAAGACTTAGACATGGTCTAACATGGACAAGGGGGAATGGTTTTAAACTGAAAGATAGGAGATTTAGATTAGCTGTTAGGAGGAAATTTTGTACTCAGGAGGTGGTGAGGTCCTGGCATAGGATGCTGTTGAGGTTGTAGATGTCCCATTCCTGGAGTTATCCAAGGCCAGGTTGGATGGGCAGCCTGATCTGGGTGTTGGAAATCAGCCAATGAAAGGGGATTTGAACTTAGTGGGCTTTAAGTTCCCTTTCAACCCAAGACATTTTATGACTTTAAGAATTTATGATTCTATGAGAATGATGTCTGTGGTCTATTAAAATTTTCTACCATAAACATACAATTCAGTGTAAAAACGTTTGTCAAAAGGTATTAAGTAGATTCTAAATTCCTCATTTTCTATGTCAGTTATCCCATCACAGAAGAAAATTAGGTTTGACAATATGTTTTGACACAAACGTCTGCGAAAATGTTTGTTCTATTATCATCTTGCTACTTTCTAGACAGATCATTCAATAATTTCTCTGGATATTTATGGGTTTCAGAATGAATATGTGCATAGTTTCATTCAAAACATTTCCCCTTACAAAAAGCTGCATTCTGGTCTACCTTCTCTACTCCTGTGGGAGTTAAATGTAATTTCTTAATGTGTTAGAAATTGATTGATACATTTCTTACGTACTTTACTACAGTATCTTGCTATTTGTGGCCTGCGGACTATTAGATGTCTGTAAGAGACCGGATAATAGTGGTTTAGTTATTTGTTAGGCATTAGACTGTGAAACAGAAAAACATGGGAAGGAAGACAAAAGTCTCATCCAGCAATAGCAAGAGGCTCAACTTCACTTCTTCATTCCAAACTCTTTTACCTAGTCCTCCCACTGAGAGTGCAGTTAGGTTACACAAGTGTGAAATTTTGCTGCCATCTTGTGCAGTTGTTTAACTGTTTAAATTCTGTGAACTTTAATATCAAACCACGTGTTAACAATAGATTATTTAATTTAAACATTTTAGTCCATAAAAAAATGTATCCAATAAGAAATTGTAATCACTTTTTAGTTTGGAGTATCTCATTGGTCCAGGAAAAATAGGGACATTTTGTATATAATAGGCTGAACATTTTCAATTCTTCTGCACCTACATGTATTTTAATCTCATATAATCCTCCAAAAACCCAGTGAATGATATATAATGCCATTGTATTGGAGTTTTCTTACCAGAAACCCATATTATCTCCCACTAATTTCCACTGTGCTAAATCGTAAATGAGGAATTACATAAACATAGTGTCATAGGAGATATGTAAACATGTAGCTGTTTTATTTTCTGGGAAGCAGACTAATAGTGGATAACACAACAGTGCTTCCTTAGAATACTGTATCAATTTTCAAATGATGAAAAAAAATATTAAAGAGTAGTCTTGAAGATCTACTCAATGATGGTCCATTTTCAGAACTTTAAGATTATTCAGCAAAGAATCTATTATATGAAAAAACACTGGAAATCTGTCAGTCATCTGTCTGCTAGATCTCCTCATGGTACACTGTCAAATTAGATAATTTTCCTTCCAAAGATGCATCTTCAGGTGATAAGGCTGACCGAGGAAAAGGTGTAAGAGGGTAGGATAGTGAGCAAAGTGCCAGTACACTCTTCTCAGCCTCTTTGGACAGAATTCAATTTGAGCTATGGCATACAATAGAAATGCTCAATGCTGCTGCCTTCCATGTGCATCTTGATAGAGTGCAACAGCACACTAGCTCTCCTTAGAGGAAACAGCAAATGAAATAAGAACTTTCCTCAACTCCACATTGTTGGGAAATGTAGAAGCGTCAGAGAAGGTAATTATGTGGCAAGTCTGCAAAGAAAATTTCAATTTCCTCCTCTTTGTTCTCATTACTGAATATATTCACATATATACACATATATTCACAAAAAAATAATCAAAGCTTCTTAAGAGCTTATGTCTAATCTCTGTAGACTATTCTATAAAAATAACCTTAAGATTTCAGTTTATGCCTTAGATTTCTGCTATATAAAATAAACAAATAACAAAATTAGCTACTAGTGAAATAACTTTCACTTTTCTCCCCCTTTTCTCATCTAACTAAAATTCTACAGGGAACAACAACAAAAAAAAAATAAACCCCGATGATCTTTCTAAGTAGTCTATATGTTCTGCTGCATTTCTGAAGGACGATTAAATGGATAACATGAAAACCTGGAACACTGTACAACAGATCTACCTTTGCAAAGTGAAAAGTGATACTGAATGTAAAACTTCTTGGTTTGTACCATGAGTTCAGCCTGGATTTTTCTCTGAAATTCATGATAAACCCTCTCAATCCATTTTTGAAGTATTCTAACTGCTAGGGAAAGAATAGTATTGGTATAAATTCAAAATAGTCAGAATAACTCCGATTAGCTGATATTGATATTTTTCTTGAGTAGCAATTTTCAAAATAAAGACATTCACAATTAGGTGTAAGGACATGTCCAGAAAATGTCTGAAACCTTCATTTGTTGTTGGATCATAGTATATATGGAAATTTATCTACATCTCTTGAAGAGATTGTTTAACTAGACCTGAACAGGAGTTTCGTTATTTTTTAAAATTTATTTAATAAGCAGATAAGCAATTAACAGCAAACTAACTCAGTATTACTAACTGATTTTTATATATGACTACTGAAGAGGAAAATCGAGGTTCAATTTTGTCTTTCCCTGAGGATGTTCATGCTCAAAATTTTACTTTCCAAAAGGGTCAGCTAACCAGCATGTCATAGTGTTGTACAAGGAAGAAAACCTATTCCAGCTGTGCCACTTCACACTGTGAGGCAACGAATACAAATTTTATGAAGAAAAAGATGGTAAAATTTATGCAGTCAACCAACAAGGAATAGGGCCTCCCATCTTTTAGTATTTGTTTCTGGAACAATGCTTATATTTCATATTTAATAGGTCTTTTGATAACTTGGATAACATGATCTTTCTGGGAGATAGCCCAAGGAGAGGTCACGCTTTCTGGGTAGACGTAGACATGCTTTTTAATTGCACTGGGTAACCTCCCTGCTCTCTCTCTTTAATGAGGAGAAACATATTACTTTGCTTCAGGCTGTTATTATTTGTATTGCCTTGTGTTTAGAAAGTAAAAAACAAACAAAAAATCTTTGTATTTTTCTTCTGATTTTTGTTGAAAAGGAATACCTTTATAACAAAATGTAGTCTTCATATCATTTTGAAATCAAATGAAAAATACTGTATTGAAATCAAATGTGGAAAGACAGTGAGAATTCTGCAGGCACTGATCATATCAGGTCTGCTGAGGGAATGCATAACATGCAGTTTCTTGGAGTGCTTGGTAAGGTACAAGGAGCTGTGTTCTTTTTTGGCAGTCAAGAAGTATCAAGATATTTCTCCTTAATATCCCATTTGTCCTGAACTGTCAAGCTCAAGTGCCTTGTAACATAAGAAAACAAGGACTTTATATTACAGAAATAATTCAAATTTTTTGCCTGCTCTTTTCTTCAGATTAATAAAGTCTATTTCCTTCAAATCCTACAGATCTGCTGGCCAGGCTTATGGGGAAAATTTGTCTTTTTTTTGCATTTGTGTTGTACTATGCACAGATGATCCATGTTTTGGGCACTCCTACAGTAGTGTGTTACAGATTATTCCATAAAGTTTGTATTTCTGTCTTTGTTTCTTTCATTTTTGACAAAAATTGTAGAAGTGTAATTTACTGGCTTCTATAGAAATAGGAAAGCAGAAATTGTTGACAGCTTGTCATAAGTCATCAGGTTGGAGAATGAAGATGTGGAAAAATGATAACCTTTACTGAAGGGGAAGAGGTAGTAAGGTTTTGAACAATCTTTCTTGGAGCAGTTCACTTTATCGTAACACTTCCTCCTAGTAAATAGTCTAAGGTAAAGCACAGAGGAAGGAAATAAACAGAAAAACATAGTCATTGTCCATGACTTCCTGCTGATTTTTCCAAACATTATTTCCAAGCTGCTTTCTTAATAGGGGGAAAATATATATACAATTAAATTAATCTTCCAAGTATTAATTTGAAAGGTTTACATTTCTAAAAGTAGTTGTTTGGTTATATGTTCAATCTGTCAGTTTACTCCTTATGTCTCAGAAAGTTTAATGTTACTAAAGGGTAATGAAGCAAAAATGTGATTTGTAAAACACTTAATACTATACTCTTTACAATATAAATATATTAAAAAAAATCCTCACTTAAGGAGGTGAGCAGACTGTTTCATTAACTGAAATTTTCATGTCTAATTCTCCTTGAGATCTAGAATGTAAGGTGCTGAAATCAGTCTTCATAGTAAGCAGCTCCTGCTGAGGGCAGTTTCTACATATGTAAGGTGATTAAAAACTTTCATTGCAGCAAGATAAATCTTGCTATTACTGTGTATCTGGTCCCATTGTCTGGACATTGCTTCATTTTAGTAGAAGGCAATTAGGATGGTACAAGATCTGGAAGATGCATATCAAATTAGCCATATCTGTGTAACATTTAATTCAATGAAAAGAAAAACTACAAACAGCTTTTTCTCATGTAACATGCTACATATCTTTCTTATCATCACATCTTCAAACACAGAGAAAAAGAAAATAATCTATGTAAGGAAATTAAATAGGTGGAAGTACAGAATAATTTTTAGACAACAGTATTTAAATATACGCACTTTTTAGATTTTCTAAGCAACTAATAATAGGAACCTACTACCTGTACATATATCGGACAGTGATATACTGAAGAACATACAACTGCTCCTATTTATTTTACTGTATGACAGCTGGGCAAAAGGCATTCAAAGGTAACTGACAAAAAGACACAATTCTAATTAGCCTGTTGAATTCATCGATACCTCATTTTACTGTCTCCACTAAATTAGTAGGTTGCATAGAAGTCTATGTACACTTGAAAATGTAAAGTTCATTAAATGTTCAAATCCTCATGCTTCTGCATATAAAATCAGAGTTTGCCTATAGTATAGAAATATATTTTATTTTGAAATTATTTTTTAGGAGAAAAACATATAGAAAAAATATGCAAAACAACAGGTAATATCTGCCTTTCTCTGAAATTTCCAACTCCTATACTGCCTAGTGTCACAAAATGAACTGGCTGAATCTTTTTTAAAATCTTTATTCACCGGTAGAGTGTGATAAAACCAAACCAAAATGTTCAAGACGATAACATATCCATGGGGTGATCCCTATGTCTCTGCATAAGATTCAGTAGAGCCACAAAAGATCAGCTGAATTAAAATTTAAAACTTTTACAGTCCTTGTGCTTTTCCACAAAACTGTCAAAAGTGATACCTGCTTAACAACTAACACACACCTACATAAGGAGACTTAGCTTGCTATGAATATGATAGTCTGCTCTGAACAGTGAGAGTTAAGAAAATTACAGCAGTCTAATCAGGCTATTGTCAGGAATATCAAATCAGCTGGCTCTTCCTCTCCTTTATTGGTATCATCTTGCAACCTTCAATATTTGTGTAAGGACAGCATTTTGTTCTTTAAAATGCTAGACATATCACTGCATATTTATATAAAAAATGTGCTCCTTTTTCTTTATTTTTCTGTGATTAAAGTAAAAGGAATTTAGAGAACAGACTATTTCAGCTTGATAAAAATTGACCACATTTTGTCTTCTAATGTTATTGTCTGTGACAGTTTTGGCTTAGAGATGCTTTTGGGGCATATACTAGTAACCTCTCTGACACTGTGAGGATTGTTGATAGGACTTCACTCCGAAACTTGAAACAGATCCAAGCCAATAAATTGATCTTGCATGGGTTGAAGATACTTCTGAGTACATCAACCAGAATAAGCAACTGTCATGAAGCAGATTTTTCTCAAAAAATGAAGGGGAAGATGCCCAGTTTTCATAACTTAATGACTTCATCTATCTGATGACATCAAATGGAAGTCTTCTACTTCTCCATTATCAGTTGATTTCTGCTATGTTTAGTCCCAGTGGAGTCATACGATATAATTCATCAAAGATTATAGTGTCTAGCCAAAAGTGAATGTCTGACTACTTCCCTCATCTTGAGAAAGCATTTGCTGATTAGTATTGAAGAATATATGTCAATGAATAAAGTAATTTAATCTATAGTATCACTGGTCTTGTATCTTTCATGGATAATAAATTCACTCAGACAAAAGATCTTGGTGACATCATGAAGGCTAAAATCTACTTTCCAGAATCACCGTACTTCAGCATAATGTTTAAGATTTATCTTTATTGTTGAGTGACATTCTCTACTTTTCATCTCTGAACTTGCCTGGAAGTCAGTAATTTTAGTATAGTTACTGTGTAGAAAATGCGGTTTGCAACTTATAGAATTAAGAAATAATGTGCAATGACTTTTTATTCTGAATTGCAGAGAAGGCAGATGTATAGAGACACAAAGAAGAATTACCTACTTGTCCTTATTCTCAACAAATTATATTTGATTTGTATTCACATATTTATTCATGAAATTCTTCATAAATTAAATAAGATTTCTCATTGACTTACTTGAAGCACAAGCTCTGTCACTGTTGGTTTTTGTACACACAGAAGTACACTGATTTTTCAAGTCATTTTTGTACTTAATTAATTCTTAATAATTTATACCTTAATATGATCCAACTTCTCATGATATCTGGACTGGAAATATAAAATGTCCTAATTCAGTTTAAGTTTGAAAAAAATGAAGTATTGAAAAGTAACTAGAAGTATAATTCATAGAAGCCCAGAAAGCATTTTACACTGAGGATTAATGAGTTCTGGTTGCTCAGTGTTTCAGCTGTAGATCACTGATTTTTAACCTAGTTTAACATTGCCTCAAACTTTTTACCCTTTGAAGTCACTTTGGCAGTTCAATTGAAGTAATATGTCTGATATAGATTTCTGCAGAAAAATGGCCATATGAAGAAAATCAGCCCCATGAAAACAAAATTTGCTATCAGGCTCTACTGATGCCATAGAATAAATGAGCATGAAAAATGTTAAGGGATTATTTACCTTGCTTAGAATAAAAGCCCTAAAGGATTCCTACCTAGAGGGAAGGAAAGACGGAGGAGAAAAGAAAAGGAAGATAAGAGGATTTTTCCCTCAAAAAATGCAGCTTCAGAAAGAAATATCCTCCAAAGTATAGTAAAATAATAAAAAAAAACTTATAATCAAATTATGGAGAAAATACTACATATGAAAATACAATGAAGTATTATGTGATAGCCTCATTTACCTCGACCAAACAGATGGCTACTAGAATGTTCTCCATCATAGTGAAGTTCTGCTTTCCATCGCTGGTATTGCCATGACAGATGTCCTGATTTTAGCTGAGAATGAGTTGATTTTCTTCATAGTGGCTGGTACGATGCTATGTTTTGGCTTTAGGTGAAAGACAGTGTTGATGCAACATTGCTGTTTTAGTTGGTGCTGAGCAGTGCTGCACAGATCTGAGGATGTTTCAGTTTTCTTAGCTTCTCATACTGTCCTGCCAGCAAGGAGGGCTGGGGGTGTGCAAGGAGGGCTGGGGGTGCACAAGGAACTGGGAGAGAACAAAACCAGGGCAGCTGACCTAAACTGACCTTAGGTATGCACCATAGCATATGACATCTTTTTGGACCTGTGTTAACCAGAGGGGTTGCTGCTTTTTGGGTCTGGATGGGCACTGGTCGGTGGGCAGTGTGAAATTGCTTCATTTGTTTGTTGTTGTGGGTTTCTTTTCTGTAAATACATGCATATATTTATTATTACTGATACGTGTCTCTTTTATTTTATTTTTTATTTATTTTTTCTGTCTTAGTAAATAGTTCACAGTGTTACAGATGTTCTTTTCAGTTGTCACCTCCATCTCATTGGGAGGTGGAGGGAAAGAAAGAGGCTGTGTGGTGTTTAGCTTCCTGCCAGGTTAAATCATTGCATGAAAGAAGTCTTATTCTCTTTCAGGCACTGGAATAACAAATTTATATCTGGATTTTTGGAAAAATGAACACAGTGCTGTCATTTAAATAGTACTTGTGACAAAACTTTTCATCCTTATAAGACAGAACGGAAAGAACAGCCTCTTGTAACCTTCTGTATTACAGAACATTTCTAAAATATCTGCAGAGCTCTGGTCTTCAAAGCCAGTTCCAAATCAGTGGTTTCAAAACAGCCTCTTGGTACTTTGAGTGATTACAGTTAGTAGTGCTGAATTTAGATGGGCAAAGAAACACATACAATAATGCATCAGCATTGCTGTGCTTTATGCAGAACAGAAGGATCCCAGGAGTCACTAAGTTAACCAAAATATACACAACTGAAAAATAAACCCATACATAGAATAAGATCAAACCCTCAAAATAATGGTTTTCTTAATGGTATGGAAGTAAAATATTTCTTTATGCTCTTCTGTCTCACAACTTATATGAATAGTCTTCTTCTAGTTGCTGTAGGGAAGGAAACAACGGAGGAATATGCAGTATTTGAAGGGTGAATTGAAAAACAGTTCATTACCAGTCAATTTTAACAGATACCACAGAATCACGGAATTGTAGGTGTTGGAAGGGACCTCTAGAGAACATCTAATCCACCCCCCGTGCTAAAGCAGCTCCCTAGACCAAATTGCACAGGGAGGCATCCAAGCAGGTCTTGCTTGCCTCCAGAGAAGGTGACTCCTCAGCCTCTCTGGGCAACTTATTCCAGTGTTCTGTCGCCCTCACTGTGAAGAAGTTCCCACTCACTTTTGTGTGGAACTTCCTATGCCTCAGTTTGTGATCATTTCCCGTCATCCTATCACCACACACTGCTGAGAAGAGTCCATCCTCATCCCTTTGCCACCCACTCCTTAGATATTTATAGACGTGGATCAGATCCCCTCTGAGTCTTCTTTTTTCAAGGCTCTGTTCAGCATTATATATAGCATTATATATTTTATAGCATGGACTTTGGCTTGATAAAGCCTCAGGCTCAATCAACTGATGTCCAGGTATTTTTTTGTATTGAAATAATGTTTACTTCTAATCAAGATCAGGATCCCTCTTCTCTGAAATCACGCACCTTGAATATTGTGTTCACTTTCAAGCCCCTCACTACAAGAAGGACATTGATGCCCTGGAACGTGTCCAGAGAAGGGAACAAAACTGGTGAGGGGTCTGGAGCAGAAGCCTTATGAGGAGTGGCTGAGGGAACTGGGATTGTTTAGTTTGGAGATGAGGAGGCTCAGGGGAGACCTCACTGCACTCTACAACTTCCTGAAGGGAGACTGTGATGAGTAGGGGTTTGACCTCTTCTCTCAGGCAACAAACAGGACCCGAGGTAATGGTCACAAGATGTACCAGAGGAGGTTTAGATTGGTCATAAGGAAAAACTTTCTCTCAGAGAGTGGTCTGGCACTGGACTGGCCTGCCCAGGGAGGTGGTGGAGTTGCCACCCCTGGCAGCGTTCAAGAGGTATCTGGATGAGGAGCTATGTGATATGGTTTAGTAGCCTGTGGTAGCAACTGTAATGGGTGGACAGTTGTACTAGATGATCTTGTAAGTCATTTCCATCTTTGTGATTCTATGATTCTATATAACATACCTTGTCACTGACACTAGTCCAAACCAGGCCAAACCATGACATATATCATAGCTGACTTTTGAATTAATGAGTTAATGATCTCAAATAACCATGTTGTAATCTTACTTTTCTTCCCTCTTTTTCCCCCCTTTTAATGGCTCTACTGAACCACTGAATCTTTACAGAAAATCACAAGTGCTACAAGGTGTTGCCTCATTCCCAATATAAACATTTCTACATTTTGACGATTTCATGCCATGTAGGTATTGATTCTGCTGGCTGACCAAGAGACTGATTTTTACAAAACCATTAGTGACATATATAAACAAATGACCAGTTAACCATGTGCTTTGTTATTATATCAATCCATTCAGTAACATATTTACAATGATTTTGAAGAAGCTGTAAAAAAGAGTGGTCCAGTCAGAAGTTTATTTCAGATTGAAATATTTCCATCAATTAACTTTAAATCTGGGGTTATTCAGATTCAATAAAGAGCAGAGGAAACAACTGTTCATGTCCTTATTTAACTGTGACCTCAGTGTGTGCTTCACGTTTGAAGTTTGGAGTACTTCTTCTCAGGCCTGGGTATTAATAGAATAAATGCAAACTGGCTTAGGAATGGAAACTTAATTGTGATTTTAGTTTGCATTAAAAAAGTGAGTATCATGGAAAGTGAAGCAAACAGTCCAATTTTTCTTAATTTTTTGAGTTTTCAGTTTCTGAATAATTTATGGGTTTCGAATGAGAACTTCCAGAAGACAGATTGGATTTTAAAGCATCAAGTAGCTTTGGCTCATTTCTAGAAGAATTATGTTCAAGTTTGTAATAAAGATACCTTCTTGCAAAGCGGGTAAATATACTTAGAAATACACTGTTACCTACTGTGAGTTTAATAGATAATAGTGCACCTAAAATTTTCCACTGGCAGCTGTGTGAGCAGAAATCTGCCATTAAACTGTAGACCTTCCTTAGCAATTCAGGAATTCATTAAAATATTTCTAATAGGCATTAGTCATCCCTCTCAAAGGGATACTAGCTTTCTTGCAATTAGAAGATATTAAAGTAAGAACTTCAGACACCAGACAAGCAATTAGCTGTGCAGACCAATCACCTAGTTATTCATTTATTCTTTAATTGACCAGAGTTAAATAGGTATTCTGACAAGGACCTGGTAACTGAGAAGAATTGTCTGCTTGGCAAAATATATGCAGTTTTATTTATCTTGTGTAGTCACATTCTGGATAAGTAGTAACAATAATGCACACAGTATTCAATGTGTTTTAAATCCTAGCATTCTTTTAGCTTTGCATTCAGGGATTAGCTCTCTATAGAAAATAATTTGGGAAACCGCATGGTGAAACATGACTATATGAAATGAAGCAAGTGTATCTTATTTTGTCTACTTATCTAACACCTCTGGGGAATAAAAATAAGTCAGAAACTGAAGAACACACTCCAATAAATAATGAGCTTGACCTCATATTGATACAGAAGGATAGCAATAGCTATTCTGACTTGATGCTACTTATTATTTTGTACTTACATTTTATTAAGTTCAATTTCCACTTTTATTCATATGCCTAGATCTCATTTTTCCTTTGACAAAATGCTGAACATGTCTTGTCATAGCAAGGATAATGCTACATAATGGTATTTTTAAAATAGACTCCAGGCTTCTGAAATAGATTTTATGGAAAGTTTAACAACAGCAGACTTTGACAGTTTCATTGGCTAAAGGTTTTGCTTTTGTATGCAGCCAGCTAACCGTACCACCAAGAATTTATCCACAACTAGATTTATGAACTTTCTAATCCTCCTGAAAAGTCTCTGAGTTTCACTGAAATGTGAATTAAGCTTAAACATATTCTATAACTCATAAATGCAATTCTTCCAGACTTGCTTTATTAAAAAATATGTATGGTGAAATCTTAAACATAAAGAGCCCTGCTGTGCTGGAGTCAGCCCTTTCCCCACACACTGAACAAACATGTTGATTTTATTTCCCTTCAGCAAAGTTTTGGAATGTTCAACATAAATATATAACATATATTTATGCATTTCTAAATTAATATACCTTGAGGTCCACAATGATTTATTATTATATTATTTTATTATTACTACTCCATCTTCTTCACTACTTTTCCTCCTACAGTTGAAATTCAGAATAGTCCCTCTTACTCATCTGAGCATACAAACTCTTTCACCCACACATATTCTGGTTCCTTGACTTACAACACTGGTGATTTTACATCCATCAGAGATATTCACATGCAAGTGGAAACATGTATGGCATATAAAATAAAACAATTATTTTGTTAGAACATTAGTATGAATCAGAGAGTCTGCAGAGAAAAACTGATCGAAAGTGACTAGTAATTTCTTCAGTCATTCTGGTCAAATGGAAGGGATCTGAATGATTATGGTACTGTTGTCATGACTAAGGATTTTTCTTAGAGCAGAGAACTTGTGTGCTAATGGCTTGGAGTCATGTAATGTTTCCTGGGTGAAAAAACTGGCTGGACTGCTGAGCCAAAAAAGGGTCATTGAGAATGGACTTAAATCTGGCTGGCAAGCAGTCATGAATGATGTTCCCCAAGGCTCAGTATTGGGATGAGTTTCATTTGGCATTTTTATCAGTTATCTTTATAAATGAACTGAGTGCACTCTCAGTTAGTTTGCAGATGACACCAAGTTGTGTGGGAGTGCTGAGCTGCTTGAGGGTAGGAAGACTTCTCAGAAGAATCTGGGTAGGCTGGGTTGATGGGGTGAATCTGACTGTGTGGCATTCATGGAAGCTAAGTGTCAAGTGATGCACTTGTGTTACAGCAACTCCATGCAACACTATAGGTCTGGGGAAGAGTGGTTGAAAATTTGCCCAGGTGAAGAGATCCGGAGGATGCTGTACCTTGTGATGTACCTTGTAGTGTTAGGTGGTTGTTGGAGTTGATGAGCTTAAGGGTCTTTTTCAACCTAAATTGCTATATGATTCTATAATATGTTCGTGGTGATACTTTACTGCAAAATGGTTCGTATCCAGAGACTATTTTATACAGAATACTTGGGTAATATCTGAATGTGATTTGTCACTAACAGACCAAGTGTGATAGACACTTAGGTAAAGGGTGCAGTAAACAAAATCTTTAAGCTTAAGTACAAGGTATTTTCTTTTCCTGTTTGGAGAGATTGTTTCTGAAAAGTGTTTGTGGGGTATTTTTTTACTATAAGTTGTGTTTTATTTCAATTATAGTCATAAAAAAAGACCTTCCTTAAATTTTGAGTTGGAATTCCTATGAGCCTCATTTCAGCTCCTTGAGAACTGGGTTGTGAACTCACTACACAACTGTGTTCATAAAGTATTAAGGTTGCAGCTCTAGCATAGAATCATAGAATTATAGAACCAGCAAAGATGGAAAAGACCTATAAGATCATCCATTACATCTATCTGCCTATCACCAGTAGTTCTCACTAAATCATGTTCCTCAACAAAGCATCTAAATGTTCCTTGAATACCCCCAGGAGAGATGACTCCACCACCTCCCTGGGCAGCCCATTCCAGAACCTGACCACTCTTTCGGAGAAAAAGTATTTCCTGACATCCAGTATTCAAATACTAAACCAATTCAATGTTTGTTTCCTATTTTTTTTTTTTTCAATGAAATTATTAATTTGACAACAGGTTAAGTATGTCTCTTACGAAAACAGTGCTGGAACATACCATAGTCATATTTGTCTGGAAAGTATGTTGAGAGAATCTGGCACAAGATGAAACTGGGCCATCTACACAAGTAAGCGGATGAGACCTGTGCCTAATAATCCCTGCTGACTACCTGGGTGAGTATTACTTTATGTCATACAATGTTCATAATTTGTGTCTTAATCTACCTGGGAATGGCAATTTATAACAGTTTATTCATAACACTGATGATTTCTCCATCTAGATTAATTAATTAAAAGACTTACACTACCTTAAATTCGGGTTATTTTACAGACAGGCTCACTAGTGTAGTCTTCCTATTCTTTTCACAAGGCTAACCCTTCAAGATTAGTGAGTTTATAAACCTAGGCTTTAGAAACGTTTCAGAAAATATCTGAGAATTTTGTTTCCTCATGATATTAATGTGTCCCAGTACCCAGGACAAAATTATAGAAAAGTAGCATTACACGTACTAGTGAAGTTCCTAATTTTCTAACCCTGTTATCCATCCCTGGACTGGGATGGATCTTCCAGAGATGTGAATCATTAGTACCATCTCTGATGTGTTTTCAACTTGCTCTTAAAGTCAATGGCTAGACAATAATGCTGCAATATCCAGATTGAAGATTGTCACATAGTTTGGCTTTGTGAACTCAAGTTGTATCACTATCCTCAAAGAAAAATTCCCATTTTGGCTGTGGTAATAACTACATCAGGGTAACTAATACTCATCTCCTAAAATCATATTAGAAGATCAAGTACATAAATACAAATTTTCACAAGAAACTGTTTCTATATGTAAGTTTCATTAAAAAAAATCCAGATTTTCAGAAGTAGGTGAATAATTTTAGGGCAAACTGTTTGGTGACTGTCAAGTTACAATGATTTAACATATTACACATCAGCTGAGCTAACTACACCACCCAAATATAAGCTCTTTCCCTAAAGCAGATGGATTATAGTTTGAATTAATTTTAGCTTCAATTTTTGTATTTTATAGTGAATTTATCTGTGTTCATACCAAGCCAAGAGTAATAAATACACATGGTTAAAAAGGAACTGCTAAGGAATAGTTATTTCTCATTGTTAAAATCATTATTTATTTATTCATTTATTTATTTTTACATTTTGCTTAGTAAAATGTCTTGCAATGTTGTTCTTAAATGAGGATTTTTATATTCATTAATTGACTCATCTTCAAATTTTAATTTAATTAATTAGTTTTATTTTACTCTATTTTTGTTGCTGCTGTACAGTGTTTACTGACAGTGGATATTTTAGAATTCATATATTAATCAATCATTTTTTCAAATGAGAATGTCTTTCTCTATTTGTTCATATAGGAAAGGACAGATAGCATATTTAAGTTGTAAAATAGTTACCCGTTTTGCAAAAGAAGTTGAAATTGCAAAAGAAACTTGGGTATATTTAATCATGTTGCATTAAGTCATATTGAATATGATTAAAATTCTGAATAGATACTGACATTTAAATGACATCTATCATCATGTTTTCTTTTCTGATGTTTTCATGAAAGGAGTATGCTGATAACCTGACCTTCTGTGTCTGTTTTCCTTGTGGTCAAACTGTGCAATAACATAGCTCTAGGCACTTTAAGTTGCACTACATACATACATCTGTTGTTCTTCTCTTTGCTTGCTGCTACACATTCACTCCATAAACCCCTCATCCTTTCTAGATTCCTATCTTCTCCAATCTTCCTTCTTGCTTTCATGCTCAAGTTTTATCTGCAGGATCGAACAGTTCCATCCTCACTTGAACTGCTTTCCCTTCCCTTCCCTCCCCTCCTCTACCATTACACTCTCTTCCTTTCCATTCCTTTTTCTTTTTTAATCTCACTTCAGAAATCTTACATTCTTCTATAGAACCACAGAAAAGAAATATTGCATGTGGAAATTAATGAAATCTGTCATTCTTTGCTGCTTAGCAGTCCAAATGCCAGTCTGCTGTTATTCGGTAGACCAGAAGGCCACAAGTAGATAGAACTAGTCCATGCTGAGACACTTACAAGTTCCATTCAACGTTTAACAAGATTTATAATATACAACTAAGAAGCACCGTTATGAGGTATCTGCTTTTATTTACATTTAATATATATATATGTGAACACACATACAAATTCTCTAAATCTGAGCCATATGTAAAGTCAATAAACTAAACCAACTGAAGGAACAGGAGAGAGTCTTGGTTTTCTCAGTGTAAAATTTTTGTTCATGTTTAAATAATTTCATTCATGCTGATATTCTTGCATATGATAGAAATGCAGAACACATTTTGCTTTCTTTGCTACTGTAGCTGATCTTGTGCACATTTTACTTTGCTGCTCAACTTGTTCTACATTTCCAGTATCACTGAGGCAAGCTAATAATTTTAGACCTCCCTGACAGCTATTTGTAACCTTGTATTCAGAGTTCCGAGCAAATCCTGGCATATTCTTCTCTCAAAGCAGAATACTGCAAAGAAGATAATGTTTAAATGTAATACCCAGGGGCCACATTTGAAATTTGGACACAATCAGTGGAATTAACAGCATATAGAAATTGTCAGTACTTTTTTATACTTCATTACTCCATGGATTTCTGCTCACGTAAAACATTTAGAGAAATAGTTTTTGCCTCAGAAAGCCTTGTGTCAAGTTTCCAATTAAATATGGAATAATATGAAGAATAAATGACAAAATGGAAAAATGTGTTATCTAAGATGAATGCAAATGTTAAAGTAACCACTATCTGTAGGTGAATAAGATGAAAAAAATGAAATACTGGATCATCTGATTTAAAGAAAAAAAAATAAATGTATTTTACAGTACAAGAGACTGAAATCCATTTGTTCAGAATATACCAGTTTACTGTGACATGCATCAAACCTGCAACAAAGGCCCATAACACAGGTAGGGGACAAGTAAGGCTTCAGCCTAGGGCAGTGCATAATTCTTAGGAGGAATCTGCACACTTACTTTCCCAAATTAGGATCCTGCTTCCAAATGTTTCAGTATGTCACATAGTGGTCTGGTAGAAGATGATGACTTTCAAAGAAAGATAATGAAGACAGGAGGAGTGTGACTTCTACGAAGGTACTAAATCACAGGCAGAAGTCTGAGACTCAAATAGGGGAATAGGCTCACCTGCACAGTTTCAGCTGTGTAAGCCTTGCTACTCTGTTACTCAAAGACACTATTTCCCTCTTTTATTCATTTTAATGTAATTCATTTCCTATTAATTCCCATTGTTTGAAGACCAAATTTAAATTTTAACTGTGAAGCAGTTGAGAGTAATGATTTACAGAGAGAGTTATACCAAAATAATAGACATATATGCATCAAGAACTGTGAGTAAATACTCAGTTTACTCTGGAAATGGTGGGACTTGCTGCTCGTCTACAAAATGTTGCATAGCATTACAAAATGTTTCACATTTGCAGTTTTAATGTGCATACATGCTACAATTTCTGTCCTACATAACCTTTTGTACACAAGGAGCTGCTGAAAACATTCCCAGAAGTGGCTTGCTGTCAGTGGTGAGAATCATGACACATGCACTGTAAAGACTTCTTTGAATACTTGGGAATGAAGGTATTTTCAAAAGAAAGCTGATGTTGTTTAGAGATCACTTTCACCTCACAGATCTACTTGGTATTCACAATCTTTGAAGCTAGTTACGGTGATTCTATGACTGTAAGTAGATTTTAAGCAAATTCTTAGAGTAAGTTGAATGTAGTAAAAGTTGTAGGAAAAATCTGTTTATCAAAAAGACTCAATGGCTTCAGAAATCATTTAGAAACCCCAACCCTGGCAGTGCCTGCCCCATTCCTAGAGATGTTTAAGGTCAGGTTGGTTGGGGTCCTGGGCATTCTGACTGAGTACTTGACCTAGTGATTGGCAAACTTGCCTGTGGCAGAGGAATTGAAATTTGATGATGCTTGAGTTTTCTTCCAACCCAAGCCGTTCTATGATTCTATGAAGTCATTCAGAGCTGAAAACTAAAGATACTGCTAATAGTCAAGATTCAGGAATAGCTGGACAAACATTCCACAGATTCCCATAACTTTTTTTAATTCCACTCATGAAAACTCTTTCTCTATTATAAGTGTAATATAAAAGGGAACACTACAAAGTGAAATCTAGAAATGATGTTATATTATAATCTCTTCAAAAACCTTGTTCTGCACTTTGAAAGCACTCCACAAATAATAATTCTATCTAGTACTGAATGCTAAAAAGCTTTAGATATTTTAAAAGTACTGATTATCCTAGAGCATACTTACCAGAAAATTATTATAGTGTTTTGGAGCAGATTGTATTGGAACCAGTGTGAAGAAATTATACTCTTGATTATTATCCCAGTAACATTCCATTCAAGGGCTGTTTTAAAAAATAAGGACTGTTGACTCATTAGGTAAAAATAACTAAAATAATACTCAACATGATGTTTTCATAGAAGCAAAATCTGTCACTAAATTTCCATAAATATTTTTTAATGTAGTATATTTTCAGGCTCAATTTTGTTCTTACCAAACCGAATTAAGAACATTCCTTCATTCTCAAAGCCATGGGAGGAAATGCTTCACCAACATAACTGAATTATTCATTGAAGCACACTTTTGTGGTGAAAGTAAACAAATGATTCCAAAGGTTGATTTAAGCTTTCTGTAGCTTAAGCTTTCTAAGCTTACTACAGAAATACCAGCATGTAATTCCTTATCCTTAAAAACCTGAGGAAAAATGTACACTTTAAGGAAACAATATAAATAATGCTTGCAATGTCTAATCAATTTATAGAGAACGTACAATAGCTTTGTACAGTGTAATTCAGAAAACAGGAAAAAGTAAGCAGAGCAACCCAGATTTCCTGAATAGGAACTTGTAGGTAGGTTCCCATAGAAGTCAGTTCTGGGAGGCAGAGAAACTCAGGAAAACTATTACTTTAAGGACAAGTGCAAACATGACCCATATGAACATTCAGGAAAACATGCAAATGTGTCAGGAAATGAGCTAAATGGAAAATTTTATAGTGTTCCAAGATAAAACTAAAATAAAACGGAGGAGGTGGAAGAGGAGCAGTGTTAGGAAAGAGAAAGCCCATCTGTATATGGGACTTGCAAAGTATGCCAAGAGTATAAGTGGAAGAGATTCTGCAACTATTTTAATAGTAAAACACCGAACAATAAGGCTGAGATAAAGCTGAGTTATTGAATTATGGGTTGTTTTTTTTTTTGTTTTGTTTTTTTTTTGCTGAGCTTTTCTCCAACAGGGTCTCAAATGGCTTTACAGGTTGGGGCCAAAAAAAAGAACAGCAACAGTGGATAAGGGCTGAGTTAGATATGGCTTGCAAGAAGTCATTCCAAATCAGATACCACTGTCTTTCAGGTTTGAAAGGTCAAGGACATCTGGGAAGGTGATAAACAGAATTATTGTATGCATTTTCAAAGGAACCCTAAAGAATAACTCATGAAATAACAGGTTGCTCAGCCTTTCTAGTCCCTAGAAAGATCATGAAGTCAGTGTGCTTGGATTACATTTCAAGACAAATGTAAGAGAAACAGGTAATAAGGTTTTTCAGACTGTAGGATTGTTAATTATTTCATTGGTTTGTTTCTTGTTTGTTTTGTTTTGTATTTTAAAGGTTATTTTGTCACTGTCTCCCTTAATACTCCTGTATCAAGTTGGGCTACAGTAGTCTGGACAGAATAGAAAACTGAATGGAAAAAAAAATGTTGCATAATCACACCTAGATAGTATGTCCAAATTTGGGACCCCAGTACAACAAAGGTACTGATAAACTAGGGACAGTTCAGGGCAGTACCACCAGGATGGTGGGAACAGGAACAATTGCTTTGTGTGTGTCAATGGTTTACAGGTAGGTTCACCCTGGTTCTGTGACGATTGGTGCAGGGGACCCACGGACCCACCCCCCAGGCAAGGGGAAGGGGAAAAGGGAAAAGGGAGATGGGCCTAGAAACAAAACAGCAGCAACGATCTGAGGAGGAAAACTAATTTACTAAATAAGATATCGGAAAGCAAAATAACACAATATAATACAGTATAATTGGATTTGAGATGAATAAATCAAATAAAATGAGCAAGAGAGAGTGTCCGATAAATTGAAGGCCTTATGCTAATGCTGAAGGCGAGACGGCAGCGAGCACCCACTGCTGAGTCGATCCCAAAGGAAAGAGAGTGTCCCGTGACCGCAGACAGTTTTTATCTTTCCCTCTGAGAGTAAACACGTAAACATGCAAAGCATCGCAAAGTCCTCTGGGGAATGTAGTTCTTCTTCTCTTCTGAGACAGGTATACTCATAACTATCAATGATCCATGGAGCTGGAGCATTAGCTCTTTAACTCTAAATGAACTACATGATGTGATGATGTGGAATACCAGTACCAAAAATCATAAAACCATGAGAGTGAGAAGTGGGTGATACAGTCTTGTTCAGTCTGGAGCTGAGATGGCTTCAGGGGAACACAATCATAGCCCCAGTAATTATGTGGAGGCTGAAAGTGTTCAACGTCCTTGGTGTTGTTCTGGACACAAGTGGATAAAGCCCTGAGAAACCTGCTCTTAGCCTGCAACTGACTGTGCTGTAAGCAGAATGTTGGACAGGAGGCCTCCTAAGGTCTGTTCCAGTCTGAGTAATTCTGTAGTTCTCTGAATATTCTGCAGTTTCCTGAAAGACTTGAATGTATTACAGCTTTGAATGAATAATGTTTTGTTTGTATGACTTTCAGCTCAGGGTGCTGGCATTTGGCATTCCAAAATACTATCTGTCATAGCATTTTTATTTACTCAGCCTAAAAATGCCTTTAGTGAGTCTAACAAAAACAAACAGCAGTCATTTTCAGATCTTAAATAAGAAGTCATGAAAAAGTGAAGCAAACAGATTATAGCAATTCACATAAATAAACTTCCATGAATGTGGTGGAAACAATCTAATAACGACTGCATTTACCGAAACTAGAATCAATTTGAAAATGATCTCTTATAACTCTGCTATTGAGATTAATTAGATAATTTATTAGTGAGATTATTTGATTAATTCTGCTGTACATACCCTATATACTGTAAATGGTTCAAGATCAAATGTGGTAAGTAAAGTGTCATATTTTTCCTGTAGATTATTTCTATTCACTCAAAAATGCTTTAGAAAAGCTACATTGAAAACAGATTGCTTTGCTTTGTCTAAGAGCTCCGTTCCATTTTTTAATTACAGACATGACATACTTGTCTAACAAGTGCTTTAGAGATTTAAAGAACACATGAAATTCACTTTCGCTTTCCTAAATTACTGATTGCTCAGTGAAGGAAAAAGTTATCTGGCACAATTTATTTGTTTTGCTTATAAGGTAGAATTATGTTGAGTAGTCAAGATTTTCACTGTTACAGATTTTCCTAGAGACATGCATAAGCATCAGTTCTATTAACTGTTCTATATCAAAAAGTAAACATCAGAAAGTAATTCTCAGAGAAGCAGTTGCTAAAATAATTACATTTTAAAACTACAAAAACATTGAGCTCCAAATAATAAATACTAATAGCCAGACATCATCTGAAAGTACTGAATTGTGTAGATGTGTGTACTTTTTGACATTTACTCTCAAAAATTGTCATTGTTCTCTGCTTTTCATGATGATATCCATTCTGCATGCACTCAGGAGTCTCTCAACCAACTTCTAACTCAGAATGTCATTTAGCCCCTTCCAGTGTCTCAGTTTTATGCAACTGTTCCTGTATAAAACTAAACCTGAAAACTAAAAATGAGAATGCTACAGCAGTTCTTGAATTTTCTTGGTTTGTTTGTTTAACTATTTTTTTAAATATTTATTTAAGCTGTACAGGATGAAAAATATCAATTTCTATCTGAATTCCTGGAAATTTGAGTCCCCATATGAGATAAAACAGTCCCAAGCAGAGATACCAAAACTACTTCTATGTGGAATAATGTTGATACCAAAGCACATGCATTTACTTTATGGAGGCATGATATCCAAAGAGACAAAACTTTCTTTTCAAGTAACTCTGTTTCTGAATTAGCCAATGAGAAATAGGAACAAGAAAATGGTTATTTATGCATATAACTGTGAAACTAAAAGTTTTCATTGTGACGAAAGCCACTGTATTGCACAATTTCATTCTCTAATAAATGGATGGAAACCAGAAACCTTTAATTTAAAAGAGATATATGAGGGATTTAATGAGGGATTGAATGTGAATACTCTCAGATAAAGGAATAGGTTAATTTTACTTTTTCCAAAGAGTTGAGATTTTAAGACACCTGGAAGTTATAACAACATGGCTATTTTCTCCTTTGACCACTATGAAAGAAGTAGAATTATAGGATCACAGGAGCATAGAATCATAGAATGATAGAATGCTTTGAGTTGTAGGAGACCTTAAAGATCATCTAGTTTCAACTTTCCTGCCACAGGCTGGTTGCCCCCCACCAGGTTAGGTGGCCCCATCTATGGCCTTGAGCACCTTCAGGTATGGGACAGCCACAGCTTCCCTGGACAGCCTGTGTCAATGTCTCAATAACCTCTGAGTAAAAAAATTTCTTCCTAATGTTTTATATAAATTTCCTCTCTTAGTTTTAAATCATTCCCCCTTATCACTATCAAACCAAATAAAACGTTGGTCTCTGTCTTGTTCATAAGCTCCGTTCAAGTGCTAGAAGGACACAATGATGTATCTTGGTAGACTTCTCTTCTCTAGACTGAACAAAGCCGAGTCCTTCAGCCTTTCTTCGAAGGAGAGATGCTTCATTGCTCTGATCATGTTCATGGCTTCCACTGGATCCTCTTGAAAAGTTCCATGTCTTCTGCTGGGATCCCTAGGTCTGGATGCAGTACTCCAAAGGCAGAATGGAGGGGGAAAACTCTTTCCTGCTGATCACCCCTCTGTTGATGCAGCCCAGGATACTGTTGGTCTTATAAGGTGCAAGAGCACACTGCTGACTCACGTCCAGATTTTCATCCATCAGGACCCCCAAGACCTTCTCCACAGGGCTGCTGTCAATGAGGTCTTCTCACAGTTTGTACACATATCTGAGATTAACTTGACCCAAGAGCAACACCTTTCACTTGGCCTTGTTGAACCTCATGGTCCCATTTTCAAGGCTGTTGAAGTGCTTTTGGATGGCATTCTTTCCTTCTATTTTGTCAACTACACCACTCATTTTAGTATCACCAGTAAACTCGCCAAAGGTGCATAAAATCCCCCTGTCTAGAAAGCTGAAAATCCATTTTGTGAAGGTGACTGTCTGAACCCTTCTTTTCTTTCTTGGCTCAAAGCTTGCTTTCTGAGGTACTTCTTGAGGTAGGACTCTGGCTTATCTAGGAGAGGAGTGGTGGGTGTCACCATGTGGTAGGCATCACTTTATGGATAGTTTTACATTTGAAAGCATTTTTTTGATCTGTTTGCCTTTGAAAGGGAGTGTCTACTGGTGGAAGATCTGGTCTGTGACCAAATAACTGACACTGGAGACTGGGGGATGATACCATTGTATCCTGCAGAGGCAAGATGCAATTTGGCATCTTCCTGCTCCCTCTTATATTCTGGCAAGTCCTGGAAGATGGGAGCAAAGAAATTCCTGCTGAGATCCAAAAGCCAAATGCTGTCATTCCAAAGAGAACTGACTTGACCACTTTGGACTTATTTATATAAGTTTGTAGTGTCACTGGGAAAAGAGGAAGTCGTTGTCAACCAAACAATGCAACCTCTGATGACCCTTCACTACTGAAGGTCAACATATGAACTACAAGCTACCTTGAAATCCCAGTGGTGACTATTTCTCTCTTGCTTCCCACAAAGACTTCTTGCTTTTATTTCCTATCTCTTTTCTACTGCCCATCTTCCCTTCCACATCTCCCTAAGCAACTAGGATTTATAATAAACTGGTTGGGCTAACATTTGACCTTTTGTGTCTTAATCTCGCTGTCAGGTACACATATATCAAAAGAATCCCTCCTTTTAATTGGAGTTAGGCAGTACCAAACATAAAATATTAATATTCTGAGAATGTCTAGAAGATCAAAACTCCTAAGGGAGATAAAGAAATTGAATTTTTGAACCACATTAATTCAATCATTAAGTTTCTGACATTTTTAAACCCTTTTTTATTTTTTTTTCCCTGATCTTCCCTGAATGCAACATTATATATCTACACTTGCATTCTTAGAGTATGTAAAGTTCTTTAGGATTTGACAGCAACTGTGTGCCAGTTTTCAGAATCACAAGTTTAAAATTCAGAACCTAAAAATTTAAGTTCCATCTTTATTTTCTTGAAGAGAAGCTAGGATAAAATGTGACCCCCTAAACATGAAGGAGAACTCAAATTCTGTGAGAACATGTTTATATGTAGGGGTGAGACTAGATGAGATGAGATGAGATGAGATGAGATGAGATGAGATGAGGTGAGACAAGATGAGAAGACACAAAAGAAAATAGTCATGGGAAGATTTTAATCTGTCTTTTAGATGAGGTGAAACAAAAACAATTTAATAACATGTTAAAATTTTATCTTATTAATGTACAAAATTTCAACAGGAAATGGGCCAAAAATACACAGTTGCCTAGCTTTATTGTAGTAGTGATTGATATATCAGAACATGTAAAATGAAGTTTATGGAAATTTATGTTAAGTCAATGTCTTATAATAATTCAATTATCCCAACACAGTCTAAGGTAATAAAGGATAAAATTTCTTCACTCTTAATCCATTCGGAACTGACAATCATTTGTAAGTAAGTTTAACTCATCAAACTACAGATCAGCAAGTCAATCCTATATTAATGCACATACTTATACAGCATTCATCTTGTTTTGTTTTCCAGTTGCACTACAGTTGCACTTCAGACATACTTAAGTATGTCATGAACATACTTAAGATAAGAATGCTGCTTTATGAATTGTCAATATATTTACTAGGTCTCTGTATTTGTTAATGGTTTTCTCTTTGAACTTATGATTTCATAGCAGAGATGTTTCTCTTCTACACATTTCCTTGTACAAATAATCGAACATTACATTTTGTATTGTTTTAAAGGAAATTTTGTGAGACAGTAGCTTATCTATTCCATTATCAATTCTGAAGTTTGCTTCCAGCTTCTTGAAAGAAGATGTCACTTGTGATGACTGTATTTGAACTTCCTATCTGTTTTCATTTTTTAATACATGTAGATAGGCAAAGAGCTTCTCATTTGCATTTGAAGTTTTCACATTAATTTATGTTACATTATTAACCTGCAGCTTCCTGTACATCATTAATTTATGTCGCATAATAGCAATGCTTAATATCCTTGTAGAGAAGCTGATAAAGTACGGATTAGGTAAATGAACAGTGAGATGGACTGAAAACTGGCTAAACAGTCAAGCCCAGAGTGATGTGTTGAGGAGCATAACATTCACGAGAAGGCAAGTTATTAATTGTGCTTGCTCAGACTTGAAACCAGAGTGAATATTGTCTAAAACATTAATCAGTGGCCTGGATGACAGAGTGTACGCTCAGTATGTTTGCAGCTCACACAAAACTGAGAGGTGTGGACAGTTTACCCACTGTTTGTGTTGAGCAAAGAGTAAATTCATGAAAATATTTTCCAGTATATTAACAGAAAAGACACTTTTTGGACACGTACATTCCCTTGCACTTACTGAGTACCACAACTTTACCTTAGTTATTCTGCTCTATTCAAGTGTTTTTTTTACTGGTGACTTGAATCTTAGTAGTGTATCAGTATATTATATTCCTGTGCACCACTCACTGGTATGATAATCAGCTTCAAAACACTGTAGCTGTTAAAACAGCAGCATTCAGTGTAAGCAGTAAATATAAAAGCACTCATTGAAGGGAGAATACAGAAAAGCATACCATGTAGCAGGGGTTCTTATTAAACTAAGAAAAAATTTGCAGTGAACATTTTGCTTTTGAAAAGCTGTATTACAGCCAACTTTCTATGATCAGGAGCAATCTGCTCCAATCTTATGTGCAGAAATAGAGGTGATGGCAGCCTTTGTCAACTCTTACGTTAGAAGTGATGTCTAGCATTCAGAATGTGCTGAGTAGCTGATGAGGCGCACTACAATAAATCTCCACATGCCATAGTGGAAAATAAATTAAAACAGAGGCCATCAGTGTTCTGTGTTCATGAAAATATGGAGCTAAATCCAAAAAGGGACTTAAGCACCTCACTGATTCACATAAGACTTTCTCGTTTGAAATCTACAGCACTCGGTTCAATGTATTGTCTCCCTCTGATACATCACAAAGTATTCATAGATCACAGCAAGCAGGTATTATACTGGAGATAGCAGAGTTCACGAGCATTACTGAACAGTTCATCCAAGCAACCTCTCAGACAGCTGGATACCTTTGCTTTTTCAGAAGGCTTGCATTTCAGCCAGAAAATAGTCCAATTTCATATCAGAGAAAGCAGGATTTTGGGAGTATTTTCTGGAGTCTTCTTTCAAGAGTTTTCCAAGAGCCAAAAGAAAGTCAATCCTCAGCATCCTCTACCTTGTGACAACCTTGAGGCTAACAAAATTCACTAAGCAAAATAGTCATTGTAAAAGAAATCCACCTTTCATTGGCATCCTACCTGGTTTATAATCTAAAATGAACTACACAACGCAAAACAACCTTCTAACAAAAATACATTTCCTTGCTTATAACCCTGATAATGTCCAACACTGATAAATCCTTAAGCCAACCAACAAAATACGCATATCCTAAGTCATGAAAACAGTATAAAGGCAATTCTCTACGAACTACCTTCTGTTATTAAACTACTGTGAAAAAAAATCCTTGTGAAATCTTTTTCCCCTACTTTTGTGACAAAAAAAATTTAGAATATTATACAATATTAAAAATATGGAAATCATATTAAATCACTGACTTCTCATTAAAGGATAGAAACTGTTTATCACTGTTACATTGTTCCCATGGTTAGAATCTAAGTATAAAATAATAATAGTTATGTATCTTGAGTGGAAAACACATGTTAAAATAAATATATTTATATTCCTCTTTTCCTGATTCCAAGAGCATATGTTCTCACGTTCAGCTTTTCCCAGACTGGCACTTCACCGTGTTCGCTACCACTTCAATTATTCCCTCCACACAGAGAATCAACAAAAAAATTTCCAATCTTGTTAATTGCCTTCAAATGTAGATATTTACTTCCATTTGCTTCCATGTTCTGTTTTATTTTCTTTCTTAGAAACACCTGTAAAAGTTGTTGCTTTGTATATTTTTGTGTGAGAAAAAAAAAGCTTTTCATCTGATATTATGTTTTCATCCCCCTGCCCCCTGCTAAATATTATTTCAGTTCAAAGGTTATTTTTTATTATTATTA
>VXAB01008097.1:160814-185123 GCA_013399175.1 Odontophorus gujanensis
TTATTATTATTATTATTATTATTATTATTATTATTATTATTACTGATATTGTTATTTCTCTGCCAGTTGGGCATTATGGTTTAAATGATAGTTGTCTCTGTGACAGACCTGGTATAAAAGATGGATGCTGTGATCCATTTTCTTCTCAGATTGAGCAGTCAGCAGTCACAGAAATAGCTGAATCTTCACAGAACAGGAGGTGAAATCACTGCCAGGAACTGAGGTGAAAATCAGAAAAGCATGTCTGAAAACCAGGCTCAGAAATGCATCTTACGTTATGAGGGCTTCTCAGACAGCAATGACTCCTTATTTTGTTATGTTGGCCCATGACGTCAGAGGCAGATGTTGGTGGTATGGCAGTAGAGAGTGAACCTTCCTACCTATATTCTCCTACATTTTGTTGCTGTATGACAGATGGCAGCAAAGGGACAGTCTAACAAAATGGTGCCTGACAGTCTGACAGAAGTGCATGTGAAGCAAAGGAGTGTAATTTCTCTACATGAAAAATGTTGCAACCGGTGACATTAGTTAATGTTTGCTGAACATTTATGGAGGCCAAACAGAAGATGAAAGTCGTACTACACTGGCAACATTTTCCTAGCAACAATGTCATCATAACAGTTGAGAAATACTGGGGCAGTCTTCCACAAATGTGGCATGCAGACTACTGTTTATTGCTGGTACAAATGCATAGCTAATGGTGCTAACTGTATTAAGAAAGGGTGTTTTGTAGCTGAGAATTTTCTCTATCAAATATTTTCCTTTGTTGGAAATAAGTAAGAAGCATTACTTTCAGAGAATTCAACATACATCAAGCAGTATCCTGGAAACACAGGATTGCTAAATCCTTTACTCTGCATTCCCTTCATAATCAACCTGTACTTTAATCATCACTGACTGAAGAATATGTCACACTATTAATCAAAATATTTAGGATTTTCTCATACATACAATGTTATACTACATTATGGAGATTCTCCAAATTCCTTTTTCTGCTTTATTTCTTCTATTCCCAGATAACTTCCATAAATAGCAACTCCTGGGATTTTCTGGAGTATTACTTCACTTGCAATCATTTCTCGTGTTATGAAGGAAATCTAAATGCAGTCTTTGAAATGTAACTTGATCTACAGTCAGCATCCATTTCAGTTAAGTTCTCGCATTAATTCATTGTTTTTGTTGTCACCATTATCTTGAATATTTTAGTTTAGCTTTAAGTCCTTGTGTTTTCAAAAGATGCTCTTTAACTCCAGTACTCCAAACTGTGAATGCACGTCTTTAAAACTGGAAATATTTTTCATGGAAAATAAATAAAAAAGGATATGCAATTCCATCTCTTAATAGTCACATTTCAAAATTTTCCATTTGAGTTTCTGATATTTAATTTCTTACCCTGTAATAATAATGAATTTCTGAACAGCAACAATGATGTTTAATACAATTGATACCAAGTTCTGATCATTAGCGTTAAGACACTTGGATTTTCTGAGGACATTCTCTCTGCAGTTGCTATGATTTGCTTCATCAGTTTGAAATTTTTTACACCACAGTGAGCTTCTCTTTGTTCTCATCTAATCTTAGAAACAAAAGCATTCATTTTCTTTTGTTATTTTTCCTTAATAGATAACTTATTTTCCATAAGCTGAGATGTTAGCTTGCCTTGTTTTTGTCATAAAGTTAACACAAAATCCCTCCTGCTTGTGTTACATGTTACTTGGAGATGGTCATTCTCTGTAGGTACTCCAGAAATTATTGATATTAAATAATTTAGATAGAAATGGAGAAAAAGCATAAAGAAATTAACTAGTATATATATCTATGGCAGAAATTGCTTGTAGATGGCATAAAATCAGGAAGAGTATTTGATTCACAGCTACTGTTCTTTTCAATTTGAGTGTGCTTGATGGGGTGTAAAACTGGTCAGACAGGAATCTCATGAAGTTCAATAAAAGGAAAATGACAAGTCTACCCTTGGGGAGAAGTAACCCCAGATACAACTTACTTAATTCTTTGTTTAGGTAAATAAAATATTTTGACTATAAAGTGAGATGCTGACACTTGTGCTTACTTTATAATATGAACTTTACTTCAGGGAAGTAGAAATTTCTGAGTTAGGCTGGGACACACCATAATCTCCCAATTGCAAAAGCCTGAATTTTGCAACCCTTCAGACACTGGTCTAATTGCATTTTCTTATCACTGACATAAGAGACTCACATAGTCCTTCTGAAAGAGCTTCTGGACCTCACTTGGATTTCTCTTTGAGAGAGAGGTGCTGGGACGATCAGATTTTAGCAGATTTCCGGAAATGTATAGAGATAAGACTTCAAGACTTTTGGAAGAATTTTCATTAAAGTCAAATTCCTTTATTTAATTTAATAATAATTAAATTATTATATATATAATTATATATAATAAAATTATTTCTATTCCTTTATTTATTTATCTAGAATGATAGAATTGTAGAATATCCCAAGTTTGAAGGGACCCACAAGGAGCACCCAAAACTCAAACTCATTGTCTAAGAATGTTGTCCAGGTGCTTCTTGAACTCTGGAGGGAGTGGTACCATTACCACTGCCCTGATGAAACCATTCCAGTGCATGTCCAAATTCTTGGTGAAGAACATTTTCTTAATATCCAATCTGAACCTCTATTAACACAGTTTCAGGCTGCTCTCTTGGGTTATTTCAACTCTAGTTTAATCTTACTGTCATTTTCTAAGTTATTAGTTGTTGGAATGAGTAACATTTTTTTCCTAATTATGGAGAGGCTAAGCAGATCAGAAAAACAGAGTGTCAACTAGTATCTATTGGTGCTTAGAGACATAGCTCCCTAGAACTTAGGCACCTTAAGAACTAATCTGTACCTAAAATCAGATAATGAGACACATCCCTCAAGAATAAACAGGATATTAGTATAGTATAGTATACTATACTGTAGAATGATGTTGTACAGTATAGCATAGTGTAACACAGCACAGCATAGTATTGCATAACAGAGTAATACAGTCAACCTGAAATATGTGTTTCACAAGAAAACTCCAAAGGGAGACTCAGTGACTAGCTCAGATGTAGGTTTTACGTTGTAAATACTTACTAATGTCTAATTAAAAATTAAACACTCAATTGTCCAGAAATAATGTATATTCAAAAAGTCTTCCTCCCATTTGGAACATTCACTGTGCATGCAGCACAGTATTAGGATTCTTATATGAATTATATATATATGAAATATATTTCAATATATATATATATGAAATATATTTATTACATATGAAACTGATATAGACAAACATTGCATATAGTAGTCATTGTGTAATGTTTCACTTAGAAGAATACAGAACCTGGAAAAAACAAAATCTAGAAAGCTTCCCAAATCATACATTTGTTCCATTTAATGTTCTGCTCAGAGGAATGGGCAGACTAAAGATTCTAAACTGAATATATTGACGAAAATGAATATATTTATTAATAACTGATGCTTTTTCTCTAAACCCATCACTGACTGCAAAATATGTCAGGCAAATGTTTTTCATTGTGTAGACTGATTTAAAGAGAATTGTTGAGGATAATGAATTGATTCTTCCAATATCTGAAAGGTGCTTACAGCAAGAGTGGGGTTGGTCTCTTCTCACTGCTGACAGGTGACAGGATGAAGGAAAATGGCCTTAAGCTTCACCGTGGTAAGTTTAGGTTAGATATCAGGAAATACTTCCTCAGAGAAAGGTTTGTTAAGCAAATAGTCTCAGCAGGNTCCTTCCTTCCTTCCTTCCTTCCTTCTTTTTTAATTATTATTTTATTTTATTTTGTTTTGTTTTATTTTATTATTATTTTTTTTCATTTTATTTTACATTGCTCACTTCTTTTCTCAGTGTCACAAGGCCAGGGTGTTTTTTTACTGCTGTTCTGATAATCATGTTAATCATGACTGTTGATTTACCCATGGCTGTCTTTCCTTTTTGCCACATCACCTGGGACATTTTAATAACTTTTAGATACTCTTTATTTTTTTAAGTAGTTTGTATCTACTTGTTTTAAGTCATTTCTAATTGTGATTAAAAAAAATAAACATCAACTAATAAAAAGTCAGCAGGTCAGGGGAGGACATGCAGTCTCTTAAATATATCTAAAACGTTTTCCTACCACAGCTCTCATTTTTATGGAAAATGAATCATGTGTGGTCTCTTCAAACAGCTGATAATATGCCAGACACCAAGGCAGCCTCAGCTTGTTTAGTATTCAGCATGAGATAGTGAGTTTCTAGCTGAGATTAGGGAATTAATTAAACAGCCCATGTTTGACAAAGGTAGCTGACTATTCAGTTGAGTAGGAGTGACCCAAATATAATAACCCCTAAGTACCCAAGACACTCAGCTGTAGGGAAAGCCAGCAAGGATAACTGTGAAAATTTCTTAATATCAACTCTGAAAGAAAAGAGAAGTGGAATGAAATGAATCAGCAAAGACACAGCTACTTTGAAAACAGATGGCAAACATGAGAAAAAAAAAAATATATCACCTCTGTGCCTGGCAAGACCATGGAGCAGATCCTCCTGGAATCTATGTTAAGGCACATGGAAAATAAGAAAATGCTTGATGACTGCCAACATGGCTTCACTAAGGGCAAATAATACCTGAAAAATGTGATGGCCTACTATAACAGGTTTAAACACTGATGGATAAGGGAAGAGCAACTGACATCATCTATCTGGTCTTCTGTGATGTGTTTGGCACTGTCTCACATGACATTGTTGACTCTAAATTGGCAAGACATGAATTTGATGGATGGACAATTTGATGTGTAAAGAATTAGATAGATAGTGACATTCAAGAAGTCAAACAAAGCCAAGTGCAAGATCCTGCCATTAAGTTTTGCCAATCCCAAGCATAAATATCGACTAAGAAAAGAATGCACAGTGAGCAGCCCATGAAAAGAAGAACTTGGTGATGCTGGTTGACGAAAAGGTCTACATGACCTGGTAAAGCCCAGAAAGTCAGTCTTATGCTCAGCTGCGCAACTGCTTCAAAAGAAGTGTGATCAGTAGGACAAAGGAGGTAATTGTCCCCTTCTACTCCAGTCTTGTGAGAGTACCTGATACTCCTTGTACAAGGAGGACCACATTCAGCTCTGGAGCCCTAACCATAAAAGGACAATAAGCTGTTAGAATGACTCCAGAGGAGAGTCACAAGGATGGTCAGAGGGCTGGAGCACCTCTCCAGTGAAGATAGCCTTAGAGTTGGGTGGTTCATCATGAAGAAGAGGAGGCACCAAGAATACCTTAAAGCAGTCTTCTAGTACCCAGAATAAAGTAGGAGAGGGACTTTTTCAGGGACTGCGGTGATAGAAAAAATAAATGTAGTGGTTTTAAATTAAAATAGAATATATTTAGATTTGATATTAAGAAGAAGCTCTTTACTATTTTGGTGGTGAGGCTCTAGAACTGTTTGTCCAGAGAAGCTGTGGATGCCTCAACCCTGGAAGTTTTCATGGTCACGCTGAATGGGACCCTGGGCAATCTGACTAGTGAGAGGTGCCCCCGCACATGGCAGAGAGGCTGAAATTAGGTGATCTTCAAGGTTCCTTCCAACACAAACCATTTTATACTTGTAAGGAAAAAAGAATAAAAGGATAAAAGAATAAAAGAATAAAAGAAAAAAATGAAAAAAGAAGAAAATGAAAAAATGAAAAAAAATGAAAAAAGAGAAAATGAAAAAAAGAAAAAAAGAAAAAAGAAAAAGGGAATAAAAGAAAAAGAGAAAATAAGAAAAAGAGAAAAAAAGAAAAAAGAGAAAAAATGAAAATCACCACGCTGAAAAGACAGAATATTAAAATGGGATGAGATCTTTCAATTATCAAAAACAGAATTCTGAGGAAAATATTAAAAGAGAAGAAGTGCAGGGCACTAGGTGACTTTGAGGTAGTTTTTGTTTTTTGGGGGGTTTTAGAGCAATCTGGGTTTATATATTACCTACTTACTCAAAACATGACACTCATCTAGGAGCTATACATCTAGAAGTGTAATGAATCATTCAGCTATGACAAGACAGTCTTATATATTGATTTATTGTTTATATACTCTTAACAGACTTCTGAGAGGAACTCTAATTTAGATAATGCTTAATGAATCTACTATTTTATTTTTTTTTAATTTTGAAACCTGACCAGTCATGAAGGGAGAAGGTGATCTTAATGAGAACTTAAATGAGATCTTAAGATAGACTGCATCCACAGTAAAACAAGCATAAAAATCATAGTGGTACACACTTTTTTGAGAGAATAAATACCCCAAAGCATCTTTATGGAACACGCTGAGTGAAGACTTAATGAATTCTTCAGCAGCTGCAGACTAGGATTTTTTTCCTGCATTTCAAGAGTGTCAGTAGGGCTCTTACTGCTCTAGATGTTTATTCCACAACATTGCACTATTATTTTTTATGTCTCATATTGAACATCTTCAGCTGCAGTTGAGATGTCATAGCAGTATTTCCCATCTGTACCATAAAGAGGACTATATAGTGATATTATATAATGTGTTAACTACAAAAAGATTTCACGTAATCTTTTTGTAATATCATTAACCCCTGTGCAGCACAATGACTGCGAAAGATGTGAGAATGCAACCTTTGCTTCACTAAGCTTTTATTATGGTAAATTTGATACACCTGGCTTTTTAAAAACTGAATTCACATGGAAAACCTGGTACAATTTGCTATATAATTTTTAATGTTTCATAATAATAACAAAGATATATATTCATACAGCATTCAAATTGTATGTTCAAAAAATTCCCTTAAGTGTAGAGAGGCTTTGTAGATCTTGACCAAGCAAAGGCGTGCACAGTCTTCAAGCACATGAAGTTCAAAAAGAGCAAGTTCTCAATTCCGTATTTTGGATGAAGTTTGGATACCACAATGTAAGAAAGACAAAATCTACTTGAGAACATCCAATGGAGAACTGTGAATAATGTGAAGGGAGTTGAGGGTAAGATGTATGAGGAACAGCTGACACACCTTGGTTTCTTCAGATCAGAGAAGACAAGGTTGAGGGGGAGGCCTCCTGGCAGACTACAACTACTCTGTATAACTTTAAAAAGAAGTGACACATTTTCTTGATGACAAGTTTTATAAGAACCAAGCAACTTTATACAAATTAACATTAGGATACTAAATTTAACTAGAGAGAAAGTATAGTAAACAGAATGTGTTCATAGATCTTTGAAAAAAAAAAACTTTTTCACAGTAAAAATGGGAAAAATCATTATTGCCCATACTCTTTCCTGTTTATTTTCAAGGAATTTCTTTTATGAATCTTTTAGGATTGAAAAATAAAGAAAACATGTGCCATCTAAGAACCTTCCAAAAATTCAGGAAACAGACATACACTAGAGCTATTAATAAAATGTGATATAGTTAATTTATAATATGTGTATCGTTTCTGATAGAGAGGATGATAAAGGTATAGGCAAGTCATTCATAGAAGTTTTCAGAAATAACATAACATTAAAAAAAAAAAAGTAAGTATTTTAAGATCCTTTTTTTAGTTCTTAGCCAGAAAAAAAGTCAAACAGCTCACAGAAACTTGGCAGCACTATTAAACATTTATTTGAGCTGGAGGAAGATGGAGTAATGAAGCTATTAATTAAATGAGCAACTGTGTAATTACAAAGCACAGAAGCATGGATACAGAAAATTTTAGCAGCACAACGCATACAAAAACAAATAAAAAAATAATAATAAATAAAAAGATATATTTAACATAAAAATAGTAGGAACACATAAAAAATCATTCTCATCAACACGCCTGCTGTAAGCACCAGTCTTTAAATGTTGGGAATATAAACGATGGCTGAATTATGGCGTGAAGTGAAATGAATTTTGTAGGATCGGCTCCAGCTCAGAAAACAGTGTAGGGCTCAAACATTTATGATTTAATTCAACACAACTGACATGACTGTTCATAAGGTCCCCAGCACTAAGCCCCCTTCAGTAAAGGTGATTTATTGGACAGCAGGGTCAGGGAAAGTTTTAAAAATAAAACTAGTCCTTTGACCTTTGTTAGCTCAAACACATTCACTTTTCTGTAAAATGATCGTGCCTGCCTTATGACTTTGCAACATCAGCACAGCTTTTTGCCATGTAATACAATAGCTGAAGGCTCTTATTCCCTGCCTTAGTGGACTCTGAGTGCTTACAGATATACAGTTGATACAGATAAAGAAAGCTAATGACTACATGTGACAGTGTGTCCCTCTTTATGAGATAACAAAAGGAATTACGTTCCTTTTTCCTTAGGCATGAGAAGACTTCGTGGTTAAGTCTATACCTTGCACTAGTCAAGAACTCATTTAAACATTAAATAAAGAGAACTAAATAAGAATAACTAAACTTAGCTCCATCTGACATCTGTTGACTAGGTTTCTATTCAGGTGAGTGCAATTAGGTGGATTTGTAGGTATGCTCCAGAAGTGGTTCTTTTTCTGCACACCTGAAACACTGAAAATGGCCCGGAACTACTTTAATTAAGAGAGCTATGTGCCAATTAGTATGGTACATGAAATGAGACTGGAGCTGTGGTTATGTCCCTAGGCCTCCTAAACATGTACTGTGCCAGATTAGCTTGGGAAGCAGCTGTGACAGCTCATGCTGGCAGACATTTTCTATGCATTCCTTTACCTACGTTGTAGACAGACCAAAGAGTTGCAACTTTAAGAGGAAAAAATATCTTTAAAAAACTCCTATTCTCTTTGAGAGAATCTCAGTGGAAATTTTAATATTTCAGAGGTACCATGAGTATTGTATCCCCAGAGCTTCTTATTAGTAAAAGCTGTTAACAAGCTCAAGGGAACAATTACTTCCAACAGAGTTGTTGGTGTTTTTGAGGAAAGAAAGCTTCTGCACAAGCAAAAAAAAAGTGTAGTAATCAGAGACTGCAGAACAGCCTTTTGATACAATTTATTCTTTTCATGGTTCATCATCAAGCCCCCACATTTGGACATGTTTTTAAACATGTGTAGGCACTCAGATACTATCATGTACCATAAAAACCAAACCAAAACAGAACAAGAAACACTGTACAGTTGTTTCGTCTCTTGACAATATACGTTGTACAAACCTTATGTGCCTTATGAAGATATATTTGACCACAAAGGAAAAGGAACTTAAATATTTTAAGACTGCCATTAAGCTCACAGAAGTCAGACAAAAGATACTCTCAAGTGTTGGGTTCAGAATTAAGAAGTAATAGCAGGCAAACAAGCAGTAATGTAAATACTTAAGTCTAAGAATTGTGACAAACTGTCTTTTTGAACTGTGAATGAAGATGCTGATTAATCTGAGAGTGTGATTTACTTGCTTGATAGATTAGTCAAGGCTTGTTCTGTTCTCATGAGGCCTGTTGACACCACAGCTTTTCACTAATGTCTCTCCTCAACAGAAGGGTTTAAATTGTACTCAGAATCACATATCTACATCAGCTGTTCTTTCTGACTTCATTGGTGCAAAGATAATAGGAGAATTTAATTCAGTGTCTCCAGGAGGGACCAATATGCTCAGACCAGCTTTTGTCACTCTCCCATAACTTCATTCTTCAAAATAAGGAAGGAAGCAAGTCATTTGTTTGAAATCCAGATTTTCTTTTCCACTTGTTTTATTAACTACTGTGATCCAGATATTCATGATTTTCTCATATATTCTCATTATAAGTGCTTACTGTCTTGCAAAACAATTGAAATAAATTCAAATTCAAGACATAAGAAACACTTTGAAACTCTAAAAGCATTAATTCTACCCTTATATGAAACTTTCACATTGGAGCTCTGCACTAAAATCCTCAGTGCTTCACACCTTTTCTGAGAGTATACTTGAAATAGTTATTTTGGTGTTGAGACACTATATGAGAAGCAAATAATTTTCCTAAAATCTGAGTACTATACAAAAACCATCAGCAACAATTAAACAACTAAAATATCTTGGTTCTTTGATTGAAATTCTAAGGTAAAATGCACTAATTTCCCAATTTCTGACACTGGTAAGGAACACATTGCCGCAAATCATCATGACACAATCAAAACACTTTGTGGACAATTTTACATTCAAAATAATTACTTTGGAGCTGTTTGCTTATGCATGGGAAAAGCCAAGGAATGTTTTCTGACTGAAGACTTGACCTGGGAGCAAATGTTTCCAGCTTGATGTAACAGACTGGGAGAGGATACCATTGTATCCTGTGAAAGCAGGATGCAAGCTGGCATCTCCCTGCCTTATTTATCTCTACTGATTTAAACGTACAAGACAGGAACAAAAGAGTTCCTGCTTAGATCCTTGAAGCCAGAAGCTGTCATTCCTGAGAGCAGGCTCCACCACTTTGGAGTATAAGTAAATAGTATACACGTTCATTGTTAGTTGTCGTTAGTAGTCAACTCTTTCACTCTTTGTAGTTGGTGTTGCCTTGTATTGTCTTATCTGTAACTCTTCTTAATTGTTACTAGAAAATTAGCCAATTTTATCTCCAAGTAGAGAATTAGTTGTAGTTAAGAAAGCTCTCAATACATTGATTTGAATTTTCCTGAGTCCTGGATGACTCCATCACAGTAGCAACTTCTGCTGACTAAGGGAGATGTGACCCAGGAGATAGAAAAAGATTCACCTTCCTTGAAATCCACTGAGTTTTACAAGATATCCAAGTACAGGTTATTTTACACTTTCTTTTTCTAGGACATTAATAAAAAGTTCCATTTTTTTGTTTGCATCCAGCCTCCACACAATTCTGCATTTTGAATCTGTGGAGACAACTTTTCAAGTGGAACAGAAGGGTATGTGCCATTCAACAGACAGAGTACTGTACTGGGAAGCAGGAACTCTGGTACAAATAAATCTTTCAAACTTCTTTGGCAGATAATGAAACCAATAGACTGTTATATAAAGTAGAGACCTCAGTAGCAGTGACAACACATTTTTCAGGATAGACCTGTGAGAGATATGCATGTTCAGAGGAATGAGCTAGGGAACATGTTTTGAATCTAAATTAATTTTGACATAAAACCTAAATTATAACTAATTAACCTAATATAGGTAGGTTGATTACAACAGACAAGGAGAAGGCTGAGGTGCCCAACCACATTTTCTTGATTGTCTTCACTGACAACTATTCTTCAAGTAGCTCTCAAGTGAATGGGTCAAAAAGTGGGGGCTAGGGGAGCAATGTCCCCCCTACTCTGATTGAAGATCAGGTTTGCAACTGCCTGAGGAAACTGAACATCAGTAAATCTATGAGTGCTAATGAGATTACTCCTTGAGTCCTGAAGGAGTTGGCTGATACATTTACCAAGCCAATCTCAATGACATTTGAAAATTCTTGATGGTCAGAAGTCCCTGGTGACTGGAAAAAAAGCAGCATCACACCCATTTTTAAGAAAGATAGAAAGAACAACCCAGGGAACTACTGATCTGTTAGCTTCCTTTCACTGCACCAGGGTAGATCATGAAGTACATCCTTCTGGAAGATAAGCTAAGGAACATGAAAGGCCAGGGAGGTGAAAATGGAAAACCAGCATTGCTTGATGAAGGTTGGTCACACAGGACCACTGGCCTTCTATGATGGCATAACTGCATCAACGGACAAGGAAAGAATCATTGATATCATCTGTTTGGACTTCAGCAAGGCCTTTCAAATGGTCCAAACCAATGTCCTTCTCTCCAAATTGGAAAAAAACTGATTTGATGAGTGGATGTTCAATAAATGAGGAACTATTTACAAGATCAAGTCCAGAGATTGGTGATCAATGACTCCATGTTCCGGATGAAGATCAGTGTCAAATGGTGTCCCCAGGGGCCAGTGATGGGACTGATACTCTTTACCATTTTCACTGAGGACATTGACAGTGGGGTCAAGTACACCCCCAGCAAGTTGGTGGATGACACCAAGCTGTGGGGTGCAGTCAACATGCCTGAGGGATGGGATGCCATGCAGCGAGAACTAAATAGACTCAAGCAGTAAGCTCAGCTCAACTTCATGAGATTCATCAAATCCGAGTGCATGGTCTTGTACCTGGGTCGTGGCTACCCTCACCATAAATACAAGCTGGGGGATATAAGGACAGAGAACAGTCCTGCCAAAAATGATCTGGGAGTACTAGCAGAAAGGAAACTGGACATGTGCCAGCAATGTGTCCTCATAGCCCAGAAAGCTAACTGCATCCTGGGAAGTATCCAAAGAAGTGAGGCCAGCAGGGCGAGGAAAGTGATCCTGCCTCTCTTCTCTGTGCTGGTGAGGCCTCAAGTGGAGTACTGTGTCCGGCTGTGGAGAGTACAGGAGAGAAATGGGTCTGGTGGAGTATTTCCAGGTGAGGGCCACTAAAATACTCCAAGCAATTTAATACCTCTCCTATGTAGACCTGCTGAGAGAGCTGGGGCTGTTCAGCCTGGAAAATAAAAGGTTCCAGGCAGATCTGAGAGTGGCTTTTCAATATCTAATTTGTAGCTGTCATGGTTCTATGATTTTTGCTATTGGTATTCCACATCATAACATCATGTACGGCATTGGGAGCTAAAGAGTTAACGCTCCAGTTCCATGGACTGCTGGATTTCCACTCATTCTCAGAAGAGAAGAACTGCATACCTCAGCGAACTTTGTGTTCCCATTTTCCATTCAGAGGGAAAGATAAAGCTGCATGCAAGTCCTGAGACTTCCCTCTTTATATGCTGCTCATCTTGGCAGTGCATACTCCTAGCCGTCTTGCCTTCAGCTTTAGAGTAAGGCGTATGGTTTTGGACACTCATTTTCTCACTTTATTTGATTTATTAGCTTCAAATCCAATTATATTGTGTTATTTTGCATTCTGATCTCTTACTTAGTAAATTAGTTTTCCTCCTCAGATTGTTGCCGCTGTTCTTTTTTAGGTCCATCTCCCTATCCTTTCCCTTTTCCCCTGCCCCTTTTCTGGGAAGTGGGTCAGTGGGTCCCCCAAACCATTAGTCATAGAACCAGGCTGAATTGGCCCCTGAGCTGTTGACATGCAGGAAATAAGTAGAAAGATTCTTTATCAGGGTCTGTGGTGATAGGACAAGGGGAAAGATAGGATATTAGCAACAACTCTTCTATAGTTAGGGTGGTGATGCACTGTAGCAGGTTGCCCAGGGAGGTGATCGAAGTCCTGCCCCTGCAGACTTTCAGTGGCAGGCTGAACTGGGTTGTGAGAACCTGGTCTAGTTGTGAATGTCCCTGTTCATTACAGAGAGTTGGACTAAATGACCTTTCAATGTCCCTTCCTACTCAAACAATTATATGAATTTATAGTATTTGATCAGTGTTCAGCAATAGCATGAACAATGGTGTCAAAATTCCTTCTATCCATAAATGTGAAACACAGCATAATGTGGGTCACTATGAGGAAATTAAACTCCATTCCAGAAAGACCTACTGCAGTAGTTCATCTCAGCCTGTTTTCGGCACCACAGTATAAGAACATAAACTACTAGAGAGCATCCAAAGGAAGGCTATTATGGTGGTGAAGGGTCTAGAGGGTAAGACACATTAGGACCAGCTGAGGTCCTTTGGTTTGTTCAGCCCATAGAAGAAGAGACTGAGAGGAAGCCTTATGACAGTCTACAGTTTACTCACGAGGGGAATGCAGAACAGATGCTGATCTCTGCTCCCTGCTGACAGTGACAGGATCTGAGAGAACAGTATGGAGCTGCACTAGGGCAGGATCAGTTTGGACATTAGGAAAAGGTTCATCATTGGGAAGGTGGTCAGGCTCTGGAACAGGCTCTCTTCATCTATGATCATGGCGTTGAGCCAGACAGAATTCAAGCAGCAATTGAACTCAGAAAATTGTTTGAATTTTGGATAGTTCTTCATGGAGCCAGGAGATGGACTCAGTGATACTTGCGGGTTCCTCCCAAGTTAAGATAATCTATAATTCTATGATTCTATAGTCTCTGAATAAGCAGTTGGGCTAAATGTCCTCCAGAGGTATTTTCCAACCAAAGTTTCCATGATTCTTCAACTCCTATCTTGCATCCCAAATCCTGTGCTATATGAAATCATTGTTTTTAATTACTTTATCTATTTTATGACCACCTGAATGTCATAAGATTGCTAAATACTCTCATAATGATCCCTGGATATAGTTCCCGTGCAATGTTTAATTTATAGAATTATTAAACACAAATATTTCAACCTGAAATATTGTACATGAACAATGAACATAAGAAATGAATATAAATTCAACTATCAAAATTCATTTGGCAATATCCAGGTCAGCAGACAGTTTTATCCAGGAGAAGATTCTACAGTTACTGCTATCTTGCTTTGTAACCTGACAATAGCTTGGCCAAAATTTGTCTCTCTTTCTCCATCATGCGTTGAAGGACACTGACTTGGTTTTATGTTTGCAGACAAAAGGAAAAGAAATTATAGCTTATAAAATTATATATATATAAAAAAAGGAAAGACAAAAAAAAAAAAAAGAAAAAAGAAAAGAGAAAAGAAGAGAAAAAGCTCACCCCGACATACAACAAACTCTTTTCTTTGAGTTTAAGACAAATAGGCTTTTAGAGAATACAACAACATAATACTCACCATGAAAAAATAACCAAAATTGTTCTGAAGCTTTAAATCATTACAGTTATGTTGTCATCCCCTTTTTATTTTCTATTCAATACACATTTTTGCTGATGTAAAGATAGAATTTGCATGACCCATTTTCTGTACACTTTGAAAACCGCATCACTTATTTTCTTTACATTCATTGTGTTGAATTATATTAGAAAATGGATGTCACTGAGGTTAGATTTACATTCAGGAATGTAGACATCAGATCATTTGCAACAACAGTCAAAACTCAAATCTACTGTAATCAAAAAAACTTTTGAAGGCATTAGACAGAACATTCAAATTAAGTTTTGAGAAATGACATGTTGCTGGCATTTCCAAAATGCTACTTTTTGAAGTTCAGCGTGGTACTTTTTCAACTCAGTTAATGTCCATTATATTCTTTCAGTCTGTTTTCTCTAATATTGTCTTAGGACAGTAGCATAGCAAAACCATTCCATTGCTGTAACAGAACACAGACCGTAACTCTGTAAATGTGACAGCCTCACAGCTAACTTATTGCAGTATGTATTCAAGATGCCAAGAATGAAGACAGTTTTATTCAGTGTGTATACATCTGCAACCTGTGAGAGATGAGACAACCTGCTTGCCTGTTTCAGGTTGTCATTTTGTCTGTGAGAAAATGGTAGGGGTTTACACTTTTTTCTACAGCACTGTAGAATGAGATTGCTGATGTGAGAGGTGATACAAAAATGAAAGGAAGTAGTTAACTCTTCCCACTGCAAAGAAGTGAAATTCAAGGACCTTCTGAGAGGGGCTTGCTAATGGAAACAAAAATTCACATTATCAAATTCATTTGTTAAATTTGGTTTCTTAAAGAAATCATACTTATTTTTACCTACCTTCTACTAATTTTCAGCCTAATTTGTCAGTGAAATTTGCTATAAAAGTGTTATTTTAAACTAATGTAATTTAGGTAGAGGAAAAGCCTTCCTAAACATTTCATTTCAAATTAAGTACAAAATTTATACTCAGTAAAGTCACAGGTAATGGTTCAGCCACTTTGCCGCTCAAGAAAGTTCTCATTTTTCCTTAGAAGATTATTTCCTTTTCCATGTGCTTTTGTTATTATTATTAACAGATGTTATTAAAAAGGATTTTTTTGTCCTCATCAGAGAGCAGATGATAGCATCCCAGTACAGTCAAAATGATTATTATTCTCCCTTTTAACAACTGTAGTGTTCTGCAATGAATGCCATGACATTAAGTAGCCAATTTGGGAGATTTTATTCTTTCAAAGTTTACATAATCTCTCCAAACAACTATTTTAAAGCTATTCTATGTTTTACAAATATTTGGCCATCTCATTTGGCACACATCGAAGCAAAACACATTAGAATGAGTTGCTCAATCATGAACAGGATCATCATTCATCCAATTTTGCTTTTCTTCAACAAAACACTAAATACAGATAAATCACTACTTCTCCTTGTAGGCTGTCAATGTCAGCAAGCAAATTTCAGAATCAAGGCAATGATAACCTATGTATAGGCTTGAGTAATTCAAGTAAGTTCTTGCCTAAGTAAGGTAAAAAGTAGGATTGCTACTCTGGACTTTTGGAGAGCCAAATTCAACCTTTTCTGGGACCTACTTGGAAGAATCTCATGGGCTAGAGGCAAGAAGGTAAGGGGCCTGTGAGACCTGGGCAACATTTAAACAGCAATTATTCCAAGCTCATGATCAATGCACCCCTAAGAGTAGGAAATCAGGGAAGTGTGGGGATGACCAAGGAGCTCTGGGATAAGATCAAAGGAAAGAGATGGGTCTATGAAATGTGGAAAAGGGGCCTGTCATCTTTGTAGGAGTATAAGAGTGTTGTAAAGGCCTGTAGGATAGCAACAAGGAAGACTAAAACTCATCTGGAGCTGAAGCTGGCAAAGGAGATAAAGGGTAATAGGAATTTTTTTAAAGTATGTTAACAGTAAAGAGAATACTAAGGATAATGTGCTTCCCCTGCTGAACGAGGTGGGTGTCCTGGCACTAGCTGATGCTGAGAAGGAGGATATGTTGAACACTTTCTTTGCTTTCATCTTCACTTCAAAGACTCCCTCTTGGGACACTTGGACCCTGGATTGAAGAGAGAGTCCAGAAAATGGAGAGCTTCCTTCTGGTTGTGGAGGGGGTGGTCCAGGAGTGTCTAGGTGGGATCAACGTGTACAAATCCATGGCCCCTGATGGGATGCATACACTTATTATGAGGGAGCTGGCAGAGGTGACTGTTGAAACACTCTCTATCATCTTTGACAGGTCTTGGAAATAAGAGAGGTGCCTGAAGACTGGAGGCTAACCAATGTCATTCTGATGTTCAAAAAGATCAAGAAGGAGGATCTGGGGAACTACAGGCCAGTCAGCCTCACCTCTACCCTTGGAAAACTGATGGAACATCTTGTAGATACCATCTCCAAACAATTGGAAGAGAAGAGTCATTAGAAATAGTCAGCATTGATTCACCAAGGGAGAATTCTGCTCTGCCAACCTCAATGCCTACTATGATGGCATCAGCAGCTGGGTAGATGCGGAGAGAGCAGTGGATGTTGTCTACCTTGACTTCAACAAGGCATTTTGTGCTGTCTCCCATGACAACCTGATAACAAAGCTGAGAAAGTGTGGGATAGATGAGTGGATGGTGAGATGGGTTGAGAACTGGCTGACTGGCAGAGCACAGAGGGTTGTAATCAGTGGTGCAGTTGGAGGCCTATATGACTAGCAGTGTACCCCAGAGGTCAGTGCTGGGTATTGTCTTGTTCAGTATCTTCATTGATTACCTTGATGAGGGGATAGAGTCCACCCTCATCAAGTTTACTGATGATACAAAGGTGGGAGGAATGGCTGACACACTGGAAGGATGTGCTGCTAATCAGTGAGACCTGAACAGGCTGGAGAGTTGGGCAGAGAGGAACCAGAGGAGGTTTAACCAGAGCAAGTGTAGAGTCTTGCACCTCGAGAGGAATAATTGCATGCACCACTATGGGTTGGGGGATGAGCTGCTGGAGAGGAGGTCTGTGGAGAAGTACCTGGGAGTCCTGATGGATGACAGGTTGGCCATGAGCCAGCAGTGTGCCCTGGTGGCCAAGAAGGCCAATGGGATCCTGGGGTGTATCGAAAGGAAATAGCCAGCAGGTCAAGGGAGGTGATCCTCCCTCTCGACTCTGCCCAGGTCAGGCCTCACCTGGAGTACTGTACCCAATTCTGGGCTCCCTGGTACAAAATAGACAGGGATCTCCTGTAGAGAATCCAGCAGAAGGCCACAAAGATGATAAAGGGCCTGGAGCATCTCCCTCATGAGGAAAGTCTGGGTGGCCTGGATCTGTTCAGCCTTGAGAAAAGCAGAATCAGAGGGGGTCTTATTAATGTTTATAAATACCTTAAGTGTGGAAGTNTTAATGTTTATAAATACCTTAAGTGTGGAAGTCAAAGGGTCATGGCCAACCTCTTTTCAGAGATTGTGGTGACAGGACAGAGGGAAATGGCCATAAACTTGAGCATAGGAAGTTCCACAACAATATGTGAAGGAACTTCTTCATGGTAAGGGTGACGGAGCACTGGAACAGGCTGCCCATTGAAGTTCTGGAGTCTCCTTCTCTGGAGATATTCAAGACCCACCTGGGTACCTACCTGTACAGCCTGCTATAGGGAGCCTGCTTTGCAGGGGGGCTGGACTTGATCTCTAGAGGTCCCTTCCAGCCCCTACAATTATCTGATTCTGTGAATTCTAAAGGCTTAGTGTTTCTTATATGGTTTGATGAATTCTAGCCTATAATTCAAAGTTGAATGCTTCTTTTCTATGTACTTTCACATGACGTTGCTCTGTGAAAATGTTGAATAACACACAATTACCATGTAGTTTATTCCTGATCTTTACTTACACGCATGAGATCATCACAGTCTTCTGTATTCATTCATACATGAGCAAATGGAGTTTTTGAATGATAGATTTGTACCATCCCAGTTTGTCAGAAGTATCAGAAGTATAAAAAATTTTGGTGGGCGTTTTTCACAGAGCTTTATAATGTCAGATGTTTGTAATTTCTACAGAAATATTTTTTGCGTTACTTCAGAATAAAGTGCACTTTGTGTGGCATAATACTTGGTAACTTGAGAGTTCAGTATTTGCCATCGTATGGAATGATGGTCTCTAGAGCAAATTTAAACTACATAACACTACATGCCCATCAGACTGAAAAAAAAAAAAAAAGAAAGAAAAAGAAAAGACTGCCCAGTTTCGTTTTAAACTGTTCAATCCTTAAGGGATTTCTCCAAATAATCAAGTATTATGGTAGTTATTGCCTGCCAGCTTTTTAATATCCTTTCCTTAATTCTACTTTGGAGAGACAACAGCTTATTCAGAATAATCTTTTATCTAGAGATTCTTTTACAATATTGAATCAATCTTCATCTCCAGTCAGTTACATGTTGTATTTGATCTTCCACGGTGCATGAAATAAATCTTCAATTTAAACCTTCACTTAAATTTTGATTCTAACTGAACCTACCCACTGACTGCAAGGGTTTAGGAGAACACCACCTGTGACTCCATCCTGCATTTTTTCTTTACCTATTGGAAATTGGTTTGGAAAATAAGTACATAGACTATTAAAAATCACTTTTGTTGCTCTCAAGTCTCTTAAGTCATGTCTACACAATACAAAGTTACCAAAGTGTCAAAGAGACATCTCAGAACAAGCTGATAACCCTACCTGATCTTGTGTTGTGAGGGGATCTCCGTGCAGCATCACACCTGAACTAGTTAATGTTGTCCTTCCTTCAGGCTGCTTACTCTCCAAATGAGATACACTTGGCATTAGCTCAGGTTTATGTTTTGAAAGGTTATGTTTTACACCATGTGTGATAGCGTTTCATGTAAAAAGTGCCTTACTCCCTAATAGGTTTCCCTGCTGATTTACTCTTCAAGGGAAAGCGATAGATCTTGGAAGATCAAGTGGATATAAAGTTTATGGTTCTCACATTGCTCACATACCTCACAACTGGCAACCTGGCTATCAGTGTCAGTAAATAGCCACATTCCAAGTTCTTCAGGCAATAATTATTACCCTCCTTTTGTAAGGGAAAAGTAAAGAAGTTGGGAATGAGGAGTAAAATATTTTGTTTTGTGAACAATGAAATGCATCAACTCTAAAAACATTTCACAATTTAGAACGTGTACTCTGTATAACTGATGGAGATATATATTTTCAGAGGACATAAATAATTTTAAAGTATCAGCAATAATGATTTTGTGTATTACTCTTGTTTATTTGTGTGTTTATACCTATATTTAAGAAACAGAAAAACATTTTCCCATGATTCCCTTGTTCTGTTTTTAATCTCACTGTTGTAATTTGCTTAGTCTCTGAATTTATACTAAATTTATATATCAAATTTTTACTCTTTTTTTTTTTTTCAGATATTCATCCTATTTACTGAATACTTTGAGGTTATTTGCATCCTCCCCCAGATAATCCTGATCTTTCATTCTCTCTCGCATTGCTTTAACAAATTGTCTTAGTAATTTTCTCTCTTTCTTTCTTTCTTTCTCTCTCTCTTTTTTAAAATTTTATTTATTTATTTATTTTTACTGCCAATATTAATCTGTATTTTGAGCTCAGGAAAGATTTCCCCAGAGTAGCAGGAAAAATGATGTTATGAATATTCATAGATTGCTGTGATCTTTGAGTTTTAAAATAAACTGACTATTGTTATACCAGTGCTTATTCTCTCTACTATAAAATATTCAGTCATGCCTATAGTTGATCTTAAATATCAAGGGGAGTTAGCTCTTCTTGTTTTTTTTTTTTTTTTTTAATTCTCTCTCAAGTCTAATTTATGAGTTATTACTTGCCATAAAAAGACTTTGCAATTTAATTCTTTAATGGCCTTTTTCTTCTTTGAGATTTTGAGATACTGATACCCTAGTGGGAAAAAAAAAAATCTATTTGTTAATCAGAACCAGAATGGCCATTCACTGTCTGATTCATGTGGTATTTTTGCTTATCAATTTCTGACACCATCAATAAGTAGAATAAATGTCTTTGCAAGCCCTTCTCTCTTTTTAATCCCTCACCTCCAAGGACTAATCTAGGTAGACTGTTTCCTGCTTCTTCTTCCAAATGTTTGATTTCCTGTTTCTAAAATTGAACACAACTTTCATATTTAAATAATGGATTCAACTTTACAGGTCACAGATTGCTGCTTAAACACTTCTGACTTCTTCTCCTTCTTCCTCTTTATGCATTACTCATGCATTACTTATCCTTGTTTGGAATAATATAGAATAAGATAGAATGAAACAGAACAGAGCAGAACAGTTGGAAGAAATCTACAAAGATCATTTAGACCAACTGCTGGACCACTTCAGGGCTAACAAAAAGCTATCACTATGTGTCCGATATGCATTATTAGCAACACCCCAAAAACATGTCATGCAATTTTTTTTGAAACTGATGAACACAGGACATCAAACACCTCGCTAGGAAGCTTGTTCCTGTATTTGAGCACTCTCATGGTAAAGAAAATTGTCCTAGTGTTCAGACTGAACCTCCACAGCTGTAGCTTTGTGTTGTTCCCACATGTCCTTCAAATGTGGAAAAAGAAACTGACACTTCCCTCTACACTTCCTCAAAAAGCTGCAGAAAGAATTGAGGCCACCTCCCAGCCTTCCCTCCTCCAGACTTGATAACCTGGGTGTTTTTTGCCTCTCCTCACGTGTCTTCCAGACCTTTTTGAGTTGCAAGTTACTAGATATTGGGAATTTTTTGTTTTAGACATTTTATATACATGTAATAAAAGCTCTCTCAAAGTGATTTCAGGAAGAAAAACAGTAAATGAACAAACAATTAAGGAATTAGATAAATAAAATAATGCTGAAATGCTGTATATAATGTAACACAGAGCAATGCTGTGCAGTCAGCATACAACTGCTACTAGATGCTGTTTGACCTTTTCATATGTTCTAGAAGTACTTCAGGCCCTCTCATAGTGCTGTACTGTACTCATAGAAGTACTGCATTTCCCATATCTAGAGACATTTTAATGGTTTAAACACTAGCATCAGGTATTATTTGTGATTTGTTTTTCTCTTCTTTATGCGCCGAAAAACTATATTTACCATGACAGTGTACAAAGTGCAGTTGAAGGAAAGACTTACCTGTATATCACTTTGTAAGAGTGCAGTATTTATTTAGATAAACTTTGTCTTTGGAAAGCTTGTAATTTTACAGTACTGTCTTCCTTCCATAACATATTCTTACATCCATCTGTCACCAGTCTGCTTCTGTGACATTGAGCTGGCTGTGACTCGTGCCAGTGTAGTAGCCTGCAGTTCAAATATGTCAAGGAAAGACATTTCAGGAACTCTGCCTAGCAGGTAGAAATATCTTTTCAATTGAAGTTGGACTAGGGGGAGAGTGACTCTGAAAAAAATAAAGTAATGAGCCCATGGTAGAAAGGGTTATTGTAACCATTGGGATGAATAGTGATTGCATCAGAAAAAGAAGCAACAATGCAGAGCTCTGCGAAGCTAACAAGTAAAAAATGTGTACTGTTGTTTTATCAAGGTGAATAATACAGCAATGATTCTCATGCTCACACTAAACATCATGAGCAATAATATCTGACTCTTCTAGGCAAACTGGAGACAAATTCTAATGAAAGCTATTATGTTTCTGAACTAGCAAATAGCTACTTGGACTGGAAATAATTTATGGCTTCAGTTAGATTTGCTTGATGATATTTTCTTTCCCTGGAATGCTTTATCTTTCTCCCTCTTACAAAATTAAAACTGTAAGACCAAATTACAGCCATCAGGGCAGGAAAACTACCGTCCATCTGTGGAAGGGTAGGAAGGAATCCTCAGATCACTGCTGCTGTCTTGTTTTCAAGCCCATCTCCCTGATCTTATCCCCTTTTCCCTTTTCCTTTTCCCGGGGCATGGATCTGTGGGTCCCCCTGCCCCATTTGTCATGGAACCAGGCTGCACTTGCCCATAAATTGTTGACAGCTGTCTTTGCTGGCTGGTAAACCAAGCCAAAAGGATGCTACAAGCCTGTAAACATGATACAGAAATAGTGAATGCCTTGATACTGTAACTTAAGATTACAGCAAAGACAAATTCTTTGAAACTGAAGTCACAGCTGGAGGCTTTCCCAAACAGAAATGCAAAACAGCTGTACCTAAATTCCTAGATATTTTTTGTTGCTGTTGCTGTTGTTTCATTGCTTGTCTTTGATCTGTAAAGAAAACCATTCAATAAATAATTTACAATTCTCATGTTTGTGTAAGTCATGACATACCTTCAAACCTAAAGAAAACCTACATAATACGCTGAGACAAAGCATCCTTGAGTTTCCATCAAAAAGAACAATTATCAATAACTCAGGCCGCAGTCTTTGCTTTGCTAAAATGGATTTTAATTATATAGAGATAAATGCACTTAATCTGATGTAAGAGTCTTACACACAGATACTCGTATTTTTAGAAGCAATACATTCTTGCATACAAACTATTCAGTAGCTCTTCTTGTGACCTCAAACCAATATCAGTTTCACACATACAAAACATCAAAATCCTTGTTAGCTTCAGGTGGATTTTTCTGTTTTCACTGCTCCCAGAGTCACCAGTTAAACTGGGTAAATATGATAGATTTTGATTTATAAATCAGTTGTTAAGGGAGATATAAAAACTGCTATCTATAAATCACACATTTTTCAAAGGCACATTAAAAAATAAAAGTTATCAAGAGTATTTATAAGTAATTAAAGATGTTTGAGATTATTTATTGTAAAACTAAAAAGTGCAGGATCTTTTTGCTTAGTAATTATGAGACTGCAAAGGCGATATACAGATTACACATAAATATTGCTCTTTGTAACATCTCTTTCATTCCTTATTCTTCTGCATCCAGTTAGTCAGGTTTTAACAAAATGATAAGTGTATTTCCTAATTAAAAGATGTGGCTTCCTTTTTCCAAAAAGGCAGAAGTTATTAATTCTGTATTCATTTTTGACAATCTTCTGTTTCTTCTTAGACCTGGTGTTATACCTAACATTCACTGAAACAAATTCACCCTGGAATGGGGCTAAATATTTCATAAGCTTGATTTAATTGCTGTCGTTTCCAATAGCTTCTCTACTCAGGGGACATTCTTTTTATAGCAAACCTATTGGATATTTTACTGTCAATAAAACCTTTTTAAACTTCATTAAGCTAGATTTTAAGGGTAAATGAACCTGTAGAATTTTTCTCCTCTTGTCTGTTAATTTCAAATCTGCAATATTTATTCCTCTTGTATATCTTAGACTCATTTTAGTCTTAACAATTAAATAATTATCAAAAAATATATGTGTGTTAACTACTTCGGTCTACCCTGCTTTGGAGCGTGTTGCCCCCTGTTGCCTTGCAAGCAGGTGATAGTGGTGGAGCCCCTGCCCTGTCATTGCTGAGCAGAGCAAGGCAATTTGGGAGAGAAGGATGAGTGGTAACGGATACCAACTCAGTGAAGTGGGCATCCCCCGTCCTGACCATCCTTGGCTTCCCAGGTGCCTCTGCAGAATAGATTTGAGGCCCTGGAAGTTGAAGGAGAGGTGAGAGTGGGTGTGAAGGGAGGCCCACCTGTGAGGGTGCCTTGGGTGAAACAGTTGACCCCAGGCCTCAAGATTTCCTCCACCCTGAAGGACTGAAGGGTGGTTGTCATAGGCGAC
>VXAB01008098.1:0-47910 GCA_013399175.1 Odontophorus gujanensis
CTCCATGCAGAAACAGTGGCACCTATTGACATTCACTGAAGCTTGCTGAACACTGACGGAGACCAGACTGTAGATGTGAACACAGTGAGGCAGTGGGTTGTGCATTTCAGCAGTGACAACAGTGGGTCACCTCCACTGGTGCAGGTTTTGACAAGCACAGCACACAGGCTCTTGTTCATTACTGGTGAAAATGCATAGCTAGTGGTAGTGACTGTGTTAAAAAAAAAAAAAACAACACCGTTTTGTAGCTGAGAATTTTCTCTATCATATAGTGTTATTGTTCTCTTTGTGTCTGTTGTAGATTTCATGAAAATAAATAGGAGGTATTAATTTCAGAGCAACATTCATATTTTGTTTGCAGCTCAAGTGTATTTTCCTAAGTTTTATTATGAGGCAATCATATGTTCCGAAAGGAGGCATAGAATCTGTGAGATAGTGTTCAGTGGGGAACGTTGCATAAGCAGTGGGGAACTGGCTCCATCTCTTCCACTTTGGGTTGGGTAAATCCAATAACATTTTATTGATCTGGCTTTCTAACTCACTTTGGTTTCCACATCCCAGCACACATTTGCAGAGCAGCCATGAGGTTGCAGGTTTGTGCACTTTTTCTGAAGGGACAATGCACTTTTTAAAAATCACACGCAAATTCATCCTTCTTTTATGTGGAAGTTTTGGAATGAAATCACTGAGGCTGTTGCCAAGCAAGATCATTAAGCCAGATAACCATTTTAACCTCTGAGTTTGAATCTTTTTCCTCGATTTGGGCAACATATTTGTCCTTGCAGTAGCCTCTCCCTCCTGAGGAGTGTGCTTCTTGACTGCAGCCCTGTGCTCAGTTTTTTCTGTGGAGGTGAGACCCACCAGGAGAACGTTTAGTGCTCTCCTCCCACAATGCAGCATCTCAGGCAGTGTTAAACTACCAGGTCTGATAATCTGTCTGTTCCTCTGTTGTGGTATATACATTTTCCTGAAGAATATTCTTTTGGGATGGTCTTTCAAGCTAAGCTAGAGAGTGGTCATCTGGCAACTCTGATTTGCAGCAGCGTGTACAGTAATGCAGTGCAGTTGCTGGGGAAAGATTTGTGTGCTCTGTGCTTCTCTGGACTTGTCACTAGAGACCTGTACTCTGTGATGGATTTCTTTGCTTTTTTACCAGAATATTTTTGAAAATGAATTTAGTTTTAGATTGCAGGCTATCTATCTACCTCAGATGCCGCAAAGATCAGCTCTGTTAACTCCTTCTGTTCTGCTCATTTCTCTGCAGTGCTTTCCTTGGAAAACCTGTATGTAACATTTCTTGCACTGTTCTGCACAGAAGAAATAAATTTATTTCTTCTGATATGAAAAACTGTTGATTTAGACTTCACAGAAATGTGAATTCACACTGATTGTGTTTATTAGGTGTTTTAATTAACGAACTTCTAAACACTTTTCCCTCAGCATCTCAGCTAATATAGAAATATACTTTATTAGTGACCACAATATAATTCCTTCTGCCTACTGTGTCTCTTAAACAACATGATTGATTAGTTGTCTAGTTGAACATGAATCAAATAAAGAGAGGATATTGATACAGTTAGATTGGACACTGGCTGCCACATAGAATCATAGAACCATTTGATCTGGAAGGGACCTTTAAAGGTCATCTAGTCCATCTGCCCTGCAATGAACAGGGGACATCTACAGCTACATTGGGGTACTCAGAACCTGGTCTGGTTTGGCCTTAGCTGCTACCATCATGCGAAACACAGGCATACTGTTAAACTGTGCTTTCCTTTTTCCTTTGCGCTAATTAGGGCACTTGATAATTCCTCATTGCCTCTCTTTTTCTTGTATATCTGGAATATCTACTCATGGGCAGGGGTCATTCTGTCAGGCTTTCACTCCATGTCTGTGGCAGTGGGAGGCCACACAATGCCCTGTGCTTGCTCATCTTGTGCTTATTCCAAACATTGAGGTGGGGGCTGTGCACCTTCTGCCCTTGCCTCTGCAAATGAAGGCTTCATGGTGATGTACATTATCACCATATATTGCCATATATCACCATATACTACAGCCCTTCTTTCTTGACAGAAGATGACTTTTTACATCTGATGTGACAAACAGGTGTTAGCTCCAGCTGGATGTATATTCAAAATGCATTTGCATTTAATTGCTTCACACTGCAATAAAGTTTTGCTTACCAATTACTCCCCTCCCCACTCTTTCTAAAGATTAACTCTAGTTGTTGGTGCCAGCAGCTTTGCAACAGTGAAAGGAGAAGGACATGTCTGACCACAGCACTGGACGTGAGCTGAGGCCCCGTCTGTGTTGTACAGTGGCTAGTGGTCACCCATCAAGAAAGGACTGGCAGTCCTGTTCCTGATACATGCTACGTTATGTGGGTGTGAGGTAAGCTGGCAGTGGTCACTCTGTGCCAGATCCATAAATCCTATACCCCTGGGGCCACAGTTCATCAAACTTATCATCTGGACTAGGAAGTGGGCATTCATCTGGGCATCAAAAGCATTAGAAAAAAAGTCAGCTCTGTTTGCATCATATCGCCTGTTAACAGAAGTCTCTGCATGTTTTCTTTAAACCGAGTGCCATCTCCCTTATATTTTATTTTCTACCAAGAGTGAAGGCATTGGTGATGCAGAAGTAGAAGGTAATTACAGGATCATTACTGCAGTCAGAACATCTTGCAAATAAATTAACAAACTTCACCATCCTCTGAGGCAGAGAGGCTTTGTTATTACCACCCTTTGCAAATAGCGTGCTATTGTTTTGACATGTTTTTCCACATGCAGAAGACAGCAGTATGCTTATAATCAGTACACTTTCAATCAGGGAGGGATGGAATAGGAAAGGAAGAATAGCAGGTGAGAGCTAAAGCAAGGTCTTCCTGAGGGTGCATGCTGTTTCCTTTGTACCATGGGGTACCCACATCACTTTACCAAAGGTCAGCATGCCTGCATGCAGCAGATCCTTACCAAACGGTGGGGAAACCTGCCACTATAGGCACAGAGGTTCAGGGGTATCCACAGGCTAAGCCTATGCTAACCACCAGCCAATGAACACAAGGAAATCAGAAAAAGAGCTGTAGAAGTAAGAAAAATTAAGACTCAAAGGGTCTCTCTGGTTATTTAAGATCTTTCCAAGGACTCCATGAAAGCATACCTGCAGTTTCCCTGGAAGGTACCTTGTAAGGATAGGTCCAGTTAGGACGATGGCCAGCAAATATGCTCAAATGGGCAGCAATCAGGGGCTACAGTAACCTCCTCATTGTTTTCATACAATGGGGACAGACTGCTGTCCTCAGTGGCCCCAAATTAGGGAGGTTATAGAAGTAGTTAAGTGCATCCAGTCTCAAATTCAGGCTTACGTGACTGAGAATTAGTTCTGTGGTTCCTGGGGCTCCCAATGCAGCCCAGTGTTAGTTTCCACAAACTTTTCAAAATCTTATTTGCAAAAAACAAGCAGAGAGCTATAAGAAGGTTGGTTTAAGGCCTTTAGCATGCTCAATACCCCACTCTGGAAAAAATCAAAAGCCAGAATCATTCAAACTCTTGTGTGGAAGTCTCCACAACCCAGCAGTGCATCAGGCTAAGTGTTAACAGTGATTCATTTAGCATCCAGAAATTCATCATACACTTCCATCCCAGCCCTAAGGAACATTCAGCCAAGTGACACAATGAAATTGTGAGTATATAGTTGCAGTCCTTCTCTTTGACATCACTTGAAAACAATGACAACCACCATCCATACAAATACCAAGTGAGAGCATGACCTCTCTCAGGGAGAAGTGCAGCGAGATCAGGTTTACAGTGGGGAGCTGGGATAAGGCAGATGTGGAAACCCTGGCCTGGAAAGGACCTCAGGAGTTGCAAAGGTTAGGGCCTGTGCTTGCAGGAAGCTATGACTTGAATCCCATTCCAGCTCCATCCTAAAGTCAACACAGGGCTTGTCATTTCCTCACTATTGTTTCAGAAACTTTTAAATCCGACATTAGATTGCTTCTGCTTTTACCTGAGTATCTTCATGCAGTCTGGGTTAATTCTTGATTAGTAACACACATTATAATTCATTTCTTCTTTTCTTTTGTCATAAGCTTGTAATTTCTGTTAGTGTAAGTAGGATGTCCAGTAGAGTATTATATAAAATGTTGAGCAGAAATATAATGTATCTGGCTTTTAGCCTTACTAGAGTCTTCCAGACCATTCCTTTGCAGGATGAATTTGTATGAACGTGAAAAAATGAATTAAGTTACCACATTACTGAGTCTGCTTTTGCTTGATCATTAAACTTGAGAAATATACCTCTTGTGATCTGATGACAAATACTTTCCTCAGGTGTCTTGTGCACATTACGAATAAGTTTTCTAGAGGAAAATACAACAATGCTCATGTGTAAAATATGGCTCAGAGCTCGGGACCCCAAGTACTTGCAGTCAGAGAACAGTAGCAGGGACATAATCAGCGAGTGCACCGAAGTTTGGATCCTTGGGGCAGAACGAAGACCATGTGCTGATTCAGATTCAGTGTGCTGATTCAGCAACCCAGCTTAGGAAAGGGGGCCTCTGGATTTATTTTGTGCAACAACATCAGAATACACCTAAGTTTAATGTCATCTCTACTTTTCCTTATGGTTAGAAAGATCAGTGTGAGCAGTCCTTTAAAAAAAAAAAATTGTACAATTGCCTAACACTGATTTTAGAACTATTCTTTTCATGACCTTATTCTTTTCTGGCCTCAAGTGGCAGTGTCACTGACATAATGCATCTGAGCTCACGGCTCCAAGACAAGGGCTGGGGTTGATGGGGCTTCTCTTCATGTATAACAGAGCAGGAAGCATTTGCATAGTTGCTAGAAAATCTCTGCAATAGTAGGAGAGCCATGCTAAACATGAACTCCTCCAAATGACCAGTGTATTACAGTTAACTTACTTTTTGCAAGATCTGGAAAATGATTAGTTCTCTTTCGTTTCTAGCCCCTCTGCATTCCAACAGTATCACAGCAAGGTTTGTTTTCAATTACAGATAGGTGTCAGGAAGGTAATGGACATGAGCAGAGGCATTTTGGCAGGAAGCAATGTTATGCTATGCAGAAAACACTCCTCATACTCATAGTTCCAGATTGCACCTTCCCCACATTTTCTGTAGTGTACTGTATGTTTTATATAGAAAATACTACTTGAAATGAAAATTGCTAGACTGAAATAAAATGCAGTTTTTTTGTTTTTTTTTTTTTTTCTAGAATTAAGTATTGCTTGGACTGGGAGAGAGCCATGACAATGAGGCCAATATTGGAAGCAGTCCAGCCTTATAGTGTCTGGGGTATACTAACTCAAAGTGGATATTCAGAGGTAGAAGGGAATTTACTGTGCTTTAAAAAGGCATAGGAGAAATAACAGACATGGGCAAAAGATGAACTAAACCTGAAACTGTGATATGAATTAGCTTTAGAAAGCTGAACATTAAGTTTCAGGTGCAGATGTGAAGCATAAAAGACCTAAAGATGTATCTAGGAAGGAAGAAAATAATTTGCAAATATTTGAACAGTGTTGCCACTGGAGATGAAGAAATATTCTTTGGCTACCTCCAGGTGGGGAAAACAGGCACACGGAAAAACTGAGTGCATCAGGAAGATTCAGGGAAGGGATAGCAAAGGATAGATAGGGATGCATAGGGATAGCAAAGATGGTAGGTACAAGAGAAATCTATAAAACTGAGTGTCATGGAGGGTGCTTTGGCAGAAGGCTGTGTAGGGCTGGGGTAACCTGCACAGAAAGTGATCAGAACTGAGTTTCTATGGTGATGGGCTCATCTCTTGGCACATGACATCTGACCAAGATGAAATGTGACAGAATACATAGGAGGTTATCATGGATGTGGGCCGGGACTGTGAGGTGAGCTGGTCTTCTAGTATCAGGGCTGCCCACCAGGAAAATCCCTTCCCCTCTCATGTTCTTGCCTCACGTGCCATCTGACACAAGGAAAGAACACGTTTGTGAAAATGAAGCAAATGGGATAAAATAATGCCAAGGATGTGAAATACTGGAACTGAGGCTGAATAAGGAGAAACAGCTGACAAAATACATTGTTTACCACTGCGATAAGAAATCCCCTGGACAGGATGTGCCATGTGAAGATGTGCAAAATCATCAGGAACCACAGTTTCTATGAAGGAAACAAAACAGGAAGCTTGTCATGAATCATCAGTAAGCAGGCCCTTGACAGGTTACAGGACTCAGCCTGCAATGAAATTAATAGCCTGCCAGGGGCTGGGGAGAAGATATTTAAAAAGCATCCTAACAGTATGACAGAAGCTTCCAAAGGACAGACTGAAAATTCAGACCGGTCGTGTCTGCTTGGCAACAACATGTGACAGAGAGAAGTTACCACTGCCTGAGTGTGAGAAGCCTCATTAAATAAACAGTCCCAGACACTAATTAAGAGTATACATAAACAGAAAGATGTAAAAATGTGAGCATGCCTGGAGACTTAGGAAGCCATAGGAAGAGTTAAGTGGCACACAGTTGGCAGTGACAATCTCTTTACAGGCACTGATTTCATTAGCATCCCACCTGTAATCCTCAACTCATCACCCCCTGCTTTGCATCTGTGATTTATAACAAAGTACCCTATGACCATATATTAGCAGCACTGTTTAGCACTGTTTACCAAGTGGAACTGATGAAAATGAACTGGTATTTCAAATTGAACCTATTCCTCTGTTTTTTTTTTTGATCCCTTTCTCCAAACATCTGAAGATCTCTCAGTTTTCTTCTATAACTGAGTAATTCATATTCAGTGATTCTTTACACATGATCAAATGCGGTATAACTGAATTAGCTGTTGCTTTTGTTATGAGTCACCTTGCAGCAAAGTGGAAACAAAACCTGCCTTACCTGCCAGCTAGCTCTTTCTGTTATTATAGCAGTGACCTCTAGTGTACAGCTCTCAGTATCCAGGTTTGGCATTTCCAATGTACAGAGCCAAGGCCATTTTCTACCTCATGGGAAGGAAGCAGCAGTACAAAGTGACCTTTCTGTTTATTTTGGATTCCACTCCAAGAAAATAAAAAGAGCTTTGACAGTTAATAGAAAAGTACCAGCAGTGTTAGGTCTGCCACTGCCTAGCCCTCTTGCTCTAAAACATTCTCTTTTTGGGGTTGCTCTGTGGGAAATTTTGTAGCCTGTTTGTAGCACTGTCTGTGCTGTTATTTTCTGTTTTGATAATCTAGATTACCTGCAGAGTACGACAGTAATCTAGTGTCTAGTAGGTGAAGTGGTGAAGTCATCTGGGATTTCTTGAAATGAAAAGTGCTAATTACTTGTAAGATGAGTTATGCTTAAATTGTTTCTGCTGTAGAAATTCCAGGGGAATCACTAGGAGACACAGTAATAATCTTTCTCTAGCTCTGAGCACTGCCTTTGATGGAGGCTAACATTGGATGTTTCCCCACTTGTATTCCTACAGGAAAATTGGACACTTCATCATGTGACACTTCTTGATGTTATCTTCCCTGTCAGTGGGGATGGAGGTGGCTATCTGTAGCTGCCCAAAGGGAGATCCTTTGTACAGACCAGTTATCTGTCCAATGCAGACAGATGGTTTGGGGAGGACAGAGAAGTGGCTCTGGATTGCCCACATCACTTTCCGTGGACCACTGAGACAGCAAGGAAGTCTCCAGGCCTCTCTCGTAGTAATAGAGAGGTCCATATACAGGGAGCAGGGCTACAAGGATGGGCATTTGGACATGGGAATTTCATGGCCACAAAGCTGGCCAAGGACTTGCCTCTACCACAAAGAGTCTCATCATCTCAGATTTTATAATGGATCTCCAGATCACTGGCAGGGGGATCCCCCAACCTCCCTTGAGCCAGTTTTCCTGTTTCCATTTTCATGTTCAGGAATTCTTGACAATCACAGACATTAATTTACCTGTAAGGACACAAATGACCAAGTGAGTCATAAAAACTCTTCCTAAAAACATGTGATTGTGTTTCAGTCTGTCTGCCTTCACAACTACTTCCATTCAGTAGTCACTGATGTTTTAACATCACTGATAAAAGGAAAATGTAATCCAGGTAATGAGGAGGTGAGTTGTGATTGGTGGGGTTGGTGCACCTGAAAATTGATCTCTAGTTGGTGAACATACAGAAATTCTCTGGGGAAAGGGTCAAGAGCTGGTTGTGAAGGTAAGAAAACATGTTTCAGTATGGCTGGCTTCCTGCTGCAAAACATCCAGTCTTATTGCTGAAGTGTTCCAAAAATAGACAAGCTGGCTCATTAGCCTTATGAGCATTTAAATAGAAGAGGGATCGTTACCCAAATTACATCCCTTAAAAGGGACTTTCACACTGGGGTAAACTCAAAAGAGAACATTTATGCAAAAAGCAATTTTCTTTGCTTGCAATCTTCTGTATTCCCCTAACTCTCATTGGAATAAAAAACTTCCTCCCTTTCCAGCCCGATTCTCTCTTTTTTTTTTTTCTTAATCCAGCTGTGAAATCATAAAGCTCAGTGTTTATGACAATAGTTTGCTGCCATGGCAACAGTTATGTCGTCATAAATTTAGCTGTATGATATGACCTCCCCGGCTGCAGGAACAAGTAGAAAAGGAAGATATGCTGGAAACGAGGCTTTGTTTAACCAGAAATGTCTATTTGAGGCCCTTCTGCATAGAACACACAGCAGCCCTTTAATAAAAGGGCCTTTGGTACAAACTGCGTACCTAATTGCATACTGCTTTTTTGTGCCATTTGAATTGCTTTTGAATGTCACCTTTGAATGTGAGCTCTCTTTATTGCTGAACATTCTGAATTCCCAGCGTCCATGCACAGCGCTGCGATGATTTCTACAGCCTCAAATCATCGTCCTCCTGGGCAGTTCACTGTGCCCTGTGGCTTTGCTTGTTTTCTTCTTTTTGAGCTGAACAACAAAAAGGGAAAGGAAAATCAGTTATTGTGCAGATGTTGGAGGAAATCTGTTAGGGTTCTGGGACACTTCCTGCCATCAGACTGTACATGAAGTCCTCTCATTATCTTTGTACAGATGAGGGGTCGTTTGTGCACTATATGGCTAGCAGTCTTAAATATGCCTGTATGGGCATAGCTGTCACGCCCTGCCGCTGCACCTTCTGCTTCCGAGTGAGATAACCTGTACGTATACGTACACACATGCAGTTTCTCATATGGAGGGTGCCGTCTAGGTAAAAAAAACAAAAACAAAAACAAAAAAAACCAGCAGAGGGCCTGATGAAAGACAAGAGCAGCATGACCTTCTCTATACAGAAGCAGGCATGAGGTGTAGTAGCTGAAGTCACAAAGTCAGGTCCTCCTCTGTCCTTGCTCACAAAGTGATGTTTCCCTGCAGGTCTTTGTCTTTCTGGTGGATGAGCCCTCTGTCTTTGTCATACCTCCGGGAGGTGAGGCACGTGGGCTCCGGGGTGCTCCCTGCTCCCCAGCCTCAGCTGGGTCCCTGGGAGTGGGCTGCTCTGTAACATCAGCTAGCCTATGAATAACTGAAAAAAACTTCCAGAAAGCCTGCACTGCAACATTTAGGAGTAGAAAAAGGCTGTGCAGTTAGGAAAAGAATTAAAAATTGACCCTCAGCATTTCTGAATAGTAGTCTGCTGTTTCCACAGGAGGTGATGCTCAGCTTCGACGTGGGACAAAGTGGATTGGTGAAGCTGTCAGAAGGTCCCTGAGCATATCTCTGAGTTGGTTGGTGTGTTGCTTTAGGTCTCTGCTCATAGGGAATGCACAGCATTTTCACACATAATTCTACCCTCATTTTCTCTATTTGTATTCCGATACTTACTCTGTTCTTGATAAAAACACAGTAATCTGCGCAATTGAGGAAATATTCTTCTACAGCTCTCTGACCCCTCCCTTGGACCCCTGCACGAACATTCTCAGTTTTATGAACTTTCTTCACAAATTTGTATATGTTTAAATTCTTTTGTCCTTTTTTCTTCTCTTTCTTTGAACTTCTTTCAAAGGTTCTCTTGCCAGTTCTGTCAGTTCTTGTCATTTCCCAGATGAAAGCTGTGTTCAGACTAAGACCTACCTGTAGCTAGGGAAAAGCTTCTGCCTGTTTTACATTTGGGCAGTATTCCTGCTTGCACTCAAGCTGCCTGTGTCACTGTGCAGCCCAGGATCCATCATCCAAACTGGAATCCATTATTCAGCTCAGGATCTATTACCTTTCTAGGCTGGGTTGTGCAGTGCAAGCAACATCTCTACTCTCTGTATTTATACATCTGGTATTTCCCATATACAGCAAGAATTTCAAATTATTTTTTTAAATCTCAGCTGGGCTGACTCTATTAATAACTTCAATTTCTCTAGCTCGTGCTGTATTTCAAGTCTCTCTTCCAAATCACTCCTCAATTTTCTATCTTCCACAAAGCCTACCATATACATTTCTGTATGGTACTTTCATAACACATGAAATAATCACATTGAGGTGAACTTGAGGCTTTTATAAGATATATCCCATCATCTTCACTCGCTGCAGCACTGACCAGACTATTAAAGCTGTCCCCCCTGCTTGCAGTTCCAGATGAATCCTTGCTTCAGGAAAGGCTCTTATTACTACATGTCCTCCATTTGTTAGACTACCCAAGCCTCTTTGTGCTTAAGTCCTACTATAGCTGACAGAAGACGTGTGCTGTGAGCATTTCTACAGCCCTCCTTCAAGCCTGGCAGAGATTTTGAGGTGGTTTGTGAGGCGCTGGGGTGTTCTTTTAATGTGTTACTGTTTTTCCCTCTGGTGCTAAGCAAAACATGAAGTGCTCAGTCTTTTCGGTTGCTGGCAGTGGCTTGCAAAATGCAGATGTACAGTAAATGACAGGCCTTGTGGGGGGTGTTGAAATGTAGCAGTGGTGGGAAGCATTTCAAGCTGAAGGAGAAATAGTGTGGGTGTGGTGCAGTACAGAAAGAAAATTGGATGGAAAATGAATTTGGGGAGTGAAAACCTATTTGTAACAGGGCTTTGAAATCTGGTTGTTGCCAGGCTCTGTCTGAAATGATTTAGAGTTGTAACAATTTCCTGGGGCTTGCATTTTCCGTAAGGGAGAATATTTGATAGCAGAGCAAAAGGTTTGCTCTTTCTGAATATATCCAGAGAAAGCCTTATCATTCTTGTGGGAGAAAACAGAAGACACTTGCTGTATCCCGAATGTGGCACAGATGTCTGGCTGTTCTCCATGCCATGTGTGATCTTCTGAGCATGCTGGGAAAGTGAGAGTTCAGATAAAGAGAGATGCACCCCTTTTCAGCAGGGAGAAGACAAGATCTCACCCAGGCAGACATCATATTTGATGGAGAACTGTGAGGAGAGAAGGAGGTGCATAAGAAGCTGATGGATGTAAATGCTGTAACTGTTACATTTGTCACAAAACTGGACATTTTTTTCTCCACGATCTCTGTGCTTGTTCTTTAGATAGAGTTGTTTACTCTGAAAAATATAATTAAGGATAAAGCTTCCTTACTCGTAAGTGTTATGAGTCTGGGAGAGGAGTTTGGCAGGAGTTAAGAGTGAGACTTATACCATGGTAGCCAGAAAACATAAGCACGGAGCAATGGTACCGCTGTGCCTACTGCTCTCTGCTTCACCTCCTGCAAGCTGCACTTTCTCTGTCACTTGAAATACATCCATTGCTCAGCCTCCTGATGTGCAGAGAGTCTGTTCTACAGTCAGATTGAGGAAGGTCTCCAGACTGTTAGGTTCTCTTTTTTAGACCAACTCTTGATCATATTTAGCTGCATATTTCCATGCTTCTACTGCAGAACTTTGGATAAGTAATCTAAACAAGTGCATTTTCCCACCTTCTGCTTTATAAAGTTGAACTTGCATTGGTGGCAGTATCCATGCTGAGTCTCTGCTCTGGATTCTGTAATATTCTTGGGGAATGTAACGTAAAAAGCTGATAGAGTTGACATAAATGAAGTGAATTTTTGTACTGTATAGGAATAAATCTTTATGCCAACATACCTCATCAGCCATCTATCAATAAGAGTTAAGGTAGGTGATTGTCTCAACACAAAATGTGGGTCTCGGTGCATCACCAAAGGTGCGCTATCCCCGTGTTGGGCAGTTTGGCAGACATTTTCACTTCCTGAGGTCAGTGGGAAGTTGTTAGACATAGTTTGCTGACCTCTAGTGCAGGCACTTAACTTCCTTCTGCTTTTCTGACTCTAAAACAAGTTAGGCCTTGGATGTCACCTTCCTAGAACATGCTTTAGGAAAATCTGCAGTTGTCTGTAAAAAGAGGTTGCGAGCAGGCTTCAGAAAGTGGGCCAGCTGGAAAGTTTACTCATTTGTCCCACTGGGGTATAAGATTGTGATGGTCAATGTTGTACTAAGATACTGCAACAGGATGAGAGACAGCAAACACTGAACTGGGCCTTGGGGCTGTAGAGGGTGAGTCAGCAGCAGGCCAGTGTAACTATGGTGTTTATTTGTGATAGCAATATATATAGATAGACAGCACATCTGTAGTAGTGATGTGTGCATGTATATGCACACAACACTTGTATTTCTGGTGCGATAAGCATCCTTTTGAAGTGCATCACTGACTGCTAACAGCTAGTTTTCAGCTGTGACACTGTAAACTCCTTCCTTACCACCAAATGCACTGAGTTGATGATAATCCAAAGTAAATTCAAAACACGAAAGAAGGAACCTCTGAACCTGAAGCGTATTTCTTTTCTCCTCAACCCATGACCCAGGTTTCCTTTGCTGCCTGAAGAGGAAGTCTAACAGCTTCTACATGTTGGAGCTGGTGGGGGGAGCAGAAGCCACCCAGAGTCACTTGCAGCCAGGCTTCAGGTCCCTGGGTGGAGTGGGGACAACCACCTGTGGCTGCCCTGTCTGCCTGCTGTGATGGTGGTATGCTGCAGGTGGGAAAGGCTGGGAGGCTTCAGCTCATCACAAATGATTTATTGAGGGGAAGGGAGAAGATGGAGAGGTGCTGCAGGACTTCATAATCTAAAATTGGATTTTCCCTGAGGTCTAACTAAAAATAAATTAGCTAATATTATATTCAATTAATTTTGCCAAATTTGAACAATTCTTTTAATTAGGAGGGAAGAACTTAATCTCACAGAAAACAGACAATTTCCAAAGGCTGGAAGAAGACTATGCCACAAGAGTATGTCCCTATGAACTGCTGTGAGATGAGGGGTGTGCAGGCTTACAGGGAAAATATAATGACATGTGAGAAGCTGAGACAGCAGTGCAATGTGAGATATTTAACCTTGAGGAGGTAGCATGTGCTGTTGGGAAGACAGGTACTGTGGAACTTCTGATTTCTTTTAGGGAAAGGGAGTAAGAAGCGGGAATATTATGATAACATCAGAAATTCATTTTATTAGTGGAGCAAGACTCTTCAGTAGGGTGTCTCTATGCACGTGCTGGTGAGTGGAAGAAGAACTGCATCTCTTTTTGCCTATTTTAAAAATTCAGTTTTCCTGTATACTATGCGTTTGTTTCTGTTTTCTGTCTGTTGAGTTGCACAAGTGTTTGGTGCATATGCCTGTACAACTGGAGAAGCCAGTTTAGTATTTATTCCACTCTCATGTTATTTGAGAATCTGTATTACAGAATATACTTCAGACAGCGGTCAGAAGTTCCAAGATGAATGCAGCTGTTGGAACAGGGAGCTGCCTCTTTCTGAATGCTCCCTGACGTAGCCAACATCTGAAATACTGAATATATAAATACACTAAAAGTGCTTCAGGAACCAAGATCACCCAAAAATAAATAAATAAATAATAAAAATAAAAATAAAATAAATAAAATAAAATAAAATAAAATAAAATAAAATAAAATAAAAGCCCAACAACCCAAAATTCAACAAGTCAACCAAACAGAAGCGGAAAAAAGAAAAGCCCAGCACTCAGTTCTCTACGAGTTTTCATAACTGGGGAGAGTTTTTGAGGATTTTGAAACCATCCTTCTCTACAGGCTTGCATGACAAATCCTACGTGATGACAAGTCCAGAAAATTATCAGAAGTTTTGTGATCTTTGGTGTTTTTTCTTAACGTCTCAGTTTCTGTGACTAAACAATTTCTTAGCAATCTTGGCTTTTGTTTTTGGAAAAAGGCTGTAGCCCTTTGGCTGGAGTGCCAACTTCAGAGAATGGCAGTCTGGAGACTGAGTAAGCAGGAAAACAGTAACGGAGTTCATTTTAAATTATCATGTGCTTTTCAAAACAACCTTATATGAGTTTTGATGTTTGTGGTATGATTGCCAAGCATGATAATTTAGCAGTATCAATTAACGTTTGGGAGAATGATGCCAGGGACAAGTGACTGGTCCAATGAGACCAAATCTGTAACTTTTCCAGGCAAACTGCAGAGCTCTGCTGCCCTTTGGTAGAGGAGAGCTGCTGGCCTTCTACCTGAAGGAAAATATGGGCTGGGGCATCTGACGTGGCTGCTGCATTCATTTTAAAAACAGCTCCCCCTTGGCCCAAAACTATTGTGGTGTAAATTTTGTTTGATTTTTTTTTTTTTTAACAAAAAGACTATAATTTGCAATTTAGCTTTTTTAATGCAATTCTCTGATGCTGCAGGCATTCAGGGCTCCCCTGAATGCGTACAAGGACAAGGATCAAATGCTGGAGTTGCCACAAATTTGGGAGAAATCAGGACTTTGGGCTGGGGCTGCACTCTTCTTACCAGCTGCAAGAGCGGGCAATGCCATAGTCTGTACAGATGTGAAGAACACAAAACAAAGACTTTATCTGCACCACCAAGTGTGAACGCGTGCTAGATAAAAGAGATTGAAGAGACCCATCAGTACAGTATTTGTAAGATCTGATATGAAGGTATGGGCCAAGAGAGAAAAGGCAGGGAATGTGAACAGCTGTTATTACACCATGAAATACTTCTTAAAACTCAAATCTCTTGCTGCAGTTCCTTTTTTTTTCCTTTTGAAACCATAGCACTGCTCACAGAAGAGACACCTCTGTAGCCTCAGTGGCATGGTACGGCTGAAGCTAAATTATTTCTATTCTTAGCAAAATCAGCACATCATTGTCTGTTTCTTTTCCCAGATTGCCACTGATCAGATGAACAGCCAATTTTACTAACCTATTTCCACTATGAAAACCATCCATTCATTATTAATATTTTTTCCCAACAGATTTAGAACTTACTTTTTCTTTACTGACTCAGCTCCTGAAGATGTCCGTGTGCAAATTCTGTGAAGCCAGCTTTCTGCCCACCAGAGAACGAAGCATGATGGTTGGACTTGATGATTCCAGAGATCTTTTCCAACCTTAATGATACTATGATTCTGTGCTGGATGTGTGTCTCGCTCTGCCTCTCTTCAGTGCTCTCCTGACATGGGATGCATGAAGTACAGTGACTGTTCGAAACCCTCAGAGAAAGAGCAACCACCATCCTGCAGCAGCAATCTCCGGTGAGCTTCCACCCACTGCCCCAGCAAAATAACATTTTTGCCCTCCATGCTTGACCACGTGGCTTGACAGGTGCTTAGATATCAGCTCAATAGCTTATCTCTGGGATCAAAAAGTTCAGAAAAGGTTTTCCTGCCGGTGTGAGGAATGATTAGGGTTCATGACACAATGCAAAGATGTCCCTCTGTGAGTCCTGACTGCTGAATCATGGTGCTTTGGGGTAGGAGGGCAAGGTACCCTTTGTCACTTCTGCCTTTTCCTTTCCTACCTGTTGACACTCATTTGGCAGCACCACGCAGAGCGGAGCCACTTCTGGAAGAGTCCTTCTTGCACAAGCTGTCCCTTATTCTGACCTAAATTCACAGTTGCTGTTTGGAGTGATCGTTGCTATACAAAGGAACTTTCAGAGGCTGCCTCTGAGCTGCAGCCATTCAAGAAGAGCACAACAAAGCCACCTTAGTGCTTGCTGGGCTTTTTTCTAGTGATAGTGCCTACATCATCCACAGTGCTCTGTTTGGCTCTTCCAGCCAGTATTAACCACCAGAGTAGTGAGAACAGTTGGCTGTGCTGGACTTGATGTGGGATGTGGGGCAGTGACTCTCTGCTGTCTTCAACCAGATTCTCCACCTTCTGCCAAAATAACAGTTTTCTATAGAAATAATTGTTTCTGCACCGTGCAAGATGTTGGCAGGACACAATGGGAACTGACAACCATGGCCTCTGCCTCCTGATGCTACATCCAGCCCAATTACTCTCGTTTCACGGTGCTGCCTCCATGCCCATGGGCTTGCAGTGTCCTGCCAGCCTCACCAAGGACATCACCAACAACAGCCTGCACAAAGCCAGAAGACAGTGACAGTAACACTCAAGCCACAGTCCTGGTGACCATGTGGCCAAAGCTAGTGGGAAGTTATCACCATGCAGTCTCCTTTTTGGCTGGCTCAAAACCTCTTCCTGTTTTTCCTTCACTAGATGTGTACCACAGGCATCTCCCAGCCCAGCTAAAGAAGATCCCCTCAATCTCTAAATGTTAAAAACCCAACAAAATAACAAAACAGAGATAAAAGAAGAAGCCCTGTTTTTTCTTTCATCTTCCAATTTCAAACAAGGATGGTCTACCTGAAAAACAGAAGAACAGTAAAGGCTCCTCTGCAGGTGTGCTGCTGGTGTCAAGGCTCATGGGTAATAATGGGGACAGAGGTAGTAGGGCTGTCCTATAGGACATTTTGGCAATGAACAGCTGGGAAGCAGGGAGCACCTGTAAGAGCTTTTTGTTACTAAGGTTTTTTTGCTATGACATTTTTCCAGCAAGTGCCAACAAATAAATAAATGCCTGAGACACCTTCAGAGAGAAGTTAATACATCAGTGTCAGTGGCTCTGGGGCTGTCTGGCTCAACAGAAAGGTCTGGGTGAGGCTATGTTTGTGTGTAGGAGTCTTGGGTTTTAAGTTATGTCTCATGCTTCATGACACAGACCAGGAGGGATTGCCCTGTTCTTCCCGTGTTTATCACTGCACAGCTGGACACATATGGAGGGAGCAACACAATGGAGCTGGGGATGGTCACATTCCCCAAACCATCATGTCTGACAGGAGGCCGATTCTCCCAGCTTTCCTTTTAATTTCATTCAGACATCAGGTGCTCCTAGGGCATGATGGACACACTAACAACTGGTACATAACACTGTTTATTCTCCTGAGCTCTGTGTGCCTTTTTCCTAAATGTTTCAGAGCAGTGTTGACATTCAGAACTGCAACAAAAGCTGTTTACTTTCCAAGTGCAGCAATTTCTCCTGTCAGAAAGAAAGAAATGAAAGAAAATTAAGACCAGGTCGTTTTGATGGCAGCAATGACAGCTGTTACAGCCATCTGCAAGAGAGGGGATAGCTCTAGCCAACAGCAGCAAGTAGCTCTGTCTCCTTGGTAGTGGCTTGCTCATGTGTCGCACCAAGCTTGCACAGGTTTCTGATCCCAGTGGACTTCTTGCACCATGGTTTTACCCCATTTCTGAGGTGGTTTTGGGTCTCAAGTTGATGCTCAAAGAGAGTGGGGCAAGTCTGTGTTCAGGAGGAATCCATGAGATGCCCCGAAGCATTTTCTGCCTTTGGAAAAGCAAGTGGACATCTCCAGTGGGCTGAGCTCTATGCTGCCATGGCTGTGGTATCTGTTTCCATTATATCTACAAAAATTTTAGTTGGTAGTTGAGCCTTACCCCTCCACATGCAGCACACACTCCTGGGATATGACCAAGGCAGTGCCCTTGCCCATGGCAAGAGGCTGGAGTGCACTCTGTGCTTCACTTAATGTCACCTCACTAATGTCACAGCTGGGCCCTGGCCAGCATCACTCATCCATGTGTATGTGCCCCAGGCTGTCTCCCTGCATGTTGGACCTTGCCCTGAATCACAGATGTGGCTTGGGGAAGTAGTTTTGCCTGTTTTCTCCATCACTGTTGTCAGGCTCTAGCTGCAGGCAGGGCAGGGACTTTTCACATGAGGTCTTTCTGGAGATGAACGTCCTCAACTAAGAAAATCTTCTGGGTGCAGACCAGATACGAGCTTTTCTGATGTTTTGATAGAGATAACAAAGAACACATGGTCAACCAGTGGTGGCTTCCCTTAGCTGGCTTCAGGTAGGAGATTTGCCTGTGTTCTGACACAGTAAAAAGAGCAGCACTCTGCAACTGGACAAGGCCACTGCAAGAAGAGGACAAGCTCCCCACTGTGAGTATGCCAACTTTATCAGAACAATGATAATCCATACATTTCTGAGCCCTGAACATGCCTTCGATTGCCCCTCACACAGACCCAGGAGCTAAAGGCAATCTGCAAGGTCACACAGATGCTGGGATGGCTCCAACCACCCATGTCACAGAAGTGCAGGAAGCAAGGCCAGATGGGAATGGGAAACCACCTCAGGACATCTCAGTGTCTTGCTTTGGGTGGCCAGGTGCAGTGTTTGGGTGAGACTGTTCTGCTGGGAGGATCTCCAGACAATGAAAGGTGCCCTTCTCTGACCAGATGCTACCCTTTGCTGCCTCTATGATCAGCAGAAAGGCATGGAGGTGTGCTGAGATGTGATTCATCCCCTCATAAGGAAGATGTGTCCTCCTCAGAGGAAGTGCTCCAAGGAAAAGACTGCTGCCACCCCCTTCCCCTCGCCTCCAAGAGGGAAGGATCCCAGCTCACTGGGAGCTGTCAGTGTTGGAGGACATCCAAGGGAATCTCACCCCAAAAGGCAGAGACTTGCCACCTCCCTCAATATATTGTGCTGTAGTTCATCCTCTGGTAAATATTTGTGTCTCAAGGATGTCTGGATGGGGCTGCGGATTACCCAGACTGACAAACTACTGTAGCAAAGTAAACAAATATCTGAAACGAAAAACAAACAACTGCTGTCACAGGTTTTTTTGTTACTTTTTTTTCCCTTATATTAAACAAGGATTTAATTAAAAAAAAATCCGACAGATGGCAGGACTGTACCTAATACGAGATAGAGCACTTCTGCGAATTTAAGGTGGTTCTTTAACAGTCTTAACATCTTTAACAGCAAAGCAGAAGTGAGAGACACGGGTCTCGGAGGCATTACTCACTGGTTTTTGTGGTCTTTTCTGGATCTGAGCTCACCGAGTAGCCTTCTGCCTTCACCATTCCTGCCTCCCCACTTTCCCCTCTCCCTGAGGGCTGCCCCCAGCTGACCCCGCTGCTGCCTCTCCTCCCTTGGCCGGGCAGTGAGGGGTGGATGGAGCACTGGGTGAAGTGAATGGACACAGCTGTGTGGCGGAGGTAGTGGTTTTTATTTCCCTGATGATTTACAAGGAATTCTGCTGCAGGCATGAAGAAGAAAGGGCAACTATGTGGCTGAATTGCTGAGCTGGCCATCCCAGCACCATGTGGCAACACTTTCTCATAAGCTGGGCAAGCTTGCAAGGCCCCTGGAGAGTTTGAGCTGATGTGGGGTTTTGCTTGGACATTTTGGGTTTGATATTTTTTGTCTAGAGGAAACTGAAAATAAACCAAATGTTGCTGTTTAATCTGAGTTTCCCATGAATTTTTGCACTCTTTCTTATGCACTATCTGTGGCGAGGTTCTTAAATAGTAAAATAAAGGAATTCCATGCTATTTTCTGTACTTTTGCAATAAGGATGCAAGGATTTTTTCCCTTGGATACTGATTTACAGGTCCTGAGAGACACAGCTTGGGAAGGGGAGGGAGGTGGGGGAGTAAACGAGCCTGGATGTGTTCAAGGAACATTTAGATGCTGTGTTGAGGGACATGGTTTAGAGAGAACTACTGGTGATAGGTGGACTGTTGCACTGTATGGTCTTGTAGGTCTTTTCCAACCCTGGTGATTCTATGATTCAGAATGACAGCCAGAAGACAGGCTGCTGCCATTTCTGAGAGCCCCTTGCTCAGATTGGATGTGCTCACCCAGTACTCACTCTTCATGCACTGCCAGCTCCCCTGTTTCTTCTGGTTTTGGTAGAGTCAACCAGTGGAGGAGCAAATCCTTCAGTGCTGAAACAGGGAGCAGCTTCGTGGCCCAGGAGAGGAGAGGTGGAGATGGCCATAGCAACTGGGAGACAATGATGGGCAGAGCCCACTGCAGGGGGTTCTCTCCCTTGTGCCAGGCACTTGGCATGAAAAAAAATAATTTACAGGTATATCTGCAGAGACCTTCTGATACTTTCCCCACAGAATGATGGGCTGAGTTTGTCTTTCAGGTGATTTGGAGCCAAAGTAAATTTAGAGATAGCAGTGGGAATGCACTAATATTTAGGTGAGATGTTTCTCAAAATGTTAATATCAACTGGGAATAAAAAAGAAAAAAAAAATCCCCAATCGGCGGTTTGGGAGAAAATACAACTCTTTTACTGTGTCTCTGTCATGCTCGCACCTCAAGGAGGCCTTGAGTAAGACGTTGGCCAGGACCTTATTTTCATTTCCATCAGGAATGTTTTTAGTTGGCACACAAGCTACATGTGCAAAGCAGAGGAGCTTGGGGAGCTGCTTTACTCTTTCCTCCTATAACTGACAATGGAAACCCTCTGAGAGTCACCCAGGCTCTGCAGCAGCTCACACATCTCCTGGTAGGTGAGGTTGGCCACTGTGCCCCAACATGTGCTGTGGTGATGCTTCTCCCCAGCATGCAGCACAGAGTGCTCTGCACAGTGCTGGGGGCTGGATCACACTATTTCAGCTGATGCAAGTTTTTTTTTGTCACAGATGATTCAATATCAAATTAAAAGAGAAAACAGAACCACTACTCTGTAGCAGAACTGGATGATTTCAGCATGTAAAGGGTTAGCATGGTGTGGTTACACTGCATCCATAGGAACACGTACATTTTATCGCATCATTTCTGAATCTGAGGCTCATTAGAAGACAACAGGATAAACACACCTATCTGCATAAGTCAGTTTTGAAAACAGGCTTTAGACACCTTAAATAAGTGGCTAAATATTTTGATCAGCTGAGTGCGGTCTTCTGGCTCTGAGAAGCACAATAAATCACTTTGAAAGTGGACAAGAGCTGAAATAAGAACACACGGAGAGGAACATATCAGAGCCACCCTTGTGTAGAGCATTTCCATCCCTCCGCAGGGGATCCCAATGTTGCACATGGGCACGATCTCACTACCAGGGGGAGGGGTGTGTAGTGCAGCCCCACTGCCACCAAGGACAGCTCTCAGGAGGCACGGCACTGCCTGCAGAGCTGTTTTGGAGGAGGCAGCTTCTCCAAACAGCAGGTAAGAAAATGCTACAGGTGAGCCAAGGGCAATAAGTTGTTGTATAATGTGCCTGTTTCTTTTTACTCACCTATTTTTGAACGGGGACACAGCAGGTTTTACTGAGTAAAACAGAAGAGTCTTTTTGTAGCATTGATACATGAATAGAGACAAAATGACAAAACCTTGCTGCCAGTGGCAGGCTCCAGGACTGGCACCCATTTATGTGCAGCAGCCAAACCCAGCCTTGGCTTTGCTGGGTGCTGTCACAAGGGCTCCACCGAGCCCCGTAGGAGTACTGAAAATCCCAGCCTATAACAAATACAGCAGTGAGCACTTCTGGCATTTTGCCTGAGATGGCATTTTGCTATAGTAAATGGTTATATTTGTTTATGGGTTTGAATTCCTTACTTTTCCATCTGTCTCTTAAGACAATAGATTTACATGGCATATTTCACAATGTGTGCTATATGCAGAGATCACTAAATATAAAATCAAATTACATTTTCCTTCAGGGTAGTACTAGAATGGCACCAGACAAGAGAGCAGGTTTATTTCAGAAAATGAATGATGCTTTGTGTAATCAGATCTGCAAGGGAGGTTTGGCAAGCAGCATGCATACAGATAAACCTCTGCTGGGTCTGGACACAGCCTTGAGAACATTAAATCTGAAGTTGTGGGGGATCACTGAAGATCTGCAGAAGAGCAAAAGGGCACGCAGCCCCTATTTATTTAAATCAGAGCCAGTAATAGGGGAGACACAGACCCCAGTGCTAAGTCAAAGCACTGGTGTGCTTCTGACACAGAGGGGTCAGTGCTGCTGTGTGCATGTGGCTCCTTGTCATCCACAATTCATGCTGCACATCCTGCAGGCTTGAACAGCCCAGCCTGATTGATGTGACTGCTCTGGGGCGTGGCAAGGAGGGCATGGCACTGCTCAGAGAGGTGGGTGCTGCTGGTGGGAGCACTGCCCCTGCAGCCAGCCCTGCCTGGGCTGAAGCAGCACACAGGTTGCTTTGCACGCAAGTAGGCAGCTAATCAGCTGCTTACAGTCATATTTTAATATCATCCCACCTTCCTCAGGGTGGAATCTTCCTCCTACCCCTCTCAAACCCAATAGCTTCTGTCAGCTTAATGACACTACTAAAGGAAAAGACGAATCTCAAAAAGATGAACCTCAGTCTCACTCTGATCCTGAAGGTACTGTGCTCTCCAAGTGAATTCTAGCCTCATAAACCACACAAAACAGATGGATAATCCTATAGGAACATCTCTCCTGATTCCCAAGACCAGGGGCCATCACCACCACAGACTGGTCTTTGCCAGCTCCTACAGACATTCTCAGCTCTGCACTGGCAATGTGTTCTATTCCTAGGATGCCAAGAGGAACAACACATTCCCAATGAGTGCAGTGCTCCCCTGTGGTCCTGGCAGGAGAATGCACAACCCAGCACTTCACACTTCTTCCAAAATGGAAAGTAGGAAGTGTATCCTCAGAGCTGACCCTGTTAGAGCAGGAGCTGGACATGATGCCTTCTGGGTCCCCTCCAACCTCAGCTGTCTGACAATCCTATAAAATAAGAAATGCTACAGTGGCACTAAGGAACATGGTTTGGCAATGAGGTTCAGTAGGCCAGCTTGATGACTGAAGTTGATCTTGAATGTCTTTTCCAATCTACGTGACTCTACAAAATGATACAGAAGAGATTTCTGAGACTAAGAGTAACCTAGGTTGTACATGCATAAGTATTGCATGGAAAACACAACAGATGAACTGAGCTGTTAGCTCAACAGTCAGGCACATCAGTAACAGTGAGGGGGGGAAAGCTGGAGAACTAGAAGGTCTAGTAAGTAGGGTGTTCCAGCAGGGTGCCTTAGCAGTAGGATAGGTTGCTCCAAGGAAAAAACATTAGGATTCCATGGAAAGAAGCAGTGCAAACTGTGTACTAGCACTATAACATATCATAGCATCTCTCTCTTTCCCTATTTGGAAAGCTTGTATCAAAGGGTGCTAATGTTTATGGTATGATTCTGTTAGGCGCGATACACTAAACATTCTGAGCAACAATGCTTTCCTCACCTCAACAAATACAGGTATCTGGGGCTCTGCCTTTCAAATTTCATAAATTCCTGAATGGACTTGAATACAAGTCAAAAATAACACTGCATCTCCAGCAGGAAGGTCTTGAGAATCAGCTGTCACCCCACCCGACCTCAGGTCAGTCACGAAGGATCTGCTGAAGCAGCTGGATGGCATCAAGCAGGGTGTGAAAACCTGGACCCCAGCACGGGACAGAGGAATGAAGACAGGTTGGAAGCTTTAGTGTGAAGCTGGATCTGTGTGAAGTGGAGAATTCCAAGTGTGAATGTGTCTATGTGTTCATGCATGTGCTCAGGAAAGCTGGGCTGGCAAAGGAGACAGAGGAGAGCTTTGTGTGCAGCGCTCACTCCGACATAGCCCAGCCTGCTCCCTATCTCCCAGTTCCACTTCTGAGTGTGCGGGAATATGTGGTGGCTCCTTTTTCCCACTGTCTTCATCATCCCCTGCACCCAGCAGGTAAGTTCATTAAACAGGAGAAAAAGATTTTTTCTCCCTTACTCGCCCTGCCTGGGTTTGAAGTTTTTATTTGCTTAACAACAAAATAAATTTCAGAGAAGCATATTACTCCTAAGGAATACGGAGCCATTCGCTACTCCCGAGAAAATTTTGTGTGCAGCTTATTTACAGCATCTGTCCTGATCTTGGTATTTTTTCCTCTCTAACCTGTACATTAATATGACTCTTTGGGAAAAAAAGAAGTATTAGGGAAGCTCAAATTGCCAGTGACCTTGCTTTTTTTCTCCCTTTCTTTTTTTTTTTTTTTTTTTTTTTTTTAATATAAGCACAANAGAAAAGTTTGGGGAAGCCAAAATTGCACGGTCCTTTTTTTTTTTTCTCCTTTTTTTTTTTTTTTTTTTTTTTTTTTTTACAATATAAGCACAAATAGTTATCTGATACAGTGTAGGGAAGTAAACATCTTGTCCATGCTCATGTTCCATACACATCTATGTATACTCAGGGATCTGACTTCAGCTAGTTCTGCGTTTTAGAAAGGCATCTAGTCTGGGTTACGTTGTGTCTTTTATGACAAAATATTAAATGATGACTACTGCTGAAGAGATGTCAAGGGCCAAATTCATTATTTACTTAATTTTGAAACTACACTTCACCTTTACTCATTGTATTTTTCCTCTATGATCAAGACGACTTCCAAATGGAAAAATTTCAAGAGTCTGTTTGTCTCTGCTAACTTTTGGAGTATTTAAAGCTAGTCTGAGATAACTGAACATTAGTAATAACATATTGCCTACTTTTGCTACTTATTTATGCCATACATACCTCATTGAATCCTTAAAATACATGAAAACAAACAACAGCATATGAAGGGCTGCTATACAATGGTCTCATTTTCTGATCTGTGCATAGGGCCAGTAAAAGTACACAGTAGGCTTGTGTGATGTGGACACCTTTGCAGAGAAGCTTTGAGATAAAAGAATTAGAAAATATATGGCCTGTAAACTTGATAAGCAGAATTTTAAACTCTTATCATCATGTAACAGATTTTTGAAGATTGTTCAGGCGGACTGAGCTATTCACTAATTGCAGAGCTAAATGATCAGGTACTTGCCCAATGGTGTTTTCTCATGGGGTGGCTTTGGAGTCTTACACCTCTCAGCTGACTCTGTCCCTAAAAAGGGAAAGGGAGAACACTTGCTTAGATAGAATTCTGTAGGTGCTAAGCATGCTTGAATTTGTAATAGAAATTAAACTTACTGGATGAAGCGCAGAGATCATTTCCTGCTACATGTACCCATTTTGAAATGGGATGCCTGATTTAAACCACATACGTTCATATAGTTGGCACAGGGCCGAACTCATAATAATAACACTTCATTACTTTAATGCTTAAAAAGAAGAAAAACCCATTGGGCAGCAAGAAAGTGAATTTCCTAAAGCAACCAGACCTTCCTGAACACTGAGAAATTTATGGGAACACCTGTTTTCCGTGTAGTTTTTCCAGAACAAGCCTTTAATAGCCTTTAACACTCCTGTGCACACGTTCATCAAATTAACGCTATGGTTTAGAGAAAAGCTTAGGTGCTCAAAAAACAGTAAACTGAAGTTACTTGTTTCTGTATTATTGCTGCACTTAGAGTAAAAGGGTTAGAAGAAATCCTTTGTCAGTGAACAATCAATGATTAGCAAAATAATACATTTATGAAACTCTCTTCTGCCTGCCCTGTGGAATGCAAGATGAAGGATCATTATTCATTTACTGCGTGAACTGAGTTTCTGAATGAATATGTATCTTAAAAATCAGACAGCCAAAGGGGCTTGAAAACTACTACTTTGGAGCTTCATTAGTAAATGTGGATGAAGATATCGTAAGTATAGTTCCATATGACCATAAAAAATGGAAATTAACGGTAGAAAAAAGAGTCTTTTAAACGGTCATTTAATGCTCCATGCAATTAGGTCAGCTCAATTATGCTGCAAAAGCTTTCCTGTGATATACCACATGAAATGCTGGATTCTGCAGAGGCTGAGAGCAGACCTGAAAGCCCAACGAGTGCTGCAGCCCCTCCCCAGCTGCTGCAGGTTGCCTTCTGCTAGAGGTGCCCTGCAGCTGGAGGGATGGAGAGAAACAAATAGCTGGGACTGGACATGCCCAGAAAAATATGAAATTTACTCCTTTTCTGGATCATAGAATGGCTTAGGTTGGATGGGGCTCCAACCTCATCTGGTTCCAACCCCCTGCTGTGGACAGGGTTGGATGGTGATACTGGCGAGTGGTGAGGACCTGGGTCTCATCTTTCCCTCCTGCTTTTTGAGCAGTACAAGCTGCTAGACCAGAGCAGCTCCTGGGTTTACACTCCGCTTACACCCCAGCACTGGCTGTGCCCCTATTCCCTCCATGTCCATCCTTGCTTGACTGCAGTACCACAGCCCACATTTCTGTTGAAACCCAGCATGAAAATAGCTACTGCTAAGATCTAAACTGGCATATTTTAGATGTACTCCTTCACAGAAATGTACAGAATACCTAACTCAAATAAATCCTTTCATACTGTGCTGACTTAATCTTCCCCAATGCCTCAGAAAGATAAATAAACTGGTGAAGAACTACTTAGGACATTTTTAGATGTGAACTCTGAGACAGAATGTGGAAACAGTGAATTCTGACTTCTTGAGTTCCTACTGCTGAGGTGAATCTCTTTTAGAGTTCCATCTTTGCACTGTAAGCCCCAGGCTTAAGGAACATTTACTAATCCAGGTAGATACATGTTTAGAAAGTTACCTGTTAAGCTCAGAGCAATTACCAGCCTCCCTTAATTAGTCACAGGATGCAGTTGTTGCAGCTAGCTCAAGAGAATTTGAAAATAATATAGTACTCCTTTGAGCCAAAGTAACTCTCTGAATCTCCCCTACTTCAAAAGGCTTTTGCCATCAGAAGTGTCACAAAAGTTTGGCTGCCAAGCAGTGGGGTGAGTCATAAGCTTGTTAATCTGATATAAGGCTTGTAGGAAGGACTAATCAAAATAGATCCACTTTTGGTTTTAAACCACTTCCTTACTTGATCTGCTACGGGCTTTGTCCAGTTGAAGGAATGACCAGTGAGCGGTGTTCCATAGCTGCAGTAGGCCACACGCACTTTTGGAACCGGTTCGCCCTATCGAAGTCTTGTAGCTTCTCACTTTTTGGGATCCCGTGACCTCAGGAGCTTCATTTTATGCTGTATCAGCTATGCAGAGAACATGCAGCTCTCAAAGCATCCCACTGTATGTAAGTTTCTCTGCAGGGCGCAAGCCCGCCGCCCGCAGCCGAGGCCTGGTGGAAACCATCCTGAGAGCAGCGAGGCCCAGCCACGCACGGAGCTGTGCCGCTGGCCCTGCCAGTGCCCGCCGGTGCCCACCTGCAGCCCCGGGGTGAGCCTGCTGAAGGACGGCTGTGGCTGCTGCAAGGCCTGCGCCAAGCAGGCGGGAGAAGCCTGCAACGAGGCGGACATCTGCGATCCCCACAAGGGCCTCTACTGTGACTACTCGCAGGATGAGCCTAGGTATGAAACAGGCGTGTGCGCATGTAAGTCGTTCTTTCACATTCTCTTCTGCAAATCCAGGAGGGTGGGACCCTGGCTTGCTGGAGTTGTGCAGCTCTGTGCTGTGCGATTTACATAAATGCAGGCTGCACACTTGGTTGGGGCAGGGACTGTCTTTAAACTTCCCGCCAATGCACTAGTGCAACTAGCTCACTGCAGATGTGTTATAGGGCTGATTTAAAGTGGGACAGCTGTAGTTACCATTGAGGTTAAATAAAAATGCTCTTGGGCTGGGAAGAACTCGAAGTTGTGAATGCAGGAGAGAATCACAGAATTGTAGGGGTTGGAAGGGACCTCCAGAGATCATGGAGTCCAACCCCCTGCCACAGCAGCTCCCTAGCCCAGGTTGCACAGGTAGGCGTCCAGGCGGGTCTGGAACGTCTCCAGAGAAGGAGACTCCACCACCTCTCTGTGCAGCCTGTGCCAGTGCTCCGTCACTGCGCTGTGAAGAAGGATGATCAGATCATCAGGCACTTAGTAAGAACCCAGTGCTCCCTCTGTGTCAGTAACCGTTGTTTACCATTTGCAGATCTGGTAGCTGTAGGATGTGAGCTTAATGGCATTTACTATCTCAACGGGCAAACCTTCCAGCCTAACCCACTTTATAAGTGCCTGTGTATCAGTGGTGCTATCGGATGTACTCCTGTATTCACACCAAAATTAGCAGCAAGTCCCTGCTCCAGTGGCACAAGTAGGAAGAAGTCTGGACAACCCGTGTGTGGCCCCGGACGGATCAAGCACCTTCAATCAGTCAACTACAGGCTGATGTCAGGTGTGCCCTGCTATGCTGGTAATGACTCCGTGCATGAGCCTTGCTCCTTTCAGTGTCCCTGCTGTGGCAGCCAGGCTGATGGCATGCTGGCTACTCCTCTTCTTGCTCAAGGCCATTGCCAGGGGGTCCGGTCTGTCCTAATTACCTCCCTTACTCTCGGGTCACAGATTCTTTTCGCTAAAGACAATGCATATGAGAAGCAAAAAGCCTTTTTTCATATGTTAATAGGAAATACCCATAGCTTCCTTTAGCCCATCTTCCTGTAGTGTTTCACAGTCCATCAGATCTGCCTAATTAGGGTTGCTGGTCCATTTAGCAGCCCAGGAACTTCCTTGCTTTCACTCTCTTTGTGGTGGTAGGAAGTCTGGGTTTTCTCACACACCCATTAAAGCATTGCAGGCTCCGTTTTCAGATGGACAACAGAAAATTATAGACTGCCTTAGCAGCTTTCCTCAGCTCACTAAACTTCAGACATTGCAAGGATAATCTTCCCTCTAGTTTCTTCTCTATGTAGTGTGATCAAAACAACCCAACAATTTATCCATGCAGTTCTGCCATGGTCAGCTGATATTCCCTTCAACCTTGTTCTTGCTCTGCTGCTGACACTGCAGTCCTCTAATTTTCTTCACCACTGACAGAAGCAGCTTTCCAGGCCCTTCCCTGTGTGAATTCACCTGTCAGCCTTTCTGCTCTCTCCTTCCTTTTGCACGTGCATATTTACATTACAAAATGCATCCTCATCACAACTAATGCAGGTACCAGAAAACTGAGCTGCTTATTCGGTGGCAATATAAATTATGGAGAAATTATGGCCTGAATCATCATCATGGATCAATACAATAAAAAGGGATCTCAAATCTTATCAGAAAACATTCTCAAAGTACTGCGAGGGCGCATAAGCCCATCTGCAAATAAACAGACTGGAGATTCAACCTGAAGTTCAGTTTGGACAATTTCTAAAATGTTAACGATGGTTACACAAGTTTGCAAAAATGAAAAAGGAAGCTCATCTTTGCTTAAAAATTATAATACCTTGTGTCAAAGACCTTTTATAGAAAGGTATTTGATGCAGTGTGTAAAACCACACTCAGTAAGGCTACCAACTTCAAATGAAGAGCATTTCTAGAGAGCGTTGCTGACCTGATCGGAGTGGAACATCCATTGAAAACAGAATCACAGAATTGTAGGGGTTGGAAGGGACCTCCAGAGATCATGGAGTCCAACCCCCTGCCACAGCAGCTCCCTAGCCCAGGTTGCACAGGTAGGTGTCCAGGTGGGTCTGGAATGTCTCCAGAGAAGGAGACTCCACCACCTCTCTGTGCAGCCTGTGCCAGTGCTCCGTCACTGCACTGTGAAGAAGTTCCCATGCACATTTGTGCGGAACTTCCTATGCCTCAAGTTTGTGGCCATTTCCCCTTGTTCTATCACCACACACCACTGAGAAGAGTCCAGCCTCATCCCTTTGCCTCCCACTCGTTAGATATTTATAGACGTGGATCAGATCCCCTCTGAGTCTTCTTTTCTCAAGGCTGAACAGACCCAGGTCTCTCAGCCTTTCCTCATAAGGGAGGTGTTCCACGCCCTTCATCATCTTTGTAGCCCTCCACTGGATTTTTTCACGGAGATCCCTGTCTTTTTTGTACCGGGGAGCCCAGAACTGGACACAATACTCCAGGTGAGGCCTCAGCAAGGCAGAGTAGAGGGGGAAGATAAAACAATGGTAACCATCTGACCCCAGTAAAACACATCAGTTGTGTGTACGGGGGGATGTATCCCACATACCCAGAGAGGGGCAGGTATTTACAAGGTAAACTCATGCATGAACTGCATGGATGGATTAATGAGCCAATATGTACCTTGCTAAGTCTTTTTTCCTTTTTTTTTTCCTGTTAACGTGGTTAACAAGTGCCAGGCTTCTCTTCACTGCTCTTCCATGTTTTTTGGTTTTCCTTGTCCAACTTTTACCCAGTTCAGATATTTAGGGACGTACTGAGGTTACACTTTAAAAATGTATGAAGTATAAGCAACCATTTAACTTCCCTTTATCTAAACACAGATTCCATAGACACCAAGAATTTCTACAAGGCTTCAATTTTTTTTTTTTTTTTTAAACAATACCTAGCCTTCACAACATCTCCCAGGAACAAGTACTANATGATCAGATCATCAGGCACTTAGTAAGAACCCAGTGCTCCCTCTGTGTCAGTAACCGTTGTTTACCATTTGCAGATCTGGTAGCTGTAGGATGTGAGCTTAATGGCATTTACTATCTCAACGGGCAAACCTTCCAGCCTAACCCACTTTATAAGTGCCTGTGTATCAGTGGTGCTATCGGATGTACTCCTGTATTCACACCAAAATTAGCAGCAAGTCCCTGCTCCAGTGGCACAAGTAGGAAGAAGTCTGGACAACCCGTGTGTGGCCCCGGACGGATCAAGCACCTTCAATCAGTCAACTACAGGCTGATGTCAGGTGTGCCCTGCTATGCTGGTAATGACTCCGTGCATGAGCCTTGCTCCTTTCAGTGTCCCTGCTGTGGCAGCCAGGCTGATGGCATGCTGGCTACTCCTCTTCTTGCTCAAGGCCATTGCCAGGGGGTCCGGTCTGTCCTAATTACCTCCCTTACTCTCGGGTCACAGATTCTTTTCGCTAAAGACAATGCATATGAGAAGCAAAAAGCCTTTTTTCATATGTTAATAGGAAATACCCATAGCTTCCTTTAGCCCATCTTCCTGTAGTGTTTCACAGTCCATCAGATCTGCCTAATTAGGGTTGCTGGTCCATTTAGCAGCCCAGGAACTTCCTTGCTTTCACTCTCTTTGTGGTGGTAGGAAGTCTGGGTTTTCTCACACACCCATTAAAGCATTGCAGGCTCCGTTTTCAGATGGACAACAGAAAATTATAGACTGCCTTAGCAGCTTTCCTCAGCTCACTAAACTTCAGACATTGCAAGGATAATCTTCCCTCTAGTTTCTTCTCTATGTAGTGTGATCAAAACAACCCAACAATTTATCCATGCAGTTCTGCCATGGTCAGCTGATATTCCCTTCAACCTTGTTCTTGCTCTGCTGCTGACACTGCAGTCCTCTAATTTTCTTCACCACTGACAGAAGCAGCTTTCCAGGCCCTTCCCTGTGTGAATTCACCTGTCAGCCTTTCTGCTCTCTCCTTCCTTTTGCACGTGCATATTTACATTACAAAATGCATCCTCATCACAACTAATGCAGGTACCAGAAAACTGAGCTGCTTATTCGGTGGCAATATAAATTATGGAGAAATTATGGCCTGAATCATCATCATGGATCAATACAATAAAAAGGGATCTCAAATCTTATCAGAAAACATTCTCAAAGTACTGCGAGGGCGCATAAGCCCATCTGCAAATAAACAGACTGGAGATTCAACCTGAAGTTCAGTTTGGACAATTTCTAAAATGTTAACGATGGTTACACAAGTTTGCAAAAATGAAAAAGGAAGCTCATCTTTGCTTAAAAATTATAATACCTTGTGTCAAAGACCTTTTATAGAAAGGTATTTGATGCAGTGTGTAAAACCACACTCAGTAAGGCTACCAACTTCAAATGAAGAGCATTTCTAGAGAGCGTTGCTGACCTGATCGGAGTGGAACATCCATTGAAAACAGAATCACAGAATTGTAGGGGTTGGAAGGGACCTCCAGAGATCATGGAGTCCAACCCCCTGCCACAGCAGCTCCCTAGCCCAGGTTGCACAGGTAGGTGTCCAGGTGGGTCTGGAATGTCTCCAGAGAAGGAGACTCCACCACCTCTCTGTGCAGCCTGTGCCAGTGCTCCGTCACTGCACTGTGAAGAAGTTCCCATGCACATTTGTGCGGAACTTCCTATGCCTCAAGTTTGTGGCCATTTCCCCTTGTTCTATCACCACACACCACTGAGAAGAGTCCAGCCTCATCCCTTTGCCTCCCACTCGTTAGATATTTATAGACGTGGATCAGATCCCCTCTGAGTCTTCTTTTCTCAAGGCTGAACAGACCCAGGTCTCTCAGCCTTTCCTCATAAGGGAGGTGTTCCACGCCCTTCATCATCTTTGTAGCCCTCCACTGGATTTTTTCACGGAGATCCCTGTCTTTTTTGTACCGGGGAGCCCAGAACTGGACACAATACTCCAGGTGAGGCCTCAGCAAGGCAGAGTAGAGGGGGAAGATAAAACAATGGTAACCATCTGACCCCAGTAAAACACATCAGTTGTGTGTACGGGGGGATGTATCCCACATACCCAGAGAGGGGCAGGTATTTACAAGGTAAACTCATGCATGAACTGCATGGATGGATTAATGAGCCAATATGTACCTTGCTAAGTCTTTTTTCCTTTTTTTTTTCCTGTTAACGTGGTTAACAAGTGCCAGGCTTCTCTTCACTGCTCTTCCATGTTTTTTGGTTTTCCTTGTCCAACTTTTACCCAGTTCAGATATTTAGGGACGTACTGAGGTTACACTTTAAAAATGTATGAAGTATAAGCAACCATTTAACTTCCCTTTATCTAAACACAGATTCCATAGACACCAAGAATTTCTACAAGGCTTCAATTTTTTTTTTTTTTTTTAAACAATACCTAGCCTTCACAACATCTCCCAGGAACAAGTACTACTGGTTATAGCACTCCCACCATTTGAGCAGTGTTTAGACTTAAACAATCAGTGTTTCTTCCACTCTGGTCATTTCATAAAAATTCCACAAGTAACTCTTCACACACGATTTTCTTCATATTAAACAGGAGGGCCATACAACACACGCAGTTTTACAGTCTTTGCTAGGATGCGAGTGTCAATAAATTTTAATGGCAGCTCAGCACTAAGGCTTCTGAATAACTTTTTAAGGTCTCATCTTTATATTTACTTGCATGAGCAGAAGCCTAATGCTTATCCTTTTTATTTTCAGTTAATCCTTTTGGGGTTATTCTGCTGCATAAGTAATATACTGCTGCTTTAGCTTACAGAAATTTACCACTAGTTTTGAAGAAGAAGTGCCTGGTGCAGGCAACTCCTTGGACACCGTGTTCCAGGACATGTGGCATAGGCATATCCAGCAGAGTGACCAATGAAAACAAGAAGTGTGAAATGAAGAAAGAAAAGAGATTATGTTTCATCCAGCCTTGTCTGACCAATATCCCGAAGACAATAAAGGTACCTTCTCATATATGAGGGCTGTTCCAAAAGAAACACCTACAATTTGATTATGTTGGCCCACAACATCAGAGACAAGGCAAAAAGTGTCACTGAATTCCTCTGTGCAGAAAAGTGGCACCCACTGACATTCATCGATGCTTGCTGAACATTTATGCAGACCAAACAGGGGAAGTGAGTGCAGTGAGGTATCAGCAGAGTGGGTGGTATGTTTCATTACTGGCACCAGAGGGCCACTTCCACTGGCTGCAGATTTTTATGAGCATAGCATGTAGGCTCTTGTTCACCACTGGTAAAAATACATGGCTAACGTGGTGACTATATTGGAAAACTGTGTTTTGCTCTATCATGTAGTGTTATTGTATCACTTGCAATTTCCAAGGAAATAAATAGGAGGTATTACTTCCATAGCAACCTATGTAAAATGACTTGCTTGTAGAAAATAAAATATCAGAAGGAAAAATGGATGCATTTTAAACACTTTTAAGTCATAAAACAACACTTCTACCTTTAGTCTTGAACTTCTAATAGTAAGCTACAGAAGTATAATTTCAAAGTGTCATGCTGGTTGGTTAATTAAAATATTTTTATTTGTTTACTGAAAGAAAAATAAGACAGTTTTTAGAGGGCATAATTTTGAAGATATTTCTGTGCAAACATCACAAGTTTTCTTTTACATGCTCTGTTTTTTATGTGTAAAAACATAAGCTTTTCTTCGTTGTTTTACAGATTCCAAAAGGAAAAACATGCCAGCCAACATTCCAGCTTCCTAGAGCAGAGAAACTATTTTTTTCTGGATGTTCAACCACACAAAGCTACAAATTAACTTTCTGTGGGGTGTGTGTGGACAAGAGGTGCTGCATACCTAATAAGTCCAAAACGATCACCCTGCAGTTTGAGTGTCCCAGTGAAGGCTTCTTCAAGTGGAAGATGATGTGGATAACATCTTGTGTATGCCAGAGGATTTGCAGTGATCCAGGTGACATATTTTCTGAACTCAAAATTTTATGAATTACACCACTCACTGTAACACATTGCAAGGGTGAAAGCACATTCACACCTCAAGGAGTTAGCATTACCTGTTGCCCCAGCAATCTCTGTACTGAAACTACAAATGTGATTATTCATTTTAAAAAACACAACTGAGAAATGCAAGTATGAGTGCATCCTTTTGAATTGTATGTGGAAATACATTCTCAAGAATTACGTATATAACAGTTCCATCAAAAGAAAAACTTTTGGTAATTCAAGAAAACACAGTGAGACAGCTTGGTAATCTACTGTAACACCTTGTCCAACAAGACAAATACATCTAGATTCATAGATGCTGTGACTTATCTATAAAAAAAAAAAGAAAAGACCAAAATGACATTATCCTGTAATATGTCATCTATTATTCTTGATTCTCAAACTAATAATTTTCTACCAAGCATCTTCAAAGGCAAAAGACATGAATGCTGCTTCAAACATGATAAATTAATTTTAAGACCTAACTGCTTTTTGCAGCAGATAATCTTTCTGTACTCCTGTGAATATAAACCATGTAAAGGAACACATAAGACATCTAGAGATAAAAGAACTACGAAATTTGAAGGAAATGCCTATTCGAAATGCTTTCTTAAAAACAGTCTCAACAAATAGTATGACAAGCTCTTATTGACTATTTCTGGACTCATACACTGAGAACTGTGCCTACTTATACACTCACTCAAACTGTGCTAGAAGGACTTAAATCTTCAGGTCCACTCTGACTTGTAACAGTTCACCAGTCTCTGTGTTCTATGACACTCAAGGTCAGTAAGTAAACAGGAAATAGCTGTACCTTCTGCAAAAGTTCTTAAAACAATGTAATATAAAAATCTACTTACCTTGGTAAATATAAATATTAAAACATCTATTTCACTTGCATTCTTTAAACATATAAACTTTGTTCTCCAAAACAGTCTTTATTGTAAGTGCATTTTTCACTCAGAGGTATAACTATATTGTCTCATTATCAAGTGCAGTTCAGCATTTATATACATGAATCATTAAAATAACATGTTAATTAATACTCATAATAAAGAAATCTAATTTGGGCAAACTCTCTGAAATTGGCAACTGGTGGCAGCTGAGGATGCTCTGTCAGCTCAGTATGACAATAAAGTGAAAAACTTTTAAATTATGAACGTAGCTTGGAGTGTTCCAAAATGACTGCTTGTAGGATTAAGGATCTCAAAGAAAAGTTCTCTCAGCGGGATAGTGAGAGATGGTATATTTGAATGGATCTTACACAGATGGTATATATGCGATGGTACAAAGAAATAGTACAAAGAACAAAGGCTCACCTCAGATGACGAAGGCTCGCAGGACTCCACACGGGAGGGATCTCCAAGAAGAGATCCTTCCCTGGTGGAAGCCAGCCCTTAAATGGGGCTTGGGGGGAGGTGGAGCCAGGCTCCACCCCCCTCCAATCACCCAGGTATCAGTACCTTCACCTGTGCCCCATGGCTGACTCAATGCTCACCTCAGGTGATCAATCAGTGGCTCAGGCTGTGATTCAGCAGTTTCCCTACACTGCTCACCTGCAAAGTTTGAGAAACAAGTTCCATTAGAGGGTTGTTTTCATCTCTGAAGAGCATGCAGCTTTTCTTCTCTTCATAATTTTAAAAAAATGAAAAAAAATTAGCAACACCGATCCTTCTTTGAACCAAGGCTTGCTTTTAGTTCACTGTAAGCCCAACGTCTGGGAAAAGCACTACCTTTTGGCTGTGCTTCAACTTCTCTTTCTTCTCTCTGCAGCATATGGTATGTCAATTTACTCTACAATATGGAAGTGTTACTGGCATTCACCATAATTAGGTGTATTCTAATCTTTCCCACAGGCTGGGCCTGTCACTTTATGTGACGCTTCTCAGAGAGCTGAGGAAGCAGTTATCCCAGTCTCACTTTAGAACGACAATAGGCAGGCACTCTCCAATTCATCTGGGTTCACTGAAGTAGTTGGATGCTTGGGGATTTTATTTTATTAAAAATCACAGTTCTTCTTTACACAGCTATCTTCAATCTTGATGTGTCTGTTCTAAGCCCACCTTTTGTGGCATCCAGTTCATTATACTCTTCTATTAGGTCAGACAAGGACGATATGGCTTCAGAAAAACAGCCCTGCTCCATCCCATCTACTTGCAGATAATGGTGAAGATGAGCCTATGAGAATAATGAATGCAGTGTTATTCTCTTTAGTGGCATATAACGTAATCAGTTTGCTTCACTAAGTATTATTTGACCTGCACTGATGAGGGGAGTAGAACTGTGTAAAGAAGATCTGAAGACATGCCTTGACAACCTTTGCTTACATACTTAACAACTTCAGTAACAGCAATCGCAGTTGGTATTACTGATTTCTTACACGTGAATCTTCTCATATGCTGTCTTTGGTACACCTCAACATCTGTTAGGCACATCTGTTGGACACTGGCTCACTGCTGAAGAAAGTAAATATACTGCCTGGTATGTACGGGTTAATAAGGGATTCACTCTTGTTAAGCAGCAGCTGTTGGAATGATTCCCTGATAGATAACACAGTTAAAAACCCTGGGATATTACTTTTAAGCAGTCCTTCTGTGATTCTAAGATTTGTTTCCCTGTAATGCAAGATGCTAATCATTTGTGGCTCTGGATGATGTATTTATGATAGAGCCATACCTTTTTCTTGTAGAGCTTCATGAATCTGTCTTTGAGTTCCATAAAAGTTGGTTTCACACAGGTGTTGTTTGCTAGAGCGAGAAGGGAGTGGGAATGGCCCACAGGAGGTACTGAACACAAACTAGTTTTCCAGCCTTCCTGATTCCATGAGACAAAGTGCAGGGAAGGCTTCAACCTGTGACACAAAAATGTGTACATTTACCTGTGGAATATAAAGATCACAGAGCCAGAGTTTCCATGGCTAACAGTCTAAAAAGCTTTCACAACTAAGTAAACCAGTCAGAATTAGCATTTTTATTAAGGCATTTTGGATCTCAGATTGAAACAGCACATTTAAAATTTACACGGTAAACACCAATTTCATTTTGTTATTTTAATGTATTAGGGTTGAAAAGTAAAGTTACAAGCTTGTATGTCTATAAAAGTAACTGCAAGCACTCAGATTTATGAGGGGTAGATTAATACTGTGTGGAGATGAGACTACCTGATATAGGCAAAATTACTTTGATTCTCAGAACTTTTCCCCATGCACCCATCTGCCTGTAAACTCCATTCAGTACTCTGTGCCACCTTTCCTGCTGCAACCACATACATCACAATAGCACAAAAGGTAGAAACAGTGTGAACAATAGCAAAGAACCTGTTCTTTCAAAATCTGGTAGTAGTAGACCTCTGGAAGGCCAGCCTTTACTCTCTTTTACATTTTTAAGAATGGGAGGAGGAAAACAGACACATCTAGTCAGCTTCTTTTATTTGGAAATCAAAGAATGCTGTGACTTACTCTACCTTGTTATGAAAGCTATTTACATTTCCTTCCTTTCTTCAATTAAGAAAAAAAAAACAGATTTGGTACTGAAATTCCTCAAACGAAGAATCGAGAATTTCCTGGACAACTGAAAAATACTGATACGAAAAATAGCATGATTACTTTGTGTGCTATTACAAACCTTTCAATGTTTCTGCGAAGGTCTGAGACCTGCACGTTCCCTCGAACAAGAAGTGCACAAGCAAGGTAGAGGTTATGCTTTGGATCAGCTTGAATTAACTGATGATCTCTACTAAAAGCATCTGAAAACATCTGATCCAACCTAGGTGAAGATAAAAACAGTTATCTACTCTATTAAAGCAGGCTACAGAAGTTCTTCAAAATACCTTTCAGGGTTTAATATTTCCAGAAATCGTGGAAATAAAGGTACATTAAATCTTGGACCATGTTTGACAGCAAAAAAATTCAAACCAATCAAATAACTTAATGGTGCAGGTTCTAGTTATCATCTAGAAATACATTGCTCCCAGCAGAGTAATTTCCCAACAGACATAGCAAAAACACATTTTAAGTTTGCTGGCTCAACCATTAAAAAAGAACAGGGACAAAAGGTGTTCATCAAATCAAGTAAGATGAATTTGAAAATATTGCAGGCTTTTAAACCCTTTAGGACTTCAGCCTTAGTTTTGCTATAGAATTCTTTTTTCTTTTTTAAATGGAAACTATGGAAGAATCAGAAATTAAGCTTGAATTGTAAAATTCCAGAATGAAGTTTTCTTCTTACCTTCTAGAAGGTATATTAACATTAGCCAGTGTATACAGAGGAGTCAGGCTTGAAACCAAGTAATGAAGTCGAGGAAATGGAACCAAATTCATACTGATTTCATTAAGATCCATGTTAAGGGAACCGTCGAATCTAGCAGAGCTGAGAAGTTAAGAAATGTCACAAAATAGTTATAAACTAAGAAAATTACCTTTATAATGTAAGCATTCATTAAATATATATTTCAACTATTCCCTGCAATAAAACAGTAAAACAATACTGTCCAAGAGTGTTTATCTATAATTATTAAACTTCCACATTTGGCAGTAACAATGCTATTCTTATTTCTTCACACTTTTCATTGCAGAACAATTTATCACCAAAAATGAGACCTTAATATTCCTGACTGTAGTCCTTAGCACTCTTTTGTAGCATGCAGACATAGCAGCTTGATACCAGTTTAAATAAGTAGGCTAGTATCTAATAAATCTCATACGACTTAGCAGCCCTTACAAGCTGTTCAGATCACTGCTTTGGAAATACTTTTTCACCAAGAATCTCTTACAGCAATAGATAGTTTAGGAACAACAACAGTCAAATGATATTTATATAACAATAAAATTGGCCTGGAAATCCTAATCTCCCAGGGCAGTATTAAGCATTCCCCACCTCAGTTCTAAGACTATCACAGCTAGAGCAACAGCACTGCAGTATGAATACTTTTAAACACTTCAAATTTTCACTAGTTTAAGAACTAATTCTTAAAAAGAAGAAACCAATATCAAACTGAAAACAACAGTGAGCACAAACTGCCTCTAGCAATATTGAACAGAGGAGTAATCTGCAACTTTACCTCGTCAGGTTCAGCAGCAAGTTGGCTACAATATTGTTCATTGCATCAAATGGTTTCTCCTGCACAGTTTTTGCAGTGCCTGCACTTGATGTTAGCAAGCTGTTTTGCCTCACAGTTGACCCTAACTTCCCAGAATTGGTCATCTGATGAATTTTATTAACTATATCAAACAGAGACTTTGAAAGGAAGAAGAACACAAAAAACAAACAAACAAGAAAAAGCATACAAGAAGTTCACAGACTTTCAAATCCCATACTCTTGCTTTTTTCGTTTCAGTTAATCTTAAAGAAAAAAACTAAGATATGGTAACAGCAATTCAAACGTTACAGCTTTGATTCACATATGTTCAACTTCTGACCAGTTTCAACAGGCTGAAGTGTTCCTGAATGTCTGTTTCCTATTTGCCACAAATGTACACAGCTCGACTCAGAAATTTGACTTTTGATTAATTATTCAAAATCTTCATCTTTTAAGAAGTGTATTTAAAACTCTCATAATTTCTGAGAAAGCAAAAACCTTCTGTAAGTATATTTTACTTTCTCTTACTTCTGTTTGTGTGGTCAGGTATGTTTATGACACAGTATCAGTAAAGAGTAGAGCCAAGTCAGCTGGAATTTGAAGTGATGAGTTGTTTCCCTTGTAGCATTTAAACAATACTACACACAAACTGGTGCTAAAAGAATGTGACTCAGCCTCAGTAAGCAGGAGCATCTCACTATTTACCTTGAAATAAGACAGAAAAAGAAAAATCACTCCAGACTACTTTGCAGGTGGAAGCAAAGTATAGAGCATTTTCTAAACGATTACTTCAAAAGTCTGCAAGTTACTTAGGAGCTCAATTATGATTAAAAAGAAGATGCTTTTTAAGACTTGGCACTCAAATCAATGCACAGAGAAGTACAATCTAATAAGAAAGAAATGGACAGAAATGTTATTTCTTACTTCATTCTCTATTGGTAGCACACAGTCTGCATGCTCGTTAAGCTCTTTCATAGCCAGAACACTGTTATACGGAGAAGTAATAACATCATCTTCACCGGAGGGATAAACTGAAGTAACAAATCTATACACTTCTGGGAATTCATCCTCAAGCAAATTTAGTACAAAAGTTCCAAGACCAGATCCTGTCCCTAAAAATAATTAGGGAGGAAAATGGAATTAAAGAAGGCAAAAAATCCAAGTTCTTACAAGCATTGAAGTTGCCTGTGTTGAAAACACACTATTTCTCAATTCTGTATACATTATAGCATTTTGAAGACAGCAGGGGCTATCTGGATTGAAACTAAAGAAGAAAGTTTCTTTCAAGGTAAGAAAATAACTAAATGATATTTCTCATACTTTCCTAGACAAAATGAAGTGAATAGTCTCAAAGATACATGCAAACCAGAAAGTCGTAATATGCAACCAGAATTTATCTGACCTTTCTTGGCATTTAAAAACCTTTAAACTGAATTTTGCAATAAAATATTTTGTTTGGGTTGGTTCAAATTTTTTTAAACAATTATTTAAACTGACTTTTTTTTTTTTTTGAGGATTTTTTATAACGTTCCTCTTAAAAAAGAACAATTTCTTTACCCCAGTGCAAGCACTTTTTTCCTCATTAGCATTAAGCACGTAGCATTCAGTTCAAATCAGACAAGTAGATTTTTTTTTCTGTCACGTACAGGTAACATTCCCAGCAGTTGACAATTTCATCTATGGACAACACAGCAATTTTCTGAAATGGAAACTTCCTCACAAATTAAGCAACTGACCACAAAAAATACCCTTGATAAAACTCTTGCATCATATTTAAAGCTATTTTCAGTGTCTACTTCCATATCATAGCTGCTTGTAATAGATGCTACCCTCACGTTTCTGGGAGTGAGGGTAGCATCAGTGGCAATACAGAAATGATCCAACTGTCACCTGAAGGGATCCTCCCTTCAGATTTATTAACAAAGTAGCTAGAGTGAGTGCAGAAAGAACTGTGTGAAAGGAAATTAGAAATGAAACAAAACAAAAACAACAAAACACTAAAAAAAAAGCTAAGCAACATCAGAAGTCTCCTTCAAAACCTTTCTGAAAACACTTTCTCCAGAATTAAAAACTTGATTGCAGCAATGATGTCACTGTTTTGAGGCAACTGCTCCTTCTGATCAGTATTACTCAGCTTTTTCTTGCATTTGCCACCTATCTTGATCCACCCACTGTCCTTCCTTGTCTTTAAAATTTAAGCTGTGCTTTTCCTCTAGGTAAAACTCACTAAAGTAAAAGTTTGTGATTCAGGCTCCTCAAATACAAGCCCACTCAACTGGACTGTGTTATCGCATTCTGCATTCTTCATGATGTAGATTACTATAGCAATCGTTTTTCAAGATTTAGGTTTTTATTTTTATTTACCTATGGCAGATGCAATCACACTAACAATGAAAAATATACTTACCACCTCCCATAGAATGAATTATAAAAAAGCACTGTAGACAGTCACAATGTTCTGCAGTTTTCCTCAGTTTTTCCACAATGTTTTCCCGGTACTGAAAGCCATACACCTTGTAACCTACAGCCCTGAAGATAAGGAAAGTACTTTAAAAAAAACCAAACTTCCAAATCTTCCAGTTTTTATTTTATTTAACTCCCTCTGTTTAATGTTCTGTAAAGTACTGCTTAATAATTCGGAGTCCAGAGCTGGATGTAACCCCTAACTTGTCAGAGTTGTAAAACTATGACTACATCGCAGAAACATGGGAGCTGAGATGTGGTTTTAAATTTGAGAACGCAAGCACCAATAAATACACAGCTTCGAAGCCTGCATTATCATTTTACATCAGTAAGGAAATAAAAACCCATGCTGAATCATCAAATTTTAACTATGAACTGAAAGTTACACCTGATAACAGTGAGGACATCCTTGTATACAAGCGTACTGATAGTAGTTAGAGTTCTACGTGAGTCATTTGCTACCAGAGATAAAGAAACCACATAGATCATTTTCAGCACACTTGCCTGCTGTTATGTGGTGAGTGCTACTCCCTGTATTGTACTCTCCTTCAGTATATTTGCTAATCATTTGATTCCCAGCCCATACGGTACTGAATATTACCAGAGATACATCAGCATCTCGATGAAAATTTGAAATTTACTATGCTAATGAATCTTTTCCTGAATTTCTCTTTTTGGTAATGTCATTTATTTGCACTAAGCCAGCATCCACGACACTTAAAAATCTGAAGTATCAGGTGTCTCATTTCCATGCTAGGTGCACGGTCCCAAACTAGATTATGGTCTTTAAAGAGAAATGGAAACAGCTGAATACCGAAGAAACAAAAGTATAAACCATGTTTTTCTGAAATAAATAACCAAGAAGAAATAACAACAACAAAAAACAGACAAAATGATTTATCAGCAGAATTATCTTTCTGTAAAATGGTATTCAAAGTCCTCCTCCAGGCAACAGCAACCCCAAAGTTCACTGGTAATATGCTGCAGCTCCCCAGGTGCAGCAAAACGAATCAGAATGCTACTGTTATCATTTCCCTTTTCAAATGCCATCCAATTGCTTTGAAGAGGATCTCACCAGTTGTTTCCTGAACCAGAAACATCTGTGATAAGCTGCTTGCTATCAAACACATCTCTCAATGGTCCCTGCAGAATTTCATTTACCACACCCTCCTCCATATCAATCAGCAGTGCCTGTGAGAAAGGAAAGTGTGGAAATTCAGTCAGTAAGCAATCCACTCTTTGAAATTATCACACACAAAAAAGGAAAAATATCTACAATACTGAAGGTATGCTGTTTCTACTGTGCTTCAGAGAGACTTGTTTTTACCAGTTCTTGCAAACCCACTTGCAAAGTTCACCTTGGCTGCTTTGCTATCTAATCAATAGCACAGCATTTCAATTACTCAAACTGTTAACATTTTAAAAATACTTTTCCCCACTTTTCCCAAAGGAATAAAAACAGGTACATTTCAGGTTTTGTTCCTTCTTAATCACTTAAACTGAAGAGTCTCAAAAAACCCACATCCCTTATGATTTTCACTTGGTACTATCTGCAATCATTTCACTCACATTGTACTTTAAACAAGCAAAACTCCCCTGAACCATAAAGTTATTATTAGTAATGTTGCTATTCAGAGTACTTAAAAACATAAAAAAAAAGCAGGAAAATCCCTATGCAGTCAGACAAATATGTGGTGTAAAAAGAACAGCCTTCATGAATTGCCTTACTCGTGCTTTTAAAGAACAGATTTTTCCCTTGTAAATATCAGGACCATCACCAGCTCTTCTGGAAAAACAAAAAACAACATTATTCCAAGTTTACAACCATAACAGAAAATAAGGCAATATATATTGGAATATAATTCCCTCCTTAATCTTTAGTGTTCAGAGTACTGTTACAATATAAACAAACACCCTGCTACAACGTGCCTCCTATTTTCCCCAAAGAATGCAGTTACAGAACACAATCTCAATGAGAAATATCCTAAGCAGTACTTAAGGAGGATGAAAAAGGTAAGCACTCTCCCATACAGCCTCTGCTCTAACTCTACAAGCATTGCCAAAACTGAAAGCAATACCCTTTTTCCTAGCATGTGGTACATCTAAATCATACACTGCACCAAATAACTGCTAGGATTTTTCAGTGGGGGAAGCACAGCACTGTTCTTTTGCCATGTTTCAAGGCATGAAAGCAGTACAACTGCACTAGCACAGCACTGTGCTTGGCTTATTTTGCCACTAAGATTTACTAGCTCAGAAATCACGCTGTGCTGACGCAGATTCATCAGTCTTTTTTCCAGGACTGGTTGCACTGAACCAGCTGTGCATTGTGTAAAATCATTTTTTCCCATAACGAATGCTGGTGCCTTGCACTCAGAGGATGAGATATTCTACTCTGGTCCAATCGGATTCAAGACCGGTTTTTTTAACAAAAGGAAAAAGAAAAGGATATTGGAAGATGGCTCAATCCACCTAGTTTAGGGGCCAATCTACTTGAGTTGAAACAAAACAAAGTATCTCTTACACTACATTCAATAGCAGTAACATTCTAAAACATCATCAGAAGCACCAGATGTTTTGACCACACTCACTCCCATCACAAACAAGTGTAAAAGGGAGGATGGGCCTGAGCTGGATTCCCCAGCAAGCTCCTCTGCTCTCACTCAAAGCAGCTTACCAAATACTTCTGCTTATCAGAGCAAACCACAGCAGCCTACAGGACTCACATGATTACTCCAGCCTATGCATTTCCCTGTATGAGTCCACAGCCAAGTAAGTTCTATTTCTCTTCAGGGACTAACAAAACCTGGAGAGAAAACAAACAACAACACAAAAACCACCCACCTTTCTCTCTTTCTTACTGGTCTTTGTGGTCTTTCATGACTGCCTGTAATTTCAATCACTTGGATTCAGTTGCTGAAAAAAATCCCTGCATTCCTTACAGTCCCCTTAGGCTTATCTAAGATACACTTTTCTGCATATAAAGTCATACATTTTTTATTGAGCTCATCCTATAAACTACCAGTTCTTGCTGCTTGAATAAAATATGCATGATCTTTGGAGTAAGACATCTTCTATATTTAATATTGTTTGGGTACCTAAATTTATCATAAGAAAGCTCAAACATGAAAACTGTTACACAATTAGCCCATTAGTACACTTTGTTGCCACACACATTCACTATATATCTGGGTAATTATTTTGCTTGACCTAAGATGCTTCTAATAGCTACTAGTACACAGGCAACTTGATGAAGGTAAAGTATTTTGCTTCTCAGTCCACTGCAGCAAGCCACCCTTCTGGCCATTGCTGATATGAATACAGAAGGCTTTCAGGTGTTCTCTTTGCTGAGTGTTCTGATGTCTGGTTTCTAGCAAATTAATACCAGCAGTAGCCTCTACAGTAGAAGGTATGCGTTCTTGCAGCACACAAGGAGATGGCTGGTACAAGTGGAAAGCAGAACTTTCCATCTTCAAACAGGCCCACGTGGGGCACCTGTAAGAGTGATCATGTTGATGAACTCTTGCAGATTGAACTAATAAGTTTTTAAAATCAAAACCCACACCCCTTTACAACATATGCCAGTAGTTTCAGTTGCCAGCAGTGATTTATATTCCCTGGTGGGAAAGGAAAAGGAAGGAGAGAATTTGTAATACAGCGACTGAAGTGTGAAAACAAGTGATTTCAGAGACCAATTAAGTGCCAATTCTATCCAAAATGAAAACACAATTTTTACGTGAAAAATAAACAAATAAAACTTTCTTTCCATTGTGCAGTTCACTGGCAAAAAAAGTATCTTCCTACTGTAGTCGACAGCAGAGTGTGGATGCTCAGATCCCTGGTTACTTTAGCCCTAGATTAAAATCCTCTGTAGACAGGTCACAAATCAGAGAACTGACACAAATCCACTTCCAATCCTATGCCATTTAATAAGCATTAGTAAAAAAGAAAAACCTCTGTCTAGATCTGCCAGTGTTTTTATGGACTTTCCTTGCAGGATGATTCACCTAGATTAATTACTCAGAAAGATGGCACAATGTAGCACAGATGTGCTACACTGTCGTTTTTATAAGGTGGGGTTTTACACCTGCAGTGACACTGAAGGCAAGGTGTTTCTTTTTGATAAAACTAAATCAAAACTCACAGCACCAAAAGACCAAAGCATCACTACCTGCCACAGAGTTTGAAATTGTTTTCCTTAATTATAGTTAATACTACAGTCAAAAGTGGGAACTGTTTCCCAAGTAAAAGGAATAGCTCCTATAAAAGATGAAATCTTGTAGGGAAATCTTCCTTGTGAACTACAGGACTCAATGAGGTAAGTCCTTCCCCTTTACAGTGAAATGCTTACACTGCAGTCAACCTGCTGAAAGTTCCCTGGTTCCATCTGGCACATACAAAAGCACACATTGTTTACATCTAGATTTTCTGGATTAAAGAACGGAAATGTTAAGACTTCCTAAGAAAAGAATTGAGATAAAACAAAGTCATTTTAGTTAAAATGGCACACTGTACTTTTGCTGCGTGATGGAAGGAAACAAAGGCTGGTCAAATGCTTTTTAACTAATTAGAATGTAACAACAATACTTAGGTGTTCAACTGTTCCATGCTTTTCAGCAAACTGGAAAGGCTTTTGTAACTGGACAGACAGATACAATGAAATGCTCCTAAGGTATGAACAGGGCAACAAATAAATCACAGCCACCACTCTGTGCAGCATATTACAGATAAAAAGGCAGATAAACAGATTTAAAAATTGAATGACCTTATACATAATTTCATTTACAAGTCTTCAGTGAATGTTGCCAAGTTAGTATTCAGAAAGCTTGCAGTCTGATCCTGATTGGCAACAGCAAAAGCTACCAGATATTGACTGTCCTTTTTTTTTTACGTGAGAAAAGTAAAACCAAACACTTCCAACATACTTAACTACTGAAGTAATATAAGGAAGAAGATAGTAGGTTGAGAAGAAGACAAAAAAGCAGAATTTTTTTCTAGTGCAAACTATATCTAGTGTGAAAAAAAAAAAGGAGTTTCAATTTAGGTTAAAAGGAGATGCTAGAACTGTTGATCTGCTGTGTTAAACCCATGCAGAGTTTCATGATAAGAAGACTTACCTTGTATCCACATTCCTAAAGAAACTGCTCAGTGCTTCATCATAAATTCCTTTCTGGAAATAAACAATTTGAGATAAGATGATACGTCATAAGTACTCAGTGCTTTTTCATAGAATAACTTAGGTTACAGTGGACTTCTGGAGGTCACCAGTCAAACTTCCCACTCTCCAAACAGGATGAACACCTACGTCCTACCCAGACAGCTCCAGACAGCATTAAAATTTCACAGAACCCAAGTGTATCCTGAATTGGAAGAGACCCTCAGGGACCACTGAGTCCAACTCCTGGCTCCACACAGGACCACCTAAAATTCAAGTCTATTTTCAGGAGCTCAGTACCACAGCCACTGCCCTGTAGAGCTTGTGCGAGTGCCTGACTACTCTCTGGTGAAGAACCTTTTCCTGATATCCAACCTGAACCACTCCTGTTGCAGTTTTGAATTTCACTCAAGTGTCACTTGATATTACAAACTGCAACCAGCAATCTTTTCTGTTATTCAGCAGAGGATTAAACAAATACTTTTATTTCATTTCTAAACATTTAGGATTTTACTGAAGATCCCAGTGAAACTATTAAGTCACAGAGCTGCTGCTTAGGTAGTTCAACTTAACAGCAATGTGACACAGAGATGATGCTCTGTGGAAGTAGACAGCTGCACTGGTGATTTCTTAACTCCCTGGTGAGGGCTGCTGTACAAATCACTTATCCCAGCATTAAGCTATTTTTCAAATTAATACACTGCCATGTTCTTTTTTTCCTTTCAGTTTCTAGAGTCTTGAAGACGTGATGACACAGTTTGGATCTCTGCAACTAAGAGACTCTCAGTACACACAGGAACTCCACCTGTTACCTTCTTAACACCTACTTCAGTAAATGCACTGAGGACTGCGCAGTATCACCTCTGTTAATTGAAGGCGTTCGCTAGGAACCGGTATCTTTATAGTCATAGCAAGAAGGATGCGTTTTTGTTGAAAGCACTTATTGTGATTCTGTGCCCTCTTTACAGCAGTGCACCACCCACATGGGGCAGGAA
>VXAB01008098.1:47977-104405 GCA_013399175.1 Odontophorus gujanensis
TGTTTGCTGTACTGCCAGGGACACAGGAGGTGAGGTAACGGCCCTGTGTTAACCTCTCCTGGTACCGAAGGCCTTCAGGGCCAGGCTGGAGCCGGCAATAACGCGTGGATGCTTGTGTTGGCAGCGGAGCGGCGTTACTTTGGTTACACAGGCACAGGGCGAGGGCAGCAGCGTTACCTTGTTGACGGCCGCGTGCTCCCGCAACGCCAGGTCCCAGAAGCGGCAGCCCACCTGGTTCCCGCACTGACCCACTGCGAAGAGAAGAGTCAGGGCTCAGGCACAGCGGGGGGCAGCGGGAAGACTTCCACGCCCCGGAGCCCCTTACCCTGCACGACCACCGACTGCGTCATGACGGCACCGGCACACAGCCGCCACCGGCCCCGACCGCTTTGCAGCCCGGCGCCCGGAAGCCGCACTCCCCGCCTTAAGCACCGCCCCGGCGCTGCTAAGATGGCGGCTGGCTTTCCTGTGGGCAGGGTTGGGAGGTGGTTCATACTAGTCCTGTTCGTGAGGTGGTGTGGCTACGCTACGTGTAATGAAATAGGATTTTTCTAAACGCATTGTTTGTGGTGCGCAAGGAAAATGTGTTCGATGAAATTCTTAATAGGAATCTTAACGTGATGCCCTCATCTTTGTGATATGGCATACCGACAAAGCCAGGGGAGTTCAGCGTACCCTAAACTTTTATTTACTTTGGAGAAGCTCCAGTGCGTGACCTGGGATCTGTCAGAGATCAATTACAAGCCCTCAGCAAAACATGAATGCGAGGTGAGGCTGTGCCAGGGAGCTCCACGCATTGGCTTCCAGTGTACTGTGAGGAAGACAGTGATGAAAAACATACATTATTCTCCCTGAGCTGGGGAATGTTCTGAATCAGAAAAGAAGAATCAGAAAACAAGATTCATATTCATAAGGGGGTACTTCTGAGTCTCCTAAAGAGGTCCAAGGGCAGAAAGTGGTTGTGTAATTACCAGTTTGGCTTAGAGGTTGAATGGAACGAGCAGCTTGTCTGTGGCAAATAAATAGTCACACACTGACTTGTTTTGTTGCAGAGGAAGCTCCTAGTTAGGATGGTGTAAATGGATGAATCTGGTCCTGTCCCCTCAGAGACTTTTTGACTACGGCAGTTAATCACCTGTCTTATGCTGCTGTGTCCCATTGTATACCATAGCTTTGGGACGCCAGTCAAAATGTAGGAGTAACATAGAATGTTACTGAGAGGAAATGAGTTTGCATGGATCACTGTGAATCAGCAAATAATCCTTAAATCCCATCTGTGTATCATAACTTAAATATATGTGCTATGCTTTCAGCATCTTCTTTGGAACTGACATTTAGCTATATGGGTCACATGCTGCTGTAGGAAGAGCATACTGGAATTTGAACTAACACTATTCTGAGATTTTTATCAGGACATATTTCACACACACACATATAATTGGTATTGTTGGCATTTGAGGATTTACTGTCAGACCTTCATCTTTCATATTTCTTTTCAGGCAATTGTCTGTACTCTTGGTCATAAAGAAAGGTTGATAGGAACCTTTGTGGGAGATTTTTACAGACTTTCAGAAATGAGAAATAGGGGTTCCACGATTCTAATTAAATTTTCTATTTTGAATTGGTTGAGTATTTCAACTTGAAGTTCAATTCTTACATAGCCATGCAAATGTCAAATTTCTGAGTATTTCACTTCATAATAACACTGTTATTAAAAACTTCAAGGTGGCAAAGTATAATCTCCTTAAGGTCTTTATATATATATATGTATACTCTTTCTGCAGAATTGAGATAGTTATATTCATATTGAAGATGCAAATGAATAATCTAACAATGTACCTTGGAACTTGGATCTTTTTCTCAGATCTTTGAAGATGAAGTTTGAATTTTCAGATAGATACAGAAGACAATTTGAATTCTGGGAGATTTCTGCTTAGTCAGTTTCCTTCTCCTAAGTGCCAAGAGCTTCAAAATGAATGCAGAGGTGTATGTGATGCAATTCATCAGATAAAGAGTTTTTTTGTTGCATGTGAAATAGTAATTTCAAGGTCCATGAGGGTGCTGGGAGCAGAGAAGCTCAATTTATTTTGTATTCTTTCCTGTCTATGCAAGAATCCTCTGGTTTATAGTATTTTTTCTTTCTGCTGAGAAAAAAAAACCTGCATCTCTGAGGCCTAGACTGGAAACTTGCCACTGTTGTGCTTGATTAGCTGGGGATGCATTAAAGAGAAGTAAATGGAATGGTAGTAGTTTATGAATTTTAATGTGTTTTTTATTTACGTACTATTTTACTGTATTTTTTGTTTTCAATATATAATGTATGTAAAGGACTGATTTATCAGAAAAATCGTTTATTTTAATATGTAAAACCACTGAACAAAGCCAAATCTAATTCAGTAAATATGTCTAAGGAAAAGTACTGTTTATTCCCAGAGCTTGGTGGCAGATATGAGAAAAAAAGCTTCAGGTTGATGTAGATCTTTGATGGAATTTTTTTCTGAGTACACGTACTGGTTAACATATAATACTCCAGTTAATACCAGCACTCAGTAAACTGTGATGCTCTTAAGGGGCAGCATATGCTATTCTTGGCTATCTCTGCTTAGCAGCTGCAGACAACCTTGAAAGGAATTTCAGTAATCCTTGTAAAAGATCTATCTAAACTGGGAATCTGCTGTCTTTTTCTCTCCAGCAATAGCATCCTGGAGACCAGGGCCAGAGGAAGTTTAGCTGAAGCTGCGTCATCTTGAGATAGATTAGGGCAATCTGTCAACTCTCTGCCAGTGAATAGAGAGAGACTTCTGCTTTCCTTTTTACTCCTGGTCCCAGTCGCACAGCCCTGACACTGTACAGTCTCTGGTACCAAATGGAAGACCATCTCACCAGATCTGAGAACTTCACCCCAACCCCCAAAATAAGATCTCAAGCCCTGTAAGTTTTCTACTCACATTCTAGGTAGTGGCTGGGAGCAGGAAATTGTTGAATAGCTGTATTATTTTTGATAGCTAACAAAAATACATTTGAAGGCAGCTGGATTTGGGGATCCCACAGTGTGCTTGGTAAAGAGAGGGACTCGTTGCTTCCTTATGAATGATGAACAGTGGGCCGTGGAGTGATGAAGAGGGAGGGCTCAGTATCATTCCCAGAACAGCTGTTTTGATTTATAGTTGCAGGGGGTGGAATGGGAGATTTGTCCAGGAGAACACATGCAGCTGAAAGCATGTGGAAACTGACAAGGCTGGTGGAAGGAAGGGCAGTGGTTGATGGAGTCATGCTGTCTTCCCTTGTTCATTCATCACTGTAATTGTCCGATAAAGGCAGGCTCTAGAGACCAGTGGAGAGGCAGTGATGCCATCCCACCTGCCAGGGAATCCATGTGCCAGTCTATCCAGAGCTTGCTATTCTTCAGCAACCGTGAGCCAAGACCACTTCAGTCTGTCAAAATCCTTTTCCTACTGAAAGTGAGGAAGATACTGAGTGGTATCTTCTTGGAGTGGTTCCTCCAGCTGTCCATCACTTCAAGACTTTTGGAGACAATTGTCTCTTCTGTGTTTTCCAGATGAGCTCCTATTAACTGTTAGTCTGGGTTGTGGTGTCCTTTATTCTCACCATTAGTACTTTTCCTACTTCGCAGCTGGCCATATTTTGAGTTGGTTCCACCAATAATTTGCCCAATCAGTATGAAACTTGATGTCAACAGTAGTTTATTTTTCAAAGAAAATACCTTACAGCTTATCACAGAAGAGACCAAGTTTTGCAGGTGATTTATGTGTGTTTGATGTTAAAGCATACTGCAAAGGCCTACAGTTTTACTTCCATTCACCTCCTATAAAAACATAGGCTCACATAGCTCAAATCTGCTGCCCATTGCAGCCCTTTGCCTCCTGTTTGCACCTTTCTTTTTCACTCCCAGTTCCTCCTCAGCAGTCTGTCTTTGAGGGTACATTCTGCAAGAATGTCTCTCTAGTTTGAAGGTTACTACTGTAAACTGGAGTCCTGCAGTAGTTTCACAAGGAAGTGATAATTTTATGAGATAAGAATTTGTCTGAAACTGTGTCTATGATTCTGCTTTCTACACTTTGTGCTTACTTATGTTATGCTAGTGCAAATAAATGAGTATCTTTAACACTGTAGAGAAAAAGCTTCAAATCTGGAATTTTCTCTCTCCTCTTCCTTATTCCATAAGTCAAGTGTAATTCTAAAATTACCTACTTTAGTAAGTGGTCAGTTTCTATATAAAGTATTTGTTTTAAATAATACACATTCTTTCTTCACATTGTGCTAGAATACCTCCAAAAAATCTACAAGTGGGATAAAAACATTCTAATTTTTCACTATTTAATTAGCTTACATAATTAAGTATACTCTCTGCTGCCAGTATAACTGAGGAATATTTAAATGAGTTGAATGGCAAATTATGAAATGAATCCTTAAACACAGTTATTTGCAATGTAGGTCTATTAATTGGCTTTATTCTTTACCATGCAGTAGCAGATCTTTTCCTGGGAAACAAATTGGGACCGAAGATACGGAACAAAATGATGTACAGGGTTTATTTTGGAAGAAAAATATTTAATATAATTTTCATTTCTTTTATAATTCCACATTTTCATGTAGCAAACAGGCCACACCTATACTATAAGAAATGGTAAAGCTCACTCTTGTGGCATAGCAAGAGAACTGCAGAAGCAACAGCTCTTTATTCTTCAGTGATTTTTGTTTTGCACATAAATATTAGAAGTGATTTTTGTAAATGGGTCCTTGATGTTTTCATTTTTTTTTCTCAGCATTGGTGATGAATAAAATGTGGTTTCTTTTGCTCTATTTTCTTCTTGTGGTCTAAAGACACTTCACAGGATAGATGCAGTGAACTATCAGGCTGCTGGACATGTATTGATGCTTACAGCACCACTGACCAAGGCTGCTTTACTAAAACTCACTGTTTTTTCATCAATCATGAAATTACGAATGCAGCCAACAAAGGAGTTGCGTGTAGTCAGGCTAGATGTTAGCAGAGACTCTGGAAGAAACAAATTTTAAGGAAAAAGAAGTTAGAGCTTGTGAAAACCAAAGTAATCAGGTTGGTAGAATGATCTGAAATGGAACCTTAGCCTTCGTAATCACAGTTCAGTGCTCTATTCCAAAGCCCATGGCATAACTGATACTACCCATGATCCAACAGCACAGAAAGCCAAATAGTGTAGAACTTTATTAGCTTTTGGAAGAGTCAGAATATATGAAAAAAAGTTTTGTTCCACTGAACAGCTTGCATGGATGAAAGGAAGGTTGTTGCCTGCAGACTAGTGGAGTAAATATGGGGATTCACCTACATTTATGTAAAAATCTTAATAATATATTATCAATAGAGGCTCAGTTTTTCATTTTTTTTAAAGTTGCATTTTATTTAAAGAATAGAGTAGATGAATCCCAGGCAGTGTGTTTGTAATTCCTTCTAACATTACATGTGTTGTCATCTGTGTCTGATTTGTTAGGCTGCATTCAGTGTACTATATTTACATGTTAGAAGTTGGTAGTATATCTTTTTTTGTTGTTGTGAAGTTCATTATAAGAATCTTCTGTGCCAAAATGATAATAATATTATGGAACCAATGTATGGCTTTGCTTTAGTATTCTATAATTTATGTAGAAGTAGAAAGCTCTATTATGAGGCAGAACACCGTTTGCAATTACCACTTTATATTACCTCTCTGGGAAGAATTCTATCCTAATAAAACTCCAATTTGGATTTAAAGACTGAACAGGCATGTGTGCATAGATTTTATGATTCCCTTTAGGCTCATTTTTCCTCCTGGTAGTGTCGGATGGATTTGAACATCATGCACTCAAGACACTAATCCTCCAAGATAAGCAATATAATAAATTGTGTAGTTAGAGTTGTATCTGATTGACATACAAGGCACAGAAAAATAATGCTGCAAGTTTTCAATGAGAGATGTACAGGAGATGGTTTAAAACTTAGATCACATAGTGTTGATTACAGCTTGCAAAAGAACCCCAACAGAGTAGCTCTGTCTATTGAATAAAGGAAGTAAATGTAGTAATCTTGGCCCACGCTGCACAGATGGCTTGTGAGTCACAAATTCATGTTAGCAGACATCTGTGCAATAGGACTGCATTAGTCAGAGGAAGAATCTTCATGTTTTATACTGTGTTCAAAAATGCTATTGCTTGAAGCAGAGGAAAGCATCCTACCAGCAAAAATCCATGAGACTACAGTTACAGTGAATTTCCAATCTCATAAAGGAATGAATAAATAAATAAAGAACTTCTTTAAAAAAAGTAAATTCTTACTGGAAAGTGTATTGTAAGGTTCTTTCTTTTTCTGGTTAGCAGATTAGAGAACTGAATCCATACCCAACTCCCCAGAAACAATGAATGTATTAAGAAAATGAAGGAGGATGTTTTTCTCTTGAGAATGTGAGGCACAACATTTCTGATCACATTTTGAGCCTTTGAATTGTACCAGGTTGGTTCACATGGGTATGTTTTGTTCTTTTTTGACATTAAAATTGATCTTAAAATTATAGAATGGTTTGGGTTGGAAGAGATCTTAAAGACTATCTTGTTCCAACCCCCTGCCATGGGCAGGTACACCTTCCACTAAACCATGTTAACCAAAGCCCCATCCAGCCTGGCATTAAACACCTCCAGGATGAGGCATTCACAGCTTCTCTGAGCTGCCTGTTTTAGTGCCTCACCACCCTCATAGTGAAGAATTTCTTCCTTATATCGAATGTAAATCTTCCCTTTTTTAGTTTAAAACTGTTGCCCCACGTCTTTTCACTACATCCCCTAATAAAAAAAGTCCCTCTACGGCTTCTATGCTTCCTGTGGAAACTGTGTTGAAATTTGAGAACAGAGGTGCCAAATACTTACCTGGTACACCTCCAATAAACACTGGCTCCCTGTGGTCAGTTGCCTTTGGGTTCAGTGGCCCTACTACATGGTTGACTTCGGAGTCTACATCCAGCTGCACCACATTTGCATCTCTAATAACTGAAAGGAGAGGGAGTAGGTATCAAAAAGATTTCCAAAAGTAGCATTTGAGGCCTTTATGACAGAGAGATGCATCTAAGTGGTTTGATTTAGTCTTTGCTTGACTATGAGCTATAATTAGTGCCAGTGCCAGTATGTGGGCAGATTCTGGCACAAAACAGAATCCATGCAGGATAAGAGTGTGGAAGCAAGGGTACTTCTGAGTGAGGTTCTTGCTTGCTGGTGCCTATATCTCAACTGTAGGGCATGAGCATGCAATGGTGGGCTGCTGAATAAAACTGGAATAAAACTGGAAATTCCATTTCCAATGGAGTACCTATTTGAATGCAGTGAGTTTTTCTCCTTGCTTGTTCCTTTGAAAGGAAACTAGAATGCATAGGGAAAGGGCATACACTCAGATCACTTCTGTATGCAACAAGAGGAGGCATCCCAAGTGAGCATTCAGACAGAAAAGTAAGAGAGTCCATAGTACCTGAGGTTTATATGTACTTTTTGACTTTCAAACCCAGGAATGAAGGATACCTATCTGGCACAGGGGTAAAATCCTGACTGTAGATCATGCAGCGGTTCCTCAGATCTGTCCTGCTGACCTCTTAAGGGCAGCATACTTGTGCTTAGTACTGGCTTCTACCAGTACTTTTCCCAACTTCTAGTTGGGAAAATTTGGAAAAGAAGAATATAATCTGGTTTATAACTTAGAAAAGGTTGCCAGCATATCCATGAGGCAGTTTTGTGTTCCCTGAACAAGTATTCATCTTTCTCTGTATCTGGTAGGAACTTGCTCTTGTCCTCTCAGGAACCTCCACAGTTCCAATGCCTGAGTGAGGAAAAGGACTGCCACTTTCACACAGAATGCATCTTGACAAAGGGAATGGGAAGACCTGAAATATTTCCAGTGCACTGGCCCTTGGAGATAGATAGCTGGGGAGGGAGATTCTGGCAGTGTTACCTTTATTAAGGGTATGATCATCCTATACTAACCCGCAATTCGGTGCCACCTGCCATCACAAAGACTCTGTTTCAATGTCACTGAAGTTGAAAAATCCCTGATTCCATTATTCAGTTTCACAGTAACCTGAAAGAAAAGAATGTACTTGTTGCTGTAAAACCACTTTTTTTTTTCTTTTCTCGTTTTGTGATAATGCAGTATTCCCCACTCAAAACATGAATAGTATGTAAGTGAAAAAATATATATATTAAATAATGAAATTATTTAGAATAAAGTATCAAATTCACTGATTTTTTTTTTTAGATTCAATAGTTTTGAACATTTTTGATTTGAACTGATTTGAGTAGAGTTCAAAAAAGATTCAAAAACAGCAGCTAATTTTACTCAGATTTTCTACTACTGCTGCACTATAATTTCCTGTGTATTAAATTAGTATTTAGAGGCATCAGATGATGTTTTGGCATCTTGATAGTCACTTAATAAGGAGAACAGTCATGAAAAGCCTAAACAAACAGACAAGATCTGAGAAACAAACAGATAGGGTACTTTAAGAATGACTCTTAGGCTACTTCTTATTTTACTGGGAAACCTCTGGCAGAACTAGAAAGTGTACCTAATTCTGAATTTTTTACCTCTGCTTTAATCATGTGAAAGAGTACCTTCCTGTGTGGAAATGACACAGTAGTAGCAGAGCAGCACCATGTCCCTTTTGCAGGGCACAAGATTCCCAGTTGGAGAAGTCATACGCTGAGCCTAGCCACTCAGTGTTGGAACTAGATGATCTTTAAGGTCTCTTTCAACCCAAGCCATTCTATTATACTATAATTCTATGATTCTTTTGTTTGGAAAAACAGATAAGCTTTTGGATGTGCCAGCATTCCTTCAGATCACTACAGAAGAAGTACTAGGCTGGACCAGTTGTATACAGGTGCAACCTGTAAAAGCAGCATGGTACTTGTACATAGCGATACAGTGTGCTTTAAGAAGTTCTTCATTCATTTTCTGCCATAAGAACAGACTATCAAAACTTAGGTGCCTAACCAAAGCCTGTTGTCCATGCTATAGTAAACAAATAAAATCTGATAGATCATCCTAACTGTATTAGACACCTACTTTAGGATAAGATGAAGAACTATGTTGAACTCTCTGCTCAATCTCTCTACTGTAAGATTCCTATTCTTATTAGAGAGATGACACCATGTTTCCTCAGGTACTGCATTTCTGTCAGAGGTTCAGCCAGACTCATTTATATATCTTTCTCTTTGGATGACAGTTAGATCCTGGGACAGTTAGCTACTGCATTGCAATGGTTATATCCACACTGTCCAGTCTCTTGACTATGCCCTGAGTTTTCTTACTGCAAAAAGGAAATTAAGGTTTAGAATTGAGGTTTAGAGCAGTGATTTTTTTTGTTTTTAGCTTTTTTTTGGGTCTATTTAGGCTGCAGCTTATTGCTGCATGTGTACATTTGATGGACCCAGAACATAAAATAAAAGATAGCACAAGCAACAACTACCTGATATGTTCATTTCAAACCTCCCTCATTCAATTGGTAGCCTTAGAAAAATCCAGAGAGTCTAGAAACTAGATCAACAGACAATCAGAACGTTGCCTTTTTATCATCCCCATTACACACATCTGCTAAAGCAAGAAGTGAATGAACTCAACCCAGACTTCTCTTTTAACATACAAGAAATAAAAATAATCTTACTTACTATACATTTTTAATGCGTGGATGAAAAAATAGTACCAAAGCATCACTGCTCTGGTAATTAAATATTTATTGTTGGCATCAGTAAAGTGATCTGATTTTATCTTGAGCGTTATTTTTTTGTATGTTACAAGAAGTATCTGGGTTACCTAATCTAAGCAGTTAACTTATGTAGGAGAGAAATAATAATTGAATAATGGCAAATTTGTAAAACAAAAGCTGCATATATCAGAGCCCAACTAGGTACTAGAGGAACCAGTCAGAGCAGTGGAGGAAATGTGTCCATTATACCTGTCCATTTTTCATGTGCATATTCAAGTACTCTCCATTCACACTGTGGCCATGCAGTAAAATTCCTGAGCTACTTCGGGGACGTATTTCAAAAACAACTTCAAATTTCAGGCCTAAACTGAAGGATTCATCTGTGAGAGAGAAAGAATAACATTATTTTTGTACTGAGTTAATGGTGAAACTGGACTTCTACTGAAAGTCAACAGGGAATTTCAAAGTTCCACGGTAGAACCTATTTATTCTGTCTTCAAAAGTATTACAGCCTGTTCCAATACACATACTTGAAGAGATATCATGGTGTGCCATCAGTGACCCATTTAAACTTTTGTTTGATTATTTTTTGGTAGGTTTTTTTTTTTTTTTAAGTACTAATAATAGTTTGGTTGAGTTTCTCATTATTAAAAATAAAAGGCATTTTGTTAAAAAATATTAGCGATGAAATGGACAGCAGAAAGTAGGTTCTTTATGGGTTTTTGGCAGTTTTGTATTATACAGTTTGCTAGACATTCAGCAGTCTTTATACCATGAGGTGGAATTCATTAGAGCTTTGATGATTCAATAACAGAAAGTCCCTTTTTCAATTTGCTGGCAGGCCAGGGAGCAAATTAGAAACACCATGTGGTTCTTCTTGGTGTTGCCAAATGTGACCCCCAAAAAAGCCCTCTTAGAACATTTCCTTGAACACAGTAGGCCTCAATGACAGAAAAGATGTGTCTGTCACACTGTTCGTTATCAAGATGTGCAGAAAGTCTTCGCTTTTTGATTTTTTGAATTATGTGTTATTTTATTAAGTAAAAAATAAGGAATGATCAGTTGTTGGTATGCTTGGTCTTAGCCGAATTGACTTCTATGCTTATAAGAATTGTTACCATATTAGAATCTGTTTCACATTCCTTAGTAAAATATACTGTGTTCAAGTACAGTAAGAACTATGGTTTCATTACTGAATACATTTCAGCAGTGTATTACCAAGGACGACATATCCTCCTTCTGATGAGAAGTATGTTCCTGCTTCTGATGGGCCTTCAAAGCAAGGTGTTACGCTAAATGTTTGTGAAGCTGAAGTAATTGATCTTCCATTGAGCTGTAAATTGCTGAGACAGCCACTAAAACTGTAGACTGAATTAATCTGGGGAAAGAAGAGCATGATTGATAGAATCATTGGAAACAATGTGCAACTAGAGCAAGGCAGTATTGTACATACCACATAACTTCAAGGCAGTTTTTCCTGCAGACTGCAGCTATGTTGTTAGGCACATAACACCAAAGATTACCTTGAAGGAGTCATTGTTATGTTGATTTTTCCTTTAACACTCCTTTCTATGTACTTTAATATCAAAGATACAGAGCAGGATACTGATTTCTGGGTGGTGTCTCAGAGATACTGAGACAACACTAAAACTTATATATCTCAGATCTTAGGGTGAAATTGATCTCACCTAACTTTACCTCACTCGTCTAAGCTTGGATGTTGCTAAGATTTCTTTCTTCCTCAGGCACCACCAGCTTTCCAGATGCTGCTGCAAGTCTACTGAAATCTAGCCCAGCTACAGCCAGCTCAACCCAGTGGGAGCTTTGCTATCACTTGAACTGAACTGTAAGCTCCTCAACATGCTGAGGACTGGGATTATAACATGCTTTTCTTTGAACTCATCCCTATAGGCAGCTTTTGTTCTAGCTGAACATAGAGGTATGGGTGATACAATAGCTGTCTGATTTACCTGGATATTTTTCACAGCTTTTCCTGGAGCTACACCCCCAATATACAGCGGTTCAGTGACTTGCCAGGTCTTAGCATTACCATTGAAAGGTTCTTCTAGTACTCGGAGACCATCAATTATCAAGCGGCCAATATTTTTGCCTCTAATAAATATCACCTAGAAAGGGAGGAAAAAAAATTGGGAAATTACTTTCAGCTGTTGAGCAAACACTCCTGTGCAGTGAAAAAAAAAATAAGTTAAAGAAGAGAAACTTGTGATTCATACTCTGCAAATCAGTTTTATTAACTGCCAGTATTCTTTGCTGGACAACCTTCTCTCTTCATATTCATATAAAGGTTAGATTGTAAAACTGCAGTCTTACCATTCTGGTGTATGAGGTGGAGGTAATCAATATGTCACAGGGTCTACTGAGATCTGCTCATCTTAAGTTTGCATGTATGATTTGTTGCTACAGTGCTATCACTATTAGTATTTTCATGGCCTTCTGCAGTTTTATGGTCTGGTTTCATCCAATCAGCTTTAAACACTTAAGCACCCAAGTTAGGAGCTTAGCAACTGCAGACTTCCTCTGTAGTCAGTGAGGAGAAACAGATACCTACAGAAGGAAATTCAACTTGCCCCAAAAATTGTCTTTTTATTTTCATGGACTACAAAGGGTGCCTGAGATAGCTATGTTCCTGACTTAGGCACTTCAAATAAATTTGCTGACCAAAATGATCCTAGACCTTCACTTCCTAGCTAACTTTTTTTTTTTGTCTCACTATTTCTGCACGCTTCTCAATTTATTCTCTATTCGCATGTTAGTTTTGGTAGTTCCTGGATTTTTATAGGTGATTCACTTTCCTATCTCTAGTTAAGGGCTTGATAAAATACAGTGTGAAAGATTTAAAAGTACTGGCAGAAGTTTCTTCATATACAAGTGTGGTTCTGTAAACGTGAATGAAAACCCCACGAGTTATTGGATCAGCAGTCTTTACTGCAGCACTACAGCATGTATCATCATACCGATTCCTTTGTTTTTACTTACATTGTGCCAAAGACCATCATTGTATTTCTCTTGGCTCTTAATCCTTATCTTCTGATGACCAGCATTAAACATAAAAATGAGTCGTCCATGAGCAACAAAAAGAGCCATGAAGTTAATCTCCTTTTGGTCTGAGACGTAGAAAATCATTCCATGAGAAGAGTGAGTCTTCAGACTGATAGAGAACTGAGCTCTGGCGAACAAAAATGCAGTATTTTATTAAAGCAGATTTTACTGACTGAAATCAAACTGCAGGCAAACTGAAATTTTCTTGTCATATGGAATATGTATCTCCCTATCTTACCAGAGGCAATGCTTCTGATAAACTTTCCAGTAGTTTTGGAGTAGAAGTTGGAGAAAAAGCTTCTTTGCAAGGCACATTTTCAAGAATCAAAATAAAATCAATACAGACCACCAGAAAATGACATTATATACATTTTTGTTCACATCAGTGTTGGAAGACTTTAACATTTTTCCAGTGGTGGCTCTGTTCATGAACTTTTTATGTTTCTCTAGACTTGCTGCTAAGTTTCTCCATCCTTGTAGGTCCTCATGACATCTAAGACAACATGGCAAATTATGCTGACTCAGTTCAACATAGTGAGCAGTGAAGATTACTTCAATGATTAGTATTGGGTCTGTTATTTAGGTCTAAAAAATGGCAAAGCTGTATTATTATAGCACAGTGACAGAACTGATCTGTTTCTCATGTTAGGTGACTAGCTTAGCTCCTGTTCCTCACATTTTCTGAAGGGCCTATGCATTTGCCATTGCATGTCTGTTTACACTCCTTGCCAATATCAATCGTTGTAAAACATTGCAAGTCACTGTTTTTTTAAAATGGACTTTAAAATAACAAATCTGCAATAACAGTTGTAACAGGAATATGTCTTGTAGGGATGAAGAGAAATTTTAGAGTTGCGCTTTTCCTTGTTCCATCTCATATGGGCACCATCAGGACTGCCCTAGGTAAATCACTGTTGGATTAAAACCTAATGCTTTTGTTATCTAAGTCAGGAAATATCACTTTTCCTTTTTGACTTAGTGGTCTGGTATAATTCCAGGAAGCACAGTATTGTTGAATTTATTGCCTTTCATGGAAAGGATTAAACCAAAATCCTGTGCTGGTCAAAACATACCATATGGCATATTCTGTGGGAGCCTGAGAGTTAAATATCCACAAAATTTGGACTCATTATTAATTTTTTGTATTTCTATTATGGCTTGAACTGGACATGGTTCTCATGGCTTTATGTCCAACAGCGTTGAACAGCTGCTAACATCCACTCAGCACATAACTATGCTTTATTTCTTGGTGAACTATCATGTTTTCCAGCCCAAGCCTAATGCAATTACTTCTCAAAGAGACTGATGACATGCTGCTTGTATATAACTAACATCTTTGAAATCTTATGCAAATGGGCGAATAAACTTAAAAAAAAAAACACAATACAGATGAAGGCTCTACAAAAATGATGTAATTGAAAACACATTGCAAAAATTTACCTAAGATAAAATAAAAAAAACCCTTTGGTAACAGCAAAAATATGCCCTTTTCCTTCTTTTTTTGTCATATACATCTTTTGTCTCCTCAGTATTTACATTTTTTATTTCTGAAGTCCCATTACCTTTCACTGAAATCCTTTGGTATGTGATTGAATTCTTGCCGACTGTTTGCTGTACCTCCAAACTGGTACGCATGTTCAGTTGCCTTGGGATTCATAGGCAAGTGGCATTGAGGGTCTTTTTGCACATTCACTTCTTGATACAGTTTTTTGAGGCCAGTTGAAGGCTGTGAGATCTTGTCCTTATCTCTTCCCACCTTCACAGAAAGAGAACCATTTACCTGAAATGTCAACTAAGACTGGACATTAAAAAAGAGGATTGTTTATATCTAAGTTAATAATATGGTTTTTTTTTGTTTTGTTTTGTTTATGGAAATACAAGGAATGGTTCCAAGTCAGATTTTCTTTACAGAGATCTACTATAGATGATAATTTAGAGCAGAAGTAATAAATAGAATACCTGTATATAGTTATAATCCATTATTTTGCAGCTTTCCTGACAGACTCTTCCTCTCTGCTTTTGCTGATATAACCAACAGTATGAGTATAAAAGAACGCGCTTGGACCAAAAGCGCTGCATGCTGGAAGAGGGATTTTTCTTCTCATCTATACATATTAATGTGTGTTTACTGCACCCAATAGGGCAAGCCAAATTGAAGTAGCTGACAACTGAGGAATTTTATTGCCTTTAGGCTGTAGAGGAAGGTTTTTTATTTATTTATTTTTTTGCAGGGCTTTTTAAAATATGTCAGAAATTTTGTTTTATAGTTCTAGAAAAAAAAAATGGAGTGAGTGTAGGACTGATAGCCCTGGTCAGAGCAGTCATTTGCACTGATGTGATGTATAAGGGAATCGAATCCTTTCCTTTTCTACATAAAAGTATTCCTCAAGTCCTCATTTTTGGATCCATAACTTTTTACAGAATTTACAGTCACAACATAGTGCGTATCATCTTTGTGCTGATACAAGTTGTAGCAAACCTTCTTATTACGGCTTCCTTTGGCTTTTGATGAGTTTCTTCCTTTCTTATGGAGGAGAGCAACTGGTGGGGATTCAACAGGGCATCCATAAAAAGAAGTCTGAACCTTCTCAGAGTACCGCTGGAAATCTTCCACTTCAATCTCCCGATCCAATCTATTTTTCACAGAGGGGATGACAAAATCAGTTTTTTTTTCCTAGCGATGTAATTATTTTTATAAAAAGAAAAAAGTAAATGTACTTTTACGCTTGTACTTTAAATGATGTTTTGATAGGCTTTTTTTATTCTTGGATTGTGGGTAAAAGTACAGATGTGTCAGTGTTTGGGTATTGTAGGCAGCCTACACTGCTTTTGTCTGTTCTGCCCATGTTTTCAAAAACAGAGCGCCTGTATCTGCACCACCAACTTCCCTTTAAAATCTTCTGTATAAGAACATTTCCTGAAGTGATTAAGGTCAACAAGTATGGACCATTTTTACATGACTAAACTCCTAATTTCTGCAGGGTCCATGAGATACCTTAGCATCATTTTGTTTCAAAGGCAGAGATGAAAGCTACATCATATAAATGTAAATGAAAGCTATGCAAATCCCACATTGTACGAACAGCATTAGCAGATGCAACAGTGAAAACTGATTTACATCAAATTATTCCCACTTCAACAATATCGTAACCTAGCAAGTCTGTGCCAACAGATTCCATAGAAAATAAGGTGAGAAACTTATTTGCACATACTGTCTAGCCTCACAAAATGAGAAAGGGATTTTTATTGTTACGGTAAATCAGTTCTCTAGAGCTAAAACCCGAGCTGTCAGGCAGCAATTGCCTGGTAATGTGTTTGGGAAGATGCCACACACCTCGTGAAGTATGCATTGCTTATACAGCCAGTGAAGTTGGCTTGCTGTGTTTTGAGGGGAGAGCCACCAAAATAGAACTTCTTGATGCTGTCAGGGCTTTTCCCTGCTCTGTCCTTCACTGGATTCTTTTTGCTTTGTTTCTTGTCATCAACACTCAGCTCATATCTGCAAAGACAAAGCATCACTTTGTAGGCTCGTTTTGGAAAAGCCTATGTTGGTCATTAGCATATTACACACATCTAAAATGTTTTGCTCAATGTATGAAATCACGGAACAGAAGTGCTCAAAGTCATGAGGAGATCTTCCTGCTTCCAGCTGTGCAACAAGCATCAGTGCAGATAGCCCACTGGCAACATAGTGTCCAAAGGCACAAGGATGTGAAGTCCAAAAAAATACAGCCCATCCAGTGAAGATAAATAAATTAAGAGATTACTAATAAATGGATGGAGCCACTGTTTTGTTAACAGAAGAGAAGACGTAAGCATATACTATTTCTTCTTCATGTCCCTATCTCTTTTTCCTTCTCTTTCACTGCAATACATTGATGTTTGACCTCATACAATGTTCTTTACCTAATATCACTTTGCAACACTTTAATTGCAGAAAGTATCAGGAGGAGTGCTACTCCTTTAATGAGAAACTGAGTATAACTAAAACATTCAACGTGGATTTTGTTTGTCAAGTTCAGAATTCAATACACTCAGTGAAGCATGACATCCCTCAGCACTTCTCCAGGGCACCTTTTTTTAACTTGCATCTTTTTGAACTGTGTTTCTTGTATGTTAGAAGCCACAGGAGCAAACCTTCCTTTCAGTCAGAAATCTGAGAATAACCTGGTTGTATTTGCATAGGTAATATTCTTAAAGAAAGGTTGTTTGAGTATTTTACCTTCTTAAGAAAATTCTAAACACAGAAAACAGTAAAATTCATACCAATAACACAATGCTTTCAAGTTTTCTGATAAGTGGATATACAGATTTATTCCCCATTGCCATATCTAATCGTACATTTGCATCTGTCAGTGCTAAAAGTATTTTAAATATGTTCCACTCTGTCTATCCCATATGAATGCTTTTTCTGAAGATGTTTCAATTATTTTAGGGTCACTTTGGGATTGCTTTAACAAATCAGAATAGTCAATCCTGATGAAGAATGAATCTCATGCTACTTTTTAATTATATTAAACTGTTTGCATATCTAAGGACAAAAATGACTAAGCTTTTAAAACCACAATTCTTTTCTTTTACTTTTAATAACAATTCCCAGCATCTCATATTCAGGTCACATTGCAAATTTCAGTCAGAGATTTTGGCTTTGATTTTTTTTTTTTTTTTCAACGGAATTAATCAGTTAAAAATATCAATGAAAAGTCCATCACTTTGAAAGAAAATATTACATGATAACATGTTCTTTACATGAAATATTTATATTCTAACAGTAGGGATTAAAAGGTGCTGGACAGCTTTACCTTTCTGGTGTGACAGAAGTAATGATAAAGTGAGTTTTTCCATCGTTGTAATTTCTGTCTGGTGATTGAATTTTGATTCCACTTGCATTTAAAACAACAGCACCTCTGTCCATGGAGATGGATAATACATCTGACTGAAATACAGACAAAAACATATTCATAAACAAGTACAATATGGGAAAATTAACAGCTCTGTGCATTTTCCTGTTGGATTTACTTTCTCCAGCTGAGGAGATTTCTTCTATTTTCCCTATTTTTACTGTATTTGCACGAAGACAAACTGAGAACCAAAAAAGGAGATTATCTCCCTCAAACTGATATTCTTGCTGTTTTTTAAGCCTGAATTCTGGGAATTCTGTTGTGTGTATCTGTCACAGGAGCTTCTTCTATCCTAGCAAGGAAGTATGATATTTACATTCCATTTGTGCATCTGGCATCACTGCTATGGGACTGTACAGATCCACTTAGCTCTTAGCAAGATTACCACTGTCACAAGACCAATGCACTTTTTCTTAATTCCCTCTAATCAGGCATATTCAGTCACTCAAAATTATCTTAGAGATATGATCCTCTATCTGGGTCAGGCATACAGGATCACAGTGCCACATAGCTTGAATATTATCTGTTTCATTAGCACAAGCACTGCCACTGTGCACTCAGAGGAATCATGCTGTCTCATTCCGTTAAGTACTAAATTGCTGAACCTCCATTTCTTAAACAGGGCATTTGGCATCTCAGAGGATTAGAGCTTTTGAGTTAAAAGCAGAAGTGGTGTGCAGAGTCTCATTTATGCAAGCAGCATGGATAACCGACATGGTTTCAATTTATGGCAATATTCCATGCTGTAAAATAGAAAAACTTCAGGAGTAGTTGTAGGTGTCATACAGCTTTCCTTGTTGCACTGCTCATAATCTTCTGCAAGTGTGGCATAAATGGCTGCAAACAGTCCATCATCTGAGCTTATGGGTGCTGATACAGGTCTGAAACTGCAGAATTCTGGAATCATTCTAGCTCACTCAACATTTTGGGAGTGCAAGTCCATATTTCTGCCTATGGCAGATCTCCAAGGGGATATCTGGAGTAATTTGGTTTTCCATAGCTGCAAGGAGCCATTCTTGGCTTCGGCTTTTCCTGGTCATACATGGAGGCCTAAGTACAGGGAATATAGGCAGATTTTTGACTGGTTTCTGTAAACTCTGCAGTACTCAGAATAACATCCTACTGATCCAAACAAACCTTATGCCTTTTCTTGCAGGGAGTTGTCCCTGAAAGGAACATTTCAGGCCCTTAGTATTATTTGTGCTTTAGTAGCATCTGCAGGTCCAAATAGGGATTGCAGTGCAGTAAGATCCACTGTGAGTTTCTATCAAAATAACGTCTAGGCATTGCAGGCTTTCATCTGTAGATCAAACTGTGAAAATGAGGACATTGATAAATGCTTCCATATTGCAGACTGCTTTCTTTATTATTAAAAGATGAAGTGAGAAATTCTATCACACCCCCAGTATTCCCCTGGAAAACAATCCAAAGGAAAAATAAAACAAACTGTAAAGAAAAATATACTCACTCCTTCAGAATAGTAGAACAGCAGCCCATTGGGCTGCAATGTCCGGAAATTAAAGCCTCCTTCAAATTCACTTAAGAGGGACACCTTTTGGCTCGATGCAATGAAGCTCTCTCCATTGAAATATGCCTTGCGAGATGTCTGTGTATTAAACAAAACAAATTTACATGCAAACCTCAGAAAACATTCAAATCGTAAAAAAAGATGAGGCTATTTTTTTATTTTAAAGACTAAGCCAGTTCAGTTCTTCCATAAAAATTCCAATTTTTTCTGTATTTTTTCTCTAAGCTAACTTTAGAGGCTCTCTCTGACATGCTGTGAAAATCTTAAGGAAGTATAGATATTTTAGACAGTGTAAGCAAAATTGCTTTTAGTTTCCTGGGATGCTTGTCCTCATCCTAAATCTGCTGATGTTAAAAATGAGCAAGAAACCTAAAAGTGGGGCTTCTAGGCTCCTTGCCCTAGTAGTGAGAGGCTTAAGGCTCTAACTGAGTTATATGGCACTGAGAACTACCCCAGAATGCTAGCATATTGCACTGAATGCTGGTGTGAGGCATTCATTGGACACAGCAGGCCCACTGAGAGTGAAGGAAAACTGGGTCTGAGACAGGACAAATTGTAGCTGGCCAAATTGCATTCCTCCCTTACAGAAGGTGAGATTGAGCAATGAATTATACTAGTGGTGGGCTCCTTCATCTTTGTGAGTTCTCAGCGTGGCTTTAGAAAGTCATGGCCATAGTATAAAGACCACAAACACTGTTTAGATTTACCAGTCTTGCATTGTAATGAACAAATGATGAACAATGGAAAGGATCAGAAAATAAAAGACAATTTTCTCAGTATTAAAGCTGGTGCAGTTGGCCTGTGTATCACAGAGTTAGAGCTGCATTGACTTAAGAGGTTTTTTGGTAACTCATTAGAAGGGTGAATACCTTGCCGTTTTTTCATCCCAAACACCTGCAGTAGGACACATTTGAGAACTATTCTCCTTGTTTCTTGAATAAAAAACTGATTTACCTGAGTATTTACATTCAGAATACAGCACACAGTGTATTTCAAATCCAGCCTTCATATTACAATCTCACATATAATAACAGTATCAAGTAAAGTACCTTCTGCTGCAATTCTCTGTGAAAATTGGACAGTGTGTCAGCAGTCTTAGTGTGCGCACACACACATACAAAAAAAAGAATGAATTAGTTTTCATTTCCTTTGTTGAAGAGTTACCTTCCATTGTTTGGAGTGAAAGTCAAGCTCATTAGTGTATCCACTGCCAAAATTTTGTTGCTCTCTCACAAATTAAGTTATGCTTACCAGTGAATCCTCAGGGCACCCATAGCTGATTCCCAGTGTTCCTGGTTCTTCCAACAAGTTGAAATCCTTCTTTTGGAACTGAAAACCCTTCATGCAGCCTTTAAAGCCAATAATTCCTGCCAGATGTGAACTAATGCTGTTGGAAAACAATGTAAAACAAGCTTCAATTACATATTCCTTGCCTTCCAGAATATACATTTATTGCCAAGGTGTTTCTAAAAACACTTGGAAGAGCTTCTGTCATTTGCCTCACTTGTGCCCAATTCCTACACCTTTATGTAAAACAGCTATTTAACCACCTTAGTGGTTGTGAACCAGCTGTAATAAATGTTACAGGGAGAAGTGTATGAGAATTCAGAGAGAAGGACACCTAGAGTTTATCTTAAAAAAGATAAAAATGGTTGCTGAAACAAAAGGACATATTTCTAAATGGATTTGTACCCACCTATGGTAAAAATAAATTGATAAATTGATAATATAAATTGATTTATATCTTCATTTATCATTTTAGAAAAGCTCTGTTTTAATTTTCCATTCTTGCTTTTACTGGCAAGCTCCATTCTTATTCTGGGAAGTAAATGGATCTGTATTTCTTAACATGAATTAATAACAGAGGTCAAGGAAGTAAGAGTAAATGCTGATTGCTGATGAATAGGTTTACATAGTTGTAAATTAGAGCAGTAGGTGGGCAGTAGGAGCAGTAGAGCAGTAGAAGCCTGCTTTGGTAGGGGGGTTGGACAAGATGATCTCTTGAGGTCCCTTCCAACTCCTATAATTCTGTGACTCTGTGATTCTTCCAGGATACTTTCTATGCCAGATCTGAGGTGCACAGCACAGCATTGCATCCCAGCTGCTCCTGCTCACTGCTCTAAGTTTTTCTATTCCGTTTCTCACTAAGATATCACAGCATTACAGCATAGGACAAATGTCATCAAATTTATCCTCACAATACTCAAGCTGTATGAATTTAGAAGAAATTTGCCAAAAACTGCAGGTCTGTGACAGAGCAGGGAAATGACATGGGGCTTACTTGGTACCAGTACGGGAAATAATTATTGGGGAACCAATACACGCAAGGAATGAATGTAAAATTCAGAGTTTTGACTTGGTTAACATGTAGACAGTCTTTTTGCTTTCCACAAGACTTTCTAGTAGGTAGGTTTTCACCTCACATGAGATGATACTGATCGTGCTGATACCTTCTTCTGTGACAATTTTCTATGCTTTATCTCTTTGTAAAGTAGGCACTGGAAACATGAAAAATGAATCAAGCTCTGGAAATATTTGCTTTTCTATGCTGGCTAAAATGGACCATCAAGTGGGTAGTTCAGAGGCACATGTCTGAAATAAGGTGAGAGAAGGAGCACGTAGGGGTTTAATCTGCTGCTCAGTGGAATCAGCAGGAAGGCTAAATCAATAGGAAGGCTCCAGTCATTCTCACTGGGATTTGGATCAAAGTGTGTGGATCAAAGTGTGATGCATCCGTCAGCCAGTTTAGCCTCTCTTCTAACTGATCATGTAGAAGCTGCAAACAGGCTGTTAACTTAATAATATTTTCTGGAAGCAACCAGAACTGAAGAAGGTAGGTTTAAAGACAAAGAAAAATGTCTTCTGAATTTGTTCTTACAGTTTCCAGCCTTCAGAACTCCTAGCTTCAGTTAAGCATTTGCTTTATGAAGTGAGTGAAGCAGGAGAAAAATAATACGTAATATTGGCTCCAGATTCATTTATTTGGGAAAAAAAGATAACTGATAGAGGAAAGTGTTGAAATGATGGCAAATATGCTGCTTTGAAGAAAAATTAAACTTCTCCTCTAAGACTACAGCTAGTTTCCCGTTTGCTGCTGTTGTACCTCACTGTCAGTCAAATCTCAGTCTGCCTAGAAAAAGGAAGCATATGTATCAGTAGTAGCTAGATGGATAGCTGGATTTCTTCAGTGCTATGATTCTAATAGCAAGCTAAGCACCCATTGGAAATGGAACGTTGTCACCACATTTGAATCACACTTTTTGCTGTCTAGCCTTGTCATGAGAACAAAACTGAGTACGATACACAAAGCAAAGCTGTAGCTCTGTGTAAATAATTTCAATATACATTTCTAATTTGTATAATATATTTACCATATTTTTATAATGTCGCTATTTTTCTTTGATACCAGTTGTTCATTGAACAATTTTGCTTTCCTTCCTTATTGTCTTCCAGATGTTTTGTAGAATGACCACAATATATTTGGAAAACCATGGACAATTCTGTGATTCTGTGACATAATTCATGTAATTCATCTTGTATCCTATATTTATGAACAAGTTTAATTTGCCATGGGATACTCAATTGCATGGATTTCTGCATCCTTATGGGGTTTTCAGTGTTCTCTAGGCTTAATTAATGAAAAATATTTTTCACCCTTCTTTTGCCTTTTTTTTTTCCTAAATCATTGATGTATTCAATATTGAGATAGACTCTTTGGGCATGTGCTCCACAACTTCTATGTTGTGAAAATGGAGTACTTACTACTATGTCCTATTTTCCTTTTCCAGGCATTTTATAATCCACTGCAGCCTTTCTTTTCTCCAACCCACTACTTCTTTCAGTAGTCCTTATAACAAACCTTTATGAAGAGCTATGAATATTGCACAGGCTACTTCTCCCTTGTCCCCCATTTTATTTTCGTGTTCAATTAATTACATAGGATCAAAAGGCATCATTTTCATTTACAGAGGTTTGTCCCCATCTCTACGTGTATATCATTATATCTCATTATTTATCAATTCCAGCGAAAGGGTCTCCTGGAAACAAAATAAGGTTTCAGGAGATTTACCAGTAATTCCTCGTAATTATTCTGCAATGTTTACTATCCTTACTATCCTCTTTTATTTATTTATTTTTTTTAACATCAAGGTTATTTTAAAGAGAACCTGTATTTCTTTTAGCAGCTGTGACTCCTTAGTTAGCAGCTAGAGCCCTTCTGAATAGCTGAGCTGTAGGAAATGCATGTTTCCTGACATACCCTTCTTCAAGCATCCATCCTGCTCTCTCAGAGTGTAACACTGCTTTGGTGGATTACCATTACTGTAAAGGAGGATTATAGTCCACTGGAATTAAACTTGGATTCTGGCAAATGGTACAATGGGAAAATAAGACATTTTATTTTCTTCCCACACCCACACAGAGCCAGCTGACTGCTGACTTGAATCTAAAGAGAAAATTAGATTCAACAGAACTGATGTGCACAGTAGGAAAGATATCATCTTTAGATTTGAAAATGCAGTTGGTGAAGGGTTTTGATCCTTCAGTTAGTGCATTTTTCTTTTACAAAGATACTTTGTGAAAAGTGATCACTCTCTCACAGTGAGATTCTACATATTCACGTGTTTAGAACTGTTCTTTTGTTTTAAGTAGACAACAGTTTCTTTTAATGTAACTGAAACGGAACCAGTTTCTACCACTCCCTGAAGGGGGATTGTGGTGTGGAGGGGGTCAGCCTCTTCTCCCAGATTACTAGTGACAGGACGAGAGGGAATGGCCACAAGTTGCGCCAAGGAAGATTTAGATTAGATTTGAGGAGAAACTTTTTCTCTGAAAGAGTGGTCAGGCACTGGAATGGCCTGCCTAGGGAGGTGGTTGAGGCACCATCCCTAGCGCTGTTCAAGAAGCGTTTAGATGAGGTGCTAAGGGATTTGATTTAGTAGTTTAGTGGGTAGGGATGGTGATAGGAGGATGGTTGGACTAGATGATCTTGTAGGTCCTTTCCAACCTAATGTATCTATGAATCTATGAATTTAGTTTTACATTTACAGAGGTTTGTCCCCATCTCTACGTGTATATCATTATATCTCATTATTTATCAATTCCATTGAAAGAGTCTCCTGGAAACAGAATGTGCAGGATCCATCCTAATCTCTGGTACTGCAGAGCTCTGAAAAAAAAATGTAGAAGGTTGTCCTACCGATTCTTTCACGTAAGGTGCTGAAGCTAGGAAAAACATAGAACTGCAGAAGGGCTGAAGTTAGAAGAGACCTCTGGAGGTCATCTGGTCCAACCCCTGCTCAAGCATGCACACCTACAAATGCTTGCCCAGCACCATGATTAGGAGGCTTTTAAGTCCCTTCAAGGTGGGAGACTCTGCAACTGACCTGGGCAACCTGTACCAGTACTCAGTCACTGCACAGTAAATAAGTGCTTCCTGAACAAAAATGATGTATTATAAGCCCTTCAGCACATGTAACTTAAATTACATGAAGATAATGACTAAATTCCAGCTGTAAACCAACCTGGACTGTAAGATCTCAGCAGGTGCTCCTCCAATGTAGATGTCTGTGAATGGCATTGCTGTTCTTTCATTGTCAACACTTTTTATATGTCGTCTGTCTACTACCAAGATCATCTTCTTAGAATTATGATATATAATAGAAATCTGAGAAGAAAAACATGTTCTTAAAAGTTTCTAAAATGTCATCTTTAGTAAGTTGTCATGGTGATTTTGCAAGGTCGACAGTATCTTTATGACTTTTTGTTTGAAAATTAATTCTCATTTATCAAAAAAGTTGTTTGTAAAATAGGATAGCTTGTCAATACTAATAGGAAACTTATTTTGGTATCACAATTTCTCTAATGCTCGAAGAAACAGGATATTTCACTAACGATTAAATTAATACAAAATTACCCCCATTCAAATTCTACTCTGCACCAAGCAGATAAATTAACCTTGCATTGCTTTCTTGATTTATCCAAGAAGTTAGAGCATACTTAAAAAAAAATATATATATCATTTCATTGTCAAAGCATAAGCATATTTTTGCTTTACTTAAAAAGTTAGAGCGGAACTGTAGCTGTAGCTATAGTTTGAATTTACCTTGAGTGACATTTACAACAAGCCACTGAGAGGGATTTGCTATTGCTACTGCCACTGCCACAGTTACACTGGCTCAAAGTAAATTCTCTTACACTGGCTTAAAGAAAATTTTCTTAAAACTAGTACACCTTGGTGTTTATTATCTGCCTAAGTCCCTAAAATACTATTGTATATAAAAGATTGTTACCTGAATAATTCTTTCTTTGAATGGGAAATGCAATACCTCTTGTAACACAATGCATAACAACTAAGGTGGTCAAGTTAACATCACGCTATGTTTTTAGTTCAGGAGAACTGTGTTTTTGAAGGATATAATTGTCACTGTTACAATTTCAGTTTGAATTCTAATACTTTTTTTTCCCACATGAACAGTCCTCCCTGTTCTTGTCTAGCAGTATGCAGAATATGTCCACAAGTGCTGATTTACCAGGAGGCTGGGAGAGACCCCCACCAACTGGCTCAGTGCTGGCAGGAATTATGTGCTCTTTCACATGTGAGGTACGTGTCTACTCTTCTCTTCTGCCCACTTCTGCATCACCACCTGGCCTCTCATACTTTTCCTCTTCTAATTGCTGTTGGAACAAATCGTGGCTACTTCGGAGCTGCTGAGATAGTTAACCAACCTCATGAAATTTGGCATCATTAATCTGAGCCTTCTTCATGGAGTCCTCTAACAGCACTGGGCCGGTGCTGAAGCCAAAGTCATAGCGGAGGTACAGGAATCCATTGTGCATCTCTAAACTGAAGAACATACTCTACATAAAACAAACAAACAAACAAAAATAGTCAGAAAAACACTATGATTGTGTCAGGAATTAAAAAAAATAAACAGTGTAATGAGACTTATCTGACACTGTGAACAGAGGGCTACTAGGAAAAGGTCATATTTTTGCAAAATTAGAACAGAGTTTCTGGATTAATACATGCGTATGTAGACACATAGTTTGATAAACACCATATATTTGAAGGCTTGGTGAAATGCTTCTCTGGAGAAACTGTATTTAGTTGGACAGGTATGTCAATATTCTTCACCAGCCAAGTATTTGTAATGTGAACACATCTATTTTCTGTCAAAGTAATAGCACATGCCCCAAGGAAAGATACTATCTTGGTAAAAACAGCAATGTGCTAAAATAGCTGGGGCTGCATCAGAAGCTTCTATCAGGATGCCTATAATAGCACAAAATTATATCTTTTCACAGCCCTGGTCAGCACCATGGTATTTGCTGAAGACTGAGCAATAGGTAGAGTGTATTTGCTATATATTTGGTTTCTAGATTTCCTGACTATTCCTACTTCTTGGTTGAGTGTCCTAGATTTTATAAACAGAAGCTCTGCTCCAGGAAACCTCTAGAGAGTGCTTGAAATGAAGATCTGTAGCACACTTTGCCTTGTTCTGAATCTGAACATAAAAAAGCAGAAAGGACAGTTTACAGCAAATGTGGATCTGGGTTAATGCTTTTAATGCTACTGTTTGTGTTCTCTTCTAGTGTGCATGCTGTTGTTCCCATAGTTAAAGGAGACATGGGAACAATAACACTCTAAAAACAACTACAGGCCATGGACTGATGTCTCTGACACAAATTATTCCACCCTCAGAAGTCATTACTTGAAGTAATAAAGTGGGTCTTAATCTCATGCTTTTAAATGCAAATGCAACTAGGGATTGTCTTGAAAACCTTGAACATGAAAATTAAGCAGGGATTACATTCATAATATTTATGAGTTGTTCTTGCAGAATGGACTAATGGGGCAGTTTATCTAAAAGTGTCTGTGAGCAGGCATGGTCTTCCACAGATCAGAGTTTTCACCATAACATACAAAGTACATGAGTGTCCAAAAAACCTCCATGCATTTTTGCTTAGAAGATATGCAATCGAGGCTGTAAAGTTTTGACCAGCAGTTGCTCAGTCCAGATTCTCCTAAGAGCAAAGGTTAACAGAGGCATGCTATACTGCAGAGCAAATCTCTCTCCACAACTCTCCTGTGCAAGTTAAGGTGAAAACTAGAGAGTAACTCTCTTCTGAGGGTGGATTTGCTGCCTTCTGAATGCTTATTGTGGTGGTACATGCTGGTGTGTAGACCACTGTATGTCTGTGGTATGCACAGATATAGGACATTGTTTTCCATGGCTTTATCAAGATATATTCCACAAAGAACTTGGGAGCCTGATGTGGAGATGCCAAAAGACCAATGAAAAATCTGAGCTTGTCTTCAGAGGACGTTTACATATATTATATATGACATTGTAAGTACTGGAGAACTTGTGGAACTCATGGCTAAAGGGTACCAGAAGAATTTGATACTCACTCCATTAACCATCAGCAGGATCAATCCATTGTCTGTAGGTGTTCGAACTTCAATGTCAAATCGAGTCACCTGGCTGAATCTTCCCCTCCTTTCAATATTTCTTGCCACGGCGTAGCCAGAACCATCAAAGAAATAGCTCACAGCTCGACTCTGAGTGAAAGCCAACTTATTTCTATGAAAAAAATGTTCAGGGAAGCAAAAATTGACAGCGTCAGCACTATGGTCCCCATTTTCATTTGGAGAAATTTATGAGCCTTTATAATTACTTTCTTGAAATTATTATTCTGAACTGATGCTTTCTCCTGGAAGTGATGAGACTGATGACTTTTTCTTTCGAATTCTTTCAGGGATTTTTTTCTGAAATGTACAGCTAGGTGTATCTAACTCCTTTGTCATTAGATTGTGCTTTTATTCTGTGCTGTAAAGAACAGGAAAATTCTTTGCTGATCCTTGTAAGGGTAATGACACCTCCTTATTATAAGGATATGCATATATTTCTATTAAGAGATTGCCTGGTTTGTGCAGAAATCCATTTGAATTCTCCATGGCCTTTAACTGGGCCCCTCTAGAGAGCCCAGGAATGGACCACATGCACTTGGAGGGTGGCAGCTCCCAGCTGCTGTTCTGTCTGGGAATGTCATGGGCAGTTGCTTACTCTCACTACTTTGTCTCAATACTTATTGCATTTCTTCCTAGTTAACGCTGCACGTTTATCTCCTGTTTTATGTATAGAGAGATTTTAGTGTTGTATGAACAAAATGCCCACTCACGTCTGTGCCAAACAAATACTGTGGTAAATGTTCCTTTCTAATTTAAAGACCATATTTTCGTATGTGTGTATGGTTTATTTTGGGGATTTCTACTGTGGGTTTCAGAACATATGGCCAAAAGGTGACTTCTGTACTGACTTTGTTAGCTGGGGGTGGGAGTGCACTCAAGTTTACCAGGCCTGCTGGAGCTAACTGGTTGTGGCTGTATTGCTTACAGGGAAGTTATTCAAAGCAGAAGCAGTCCTGATCTTGGCAAGCAGCTTTGGGAAAGTGGGAGTTTAGTTCCTGCCTCATGGCATAGCTGAAACACTCCCTCCACACTTCCATTTCTGAGGCAGGAACTAGGTTGTGAGAAAATTAACAGAGTGCAAATATCTTTAAGTTCAGCTTCTGGACACAACTAGGAATTAACAGTGGCCAAGTTCCTTCTGGACAACTCAATATCACCTTCCCATCTGTCTTCTGAAGCAGATTGGAACTATCAGGAGTGGCACTTCCACAAACGAGGAGTGATGGCGGGACTGTCACCTACCTGGCACAAGGTGGCGATGTGGTGGTGTCGATGTTGTAAGCATGCTTGAAGTTGTACAGGCTGATCACATCGTCGTTCAGAGTAGCTAGCTCCAGGCAGCCGATGAAGCCAGGCAAGTCTAAGCTGGGAGGGAGCTGTGCAGGAAGAGAGAAGTAAAAGGACACATGCTTTATTTGGGTAATAAAGCATTTGTGCCTGGGATTTTCACTGTACTCCTCATATTGTGAAAAAAAATGGGATACTGCTGCCTTAGAATAGTCATTGCAGTCCTAATCATGATATAGCCAGTAGCCATAATATTTCATAAGTGAAAGAGAGCATATGGAGCATAAAGATGTCCTCACAGAGAGAGAAGATTGGGGCAGGTGAGGCAAGAACTTTTTTTGTAGTTTGGTAGTTTTGAAAGGAGTGCATTTGGGAAGAGTTCGGATTTGACTAATCCTGAATCTTGATCAAATTATTTCATGTCTAATGAACAGACATTCTTTGTTCCCTGAAAAATAATTTCCTACCATGACAGAAGAGAAAGAATGAAAGAGCACTTTAAACCCAGGATACTTGGATTCAAAGACTGTACCAGTGTCTAAGCCTCAGTAGGTATTATTTTAAACAGTTAGCAGGATATAGAAACTCCTTCTTTTAACAAAGGTCACTGCAAATGGAATTTCAGTGGCCACACTGGTGAAAGATACAAAAGAATAAAGCTGATAGCATTAGTTGAATAATTCTTTTGATATTAAAATACTCTGCCCTGAGGAACAGGTGTGATATTAATAACACCTCTTGCACTTCAGAGACTGATCACATTTTGGGAACTTTAATTTGGCTTCTCATTATTTCAATTTTGCTTACAATAACAGTAATGCAGTGATGCAGAATATATGTAGCTGCAAGAGAAAATGAGGTTCTCATCTGCAGCACAGAACCTGCGCTTCAGCAAATTATCTTGCTTCTTTTTCTCTTTTGTTTCTTCTACTGCTCTACTAAATTATTTTAAGTATGAAATATTGAGTGGTTATGTGATACATTTTCTATTAATAATGAGATCAGTCATAACATTTTCTAAATAAAAAAAAACTGGCCCTATGCATTCACAGAGGCAGGTAAACGAGGTGCTAGTACAAGCAGACTGTGATGAGGTGAGTGCCAGGCAGAACTCTCCTGCAAGTCCCTGAGGCATGTATTGCACAGGCAAATATTCATGCCATTGCAAGGCTGGATCTAAACCACTGATAAAATAAATTCAAACAAATCATTGCATCAGAAGTTTGCTACACCATGCTAGTATTGTTGGTACGTTACCTGTCATTTTTGTAACAGTTGTAAAAGAAAAATTCTTAAGTACCAAGGTCAGCATTTAAAAAATTGAGTCGCCTGTAAGCCAGGTAGCTGGGCTACCAGGCCTTGATTTATGCAGTTTAATTGCAAACATCACTTTTATTATTACTTTTCAGAAAACCTTACAGATAGCCAACAAGAATCTGATCATCCTACTTCATGACACGATATGCTGGAGAAAGTAGTAGATTTTGCTATAGCAAGAAGAGGTAGTCTGAGAATAATACATTACTAAATAAGGACATTTCATTTTCTATCAATTTCCGTGATAAAAGGGAAACCCAGCAATATAGGTTTTTATTATTTAAGTTCTGAATATAAAGTATTTATCTGACCAACCTTGAAGTCTGGAGGTGCTCCACCAACATAGAAAACAGTATTTTCAGGTTCCAAATTCAAGAGAGAGCTAGGACCAAGAGTCTCTCCTGTTTTGATGAATTTTTCTTCTGATGTGCTGCTAAGACTGGGTACAGTTAAAAACATTTTGCCATGTCTTCCAATCCTGCAGAAGGAATTTGTAAGATAAGAGAGTTTCGTGTTTGCAAGACTAAAAAAACAAACAAACAGCAGCAAGGCTCCAGCTCCAGGAGGGTTTTTTTTTTTTCCCCCTCCTTAGAAGACTGGTATTCTACAGGGAAATAAATAGAAAAATTATAGACACTCTCCCTTCCCCCCCTCATTTCCCTGTGGGTCCTGGCTCTCTAAAAGCAAAGAGAATTTCCATTTATTTCAGCAGGGATAGAAACAGATACTGAAGACTACTAATGGGCAGTTCTGGGACAATCTTTTCTGTGTTGTTTTTTTTTTTTCTTCTGTTAGCTGTTTGAATTTGTTGAAATGTACACTGCCTGTTTACCTCTCAATTTTGATGATGCTGAAGTAAGAAGGCCAGGTGCTGACTGGTTTGGAGTCCAGAGGTATTTCCACGTCTTGGTCTCCCAGGTTATAAATGTAGACAAGATTGTCATTTTTAATTGCCAGTCCCATGTAATTTTTAACCTAAAATACCAGTGGAGAAGGATGTCAGAGCTACAACATTGAAACAGATTTATTGCAGGGCATTGGTATAACATTGGGCTATGTAAGAGAAAATGAAATCTTTAAAAGTAAGGTTTCCTGCATATTCTATTAAAATATTATATACATTATATAATGTATTTATAATTCTTTTGCATATTAGATTTATATTTTACATATTATCAAAATATAATTAAAAAGCTTAATTCTCTAATTAGTTTCCTTTAGTGCACAGAAAAAAAAAACCATCTCCGATGTTTTACCCATCTTTAATTAGGAAAATACAAGGTCATAAGATTTTTACTGACTGTAAATTGGTCATGTTTAATGGGAAGCTGCTTATCAGTATTTACTGCGCATATGAAAGAAATAGGAAGAAAAATTTTTCTGATGCCTAGGTACTCTGATGTGAATAAATCCTCCACCAGGAGGGATTTCTCTTAATTTATATTCAGTAGATGTTCTCTTAAGAAAAGCTGAAAAAGAAAAGCATGTTGTTTTACCCTTCTCAGCAAAGACCTTGTCAGGATTCTACTTGGCTTGTGAGATGTGATTTTTCTTCTTTCGGGAATCACAATTTAATGAGCAACTCTTTCATAACACTTGCAGGTAGTGAGAGCATATGCCATTTCTAAGTGTTTCAAAGCAGTGAAGTACAGATGTACAGCAGCAGCACAAGCCTCAGGCAAAGAGCCTTCTTAGCTTGTGGACTTCTGGCCTAGGAGGTGTGGAATCGTCACTCTCAGGAGCATAAACCTGATTAAATGGTGGCCCAAAAAAAAAAGCAATCAAATAATGGTAGCTGCTCAATACTGGCAGTGGAGGTGGGCAGGTGAAGCACCCAGCAGTGGCAAATACAGAAGCATGCTGTGTAGGCAGCCCAATTTGTCTCTGAGAGAACCTTTCATTGCTTGCAGTGAGAAGTTTCAGGAACAGGAGTGCTGGGGTGCTGGAAGCCCTTGCACTTTGCTTGACACTTAAGTCAGAGACAGTCACTGAATCAGCTGACAGTAGACACCTTTGTTTTGTGAAATGGAGAAAAGGTGAGAGGAAAAAACAAGGGCAAATAAACTTCAAACTTATTGCAATATTTTTTTTTAATATATATTCAAAAATTAACTAGGCTATTCTCTTACATTTTTGTTTCCAAGGTACAAAATGAATCTGTCTGGAGATGCTGCCAGTTGTGGGTTGTCTTTCTGAAGCTTTATATACAAGCTCATGGAAGTGAAAGACTTCAGTTCCTCCACGTTGATCTTTGGATTGACTTCCACAGCTGATTGGCCCCCAAACATCATAGACACTTGGACCTGCAGTTGCAAGTGTGATAAGTGAGACACATTATTGCTGCCAGTGGATATTACGTGAGGTAAATGTGAACGAACTCTTGGTGAGTAGCATCTCTTACTACTAGAATGGAATTGGCATCGATAGAGGTGCTATTCAAAATGGTATTGTTTATAACAATCACTTATGGAAGATTCTGCAAAGAGGATATAGAAAATTAATTTTAAGCTAATTGAAACTCCTCGTTAACTATGCTTAAGAATATTAATATTAGATTAGAATATTAAATTATTTAATAATTTAAATTTCAGTGGGACGTTGTGTGCTTAGTTGAATTAAGGCTACAGCACTAGGTATACACCATAATGAAGTTCCTACAGGACTATAAAACTTCTACCTATAATCTTTCATTGCTTTGAGAGTACTGTGGCCAATTTTCTGTTTGAGAGTAATGCTGCTTTATTATTGAAGTTGGAGTGATATATACGAGATGCTTAGTTCAAAATGAACTATGAACTTCAACGTAACTGCAGTAATGTTTTCAAGTTTAAGCACAATATTCCTGAATGATGAAATACCTTTAAAAAACAGTCAAACATTTCCCATATACTCATCTACTATTTTTTTAAAAAGCAATGTACATGAACAGCATTGTGAATATGTAATAATGGACTGAATTTTTGATTTATGTGAATTAACTCAAATATATTGTTTTAATTTTTGACTTCAGCATTCATGATACAGAAAAATCCTTCATAATTTATGTATGAAAATGAAAGCATTTTTCTCAATTAAATATGCATGAGTCAAAGATTCTGCAGAAAATTAATTCAAAAGAAAAAAAAGAATACTGTCAACTGAGGAGAGTTTTTGTTAAGTTGCCATAATTATTCCTGCTCCTAACTAATATTGCCAGTTGAGTGATGAACTATTAGTTTTACCTGTAAATGGTTCTTTTACAGTGTCCATCATTAACACTGTGTCCATCACTTAAATAAAGTTGCTATCCCAGTAGAAACAGTCTACAGTGAACACTATGGTAAATGTTAATTGCTTGTAAACATGAACTGCAAATATTTTATTGACTTTCATATATTTTGTTTATGTAGTTGGCAGGAGATTTCAAGGTTCACGTTTCTGATACAGCCCAAGAAAATGAAGCTGCTGGAAGATATATACAATAATTAGCACTAGTAACCAAATATCCCATCTCAGAGTTTTACCTTGCTTGCTACACTCCTTGTTTGGGCAATCAAGTCTCTGATCCGCTGAATGCTGGAAGAAATATTGTTTGCTGGTGCCTTCTGTTCAACTTTACGCAGTTTATCGAGGAGTTGAGGGAAGACTTCTGTAAGTCTCTTCACTGCAGTTAGAAAAGAAGTGACAGCTTGTTTTGTTCCTTTTGCAACACCAGTTTCACACTAGGAATATTGCTCCTTGCACTCTTTAACCAGTCTATCTCCTTATAGTTTCAGAAAAAGTCCTAGGTGTGGTGTGTGAGAAGCGCTGATTTCAGAAAGGTTAGTGACTTACCAGGATCTAGCATTTGCAAGTGTTGGGAAGAAAAACTTTGTGTTTTCTTTGCACAAATGGAACTATTTTTCTAGTTACTACTATGGTGTTGTACCTCTGTACCATTTTTCTAAAGGAGCTTTGCAAATGTTCATCATTTTAACCTTTTCACCTTCCTTCAAGGCAGATAAATGTTAAACCCAGTTTTAAAGATATGGCAACTGGAGCAGAAGGATTAGTTGTTTGGCATCTCACTGGAGATCAGTGGTTGACCTGGGAATTTCAGAGGGGAGCTATGGTTCGTGAACTTTTCAAATTCAGTTTAGGGGAGATGAAGAGGTTGCTTCCCTCTGGTCTCAGCTGGGCTCTTCTCCCAGAGGTTACCACTCACACAGAAGCAAAGGCTGCAGAGGTGATGTATTACCCCACTGTGCTAACAGAAACTTTGCTGCTTTCTGCCTGTGGTAATAGCCCTGTGCTATACAATGGTAGAGAAGCTTAGAAGATGATGAATGTGCATCTAACTGTACTTACTACCTGCCCCAGACTCCTCAGGTTTCCTGTCTACATATGACAGGGTCATGAATCACAGTCCTGTGCCTCCAGTCTTTTGCCGGAATGTCTCTTGGTATGTGTGGGAGAAGGATCATGGTCAAAAGGAAATGTGTCTGCTTTAATGAGTACAAAGGCAGAGAACTGCTTTCCCAGAAAGATAATAAGAAAAATTATAGAGAAAGTAAAATAACTACTACTAATAATCCAATTTTGTCACATCAGATTCCACTGACATGCTGCCCTTTGAAGGATATTTACACATCACATCATTTTTCATCTTTAATTAAGTGTAGGTATAACTAGCTGAGTATAATTAGATGTGATTCTTGCCACAAGCTTCATGCATACAAGAAAGATCCAGTATTCATTGTTAATTTTTAATGACACAAAGTCACTGCAAAGGTTAAGATCTGATTTGTCACATTTTTAGTTATGTTTTAAGGGTTATCAACTTGCATCCACCTGTTCTTGATTTCTTTCCCTTGTATTTTTACTCTTGTCTGAAGAGACAGGGAGACAGGTATAGAACCTAATCCTCAGCTGTACTGGCATTTTAAAAAAGGGAAAAAAAAAATGTATTTTGTGCTCCTTGTTCTATGTTGACTACAGACTGGAGCAGCTCTCAGCCTCAGATCAGCAGTGAGTACCAGAAGATGCCATGGAGTCCTGCACAGCCTGCTTCTCTTTGGGCAGAGTAGAAAGCTGTATTTGCCACAGCCTTGCTCTCTCTCTGCTTCGTTCTTTTCACTTGATTTTTTCACTCGAAGTTCAGCGTAGGAGTGAGCTGTGAGGAACTTTAGCTTCTTCAGTTATTCTCCTTAAGTCCTGAAAGATCTTATATCCTATATAGGATCATATATTGCATATAAGCCTTACTGTATATAAAAAGTGCAGTTTTTTCAACAAATCCTCCATGAAGCACATTAAATAAATGTAATGCATTATTTTCAGAATACATTAAACGTTACACTTAAAAAGATAACCATATATATATGGTTATAGTGTAATAATTCTCTTGCAGAAAGTTTGCTCTGCCTTTTGAAATGAAGCATATCACAACAATCACATAGAAAAAAAAGTCCTGTTTCTTGTTAAAATAAAAAATTGCAAGCTCAGGAAGTGGTGCAGCAAATTTCAAACATTTCTTTTTGCTGTTGTTTGTTTTGTTTTAAATCACCAACTGAACTGTAACCATATTTGAGTAGCTATCTTGAAAAACTGCTTTTTATCTGTTTGAAATTTGAGATATGAAGATAGAAACACAGCTGTGATATGAAAGCGCAAAACTGTCATCTGTTACTCCCAGTACTATTGTAAAATCTTGCCACAAACCTCTTCTTTTTATCCTTTATATCACATTCTTCAGCATAGAAGAATAATGGTTTTTAAATAACATTTAATTTTCGGAATAAAAGTAAAAACGAGTCTTCCCCAGAAGAAGACACAAACAGCAAACTGTGAAGTAGGAAATACCTTGACTATAACTGTCCAGGTGCTTTCCCTTTTGGTGTTTTCCTTCCCAAACTGTCCTTCATCCTCTGTGCTGAAAACTGTCGATTCCCTGCACAGTGACAACATGGGGAATCTTCTCAGCCACTACAGCCATGACATGTTTTTACCCTTCCAAAAATGCCATGCAAGCTTTGGTCAAGGGTAGTTTGGGCAAACCAGCTTAGAGGCTTTCTCTGCATTGTTATTAGCATGATGGCACAGGCACCTGGATGAACATATTTCATGACTTCCTCTTGAGTTTGATGGACATTCCTGTTTCCAGGCCAGCCAAACCTGACAATGCATACTGCTTATCTGAGACCACTCTGCTGTCCTCAGGCGAGTCAACATCTGTCTTCCCAGGCTGTGAATCACAGCCACATATAACTGGAGCACTTCCAATGCAGCTTTTTTTGTAGCTGGTACCCTACATTCTTCCTAACAAATCCTCACATTTGTTCTCTATTGTTCCTCCTAATAAAAGTGAAATTAATGTCATGTTTACAAGATTTTCCAGCAATCACCTTGCTTAAATATTGCATTTCCTCTTCATTACTCTTTTATTCCTTTGTTTAGACTACAATCTCATCAAATCAGGGACCTTTCCAACTCTATGTACCACTGAGGATAGAAGGGCTCTGTTTTCAAGTGTCTCCCAATGTTATAAAAATGATAGCTGAACCATGCGTCATAATGGTAAGAAGTATGTAAGCAAGCTGTCCACCTTTCAGTGCAACCTTGGTACCCTAATAAGACTGCCAATATGATTTCAGCCCTTAAGTGTGTAAGTCATTTTTGGAAACACTCATGTACTCAAAAGTTTTAAAGAGGATCTGAGTCATGGCAACTGCTACTTTTTAAAACTCTTTCCTGTAGATAAAATTCTGTAAGAATGTAAGCAATGAAAATGAGGTATAAATGATTTGTACAGCATGATGCTGCAATGATTCCCTTCCATTTTAACACTACAGAACAGCAAAACTCAGGCTGCTGTTACCTGCATCCCCAGCTGAGTACACGGCGCTGTCGTAGGCAGCTGAGTTGTGCTGGAAGTCTTGCAGGTTCTGAGACCACAACCTCACATTCTCATCCATGGGGCTTGTAGCCTCTGTTACTGTCACAGTAGTGCTAACAGCCTCTGCAGTCTTCTGTTTAGCTTGCTCCAAGCGCTGTCTGGCCTCCACTACATAATAAATAGGGGATGAGAAGAAATGAACACTGACAAAGACTCAAACGAGCTGTTGCCTGTACTTCAAAAATGATGAGATTAAGAGGATTTTATCTTCTGCAGAATGGAGATTCAACCTTGCTTATTTGGTCTTCTCTTAATTTCTGCAAGGAATATTCAAAACTCCAAGTGGGTGGTCTACTATTCTATTAATTCTTTAGATGTAACAAATACTCATTTCCTCATAGTTCTGGATTGTTTTTCAGTAACCTTGGATTTTGAAGGTTGTCGCATAGCCAAGGATGTTCTGATTTTGTGTTTTTAAAGAAAATTTATGTAAAGACTGAACATTTTTCATGCAAGTTATTTTTCATGGAGCGAAACCAAGTCACTAAAATGCTTCTGGCATTTCATACCCAGTATATATATATATTTATATATATACCCAGTATATATAAAAATATATATATATATATCTTGGAGTTACCAAGGACTGTATTTCTAAAATCATAGCATTTTGCATATGATATCTCAGTAGTAAAAAGCAAGCTATTTTTAATAGAAATTATTGAAGAGTTTTTAAATATGTCAACTGTGAACAAGTTGCTGAATGCTCTATGATGTCTGTTTTCTGAGAAACTAAAGTGAAATTTTGCTAGTCAAGACTGACAGTAATTAATCTCCCAATTACTCTTCATATGATTATATGTGAATTAGATTTTGACAATCAATACAGTAAATCCACAGATTTGTAAATTCTCTAAGTCCTGAAAAAATCAAGAGTTAAATGGGAGAGAACAATTTTAGGAAGGAGAATCAAAACAAATGTTAATAATTTCTGATGGTAAAATGTATAATTTTATCATGAATACATTAAAGATGGAGTTGTATTGACTATGTCTTGTAGTTTCCATCAACTTTGAGCCTTCCTGGAACTGGAAGTATCAACTTGATAGGCCATATGCAAAGATAAAATATGCTGTAAAGCATTTGAAGTTAAAGAATCGTAACAATGAAATTTGTTACAACCTAACTCTGCTGATTGCAGTTTTGTGATGGCTCTCATCAGTTTGCTTTGCACAGCATGCATTCGTGCCACAGTGCCATTAACATGATGGCTGGTGTCTGCAATGGTTAAATCATTACCTGTGGGGAGAAATTAGGAGATACAATTAAGTGATATAAAAGTAACATTTCAAAAAGATAATCTTTTTCCTGTTGAGGTAAGTTATTAAGCCTTTAATATACCATTGGTAGTGTGCTAAACATTGTTTAGCATAGGGTATAGTAGCACTCTTGACTTCACATAATCTAAAGTCATAAGCAGCGTTGATGCTCATAGCCATTATTTGCTCTAACTCAGTCAGTGCCATCTCTAGTTGCAGAGAATAGCTCCAATCTTATGCAAGAGAAGGACTAAGAAACTCAAAAGGTCCTGAAAAATCAGAGGTCATTTGTGTAATTTTAGTACTTTCATTCATTTTCATTGAAAAAAAAAAAGGTGAAAATCCTTTAACATTTATTATTATCCTTCACTGAAGAAAGCCAGATTCCTGAATACTTGAACTGGTGTGAACTGATTTCAGTCAACTACTTAGCTGAGTATATTTACATGTGAAAAATGGTACAAATATTTAAACAGTGGCTATGTTGTAAACGGTCCTTTTGTAAATGAAATAAACTTTGTATATTTACTGTAAGCTGCTGTCTGTTGTAGCTCCATGGCTCGGTTAAGAAGTTCTTCACCTTTATCTCTGTGGTAAGTTATCTGTGTATCAATTCCAACTGCAGCCTGCAAGTATATTTCAAAAACGAAAGTCAAAATAATGGTTACCAAAAGTTTCCTTCTGATATGTATAATTGTAGAAAATGTACTGCTTGATGTAAATGTAACTGCAAAGTCATGGCAGTTTCATTTTCCTTGTTAGCATTTAAGATTGGCAACTGGAATAAAAAAAGAACACTGAAAGGAAAATTTCCTATAGGCTGCAATAAAAGCTTAGAGAAACATGTACGATAAAGAATAACTAAGATGCAGAAAGCAAAGATGTTCTTTTAATTTATCAGCTCTAACACACCAACTTGGTATTCATGCTGCATGTTAGTTAGGCATGGTGTTTCTTTTGACTGCAGACTCCATCAGGAGATGAACATGTGCTGTGTGGGGAACTGTTTCCATGCCCCACTAGCACACTGTAAGCAAAGGACTGGACTCAAAATCCCTAGGGGGGGGTCACATTCCTGCAATCCAACCAATCCCTCTTTCTATCCCACTAATAAATTGCTGCTAAATAGTCTTTTTAAATTATATACATAAAAAAGGGAAATAAAATATTTTTAGAACAGTGAGGCCCAAGACAAAACTAGTATCCTCATCAAAGCAGTGAGCATACAAGTAGCTATTTGCCTCATTTTAACTTTCTATGAGAAACAGTGATGATCCTGTCATGATCCTTTCCTTTCTGTTCAAGGCAAGGCTGGATGTGGCTCTGGGCAGCCTGGTCTAGTTGTTTGTGGCCCTGGCCATGGCAGGGGGGTTGAATCTAGTTGATCTTTGAGGTCTTTTTCAACCATTCTGTGATTCTATGTTTCTACCTGGTACTGTGTGGAGTAGGAGGACTCAAGCACTGATAATCAGCTCAGGGTTCCCACAGGGCAGGGAAGTTGTCTGCACTTTTACAGGGCTGTTAAGTGACAGGTAAAGTGACAGGACAAAGAAGCAACTCCCTGTTCTTATTGACAGGAAGGTCCTATTGCTTCTTTGGAAATTACAGAGGAATGTAGTCATGCAGAAATCTTAACCACCTAGGATTTAATTTAGGAGATAATATATTAAGCAACATGTGCAGTGAGAACTTTGATGCAAACAATGAAGCTAGATGTTGTTTTTTCTTCATACTTAGGTGTTCAAAGCCTCTGTAGCACTGAAAAGTAAATGTTGGTATTATGACAACTACTTACATCATTGACCCGGTTTGTTGTGTTCAGTGCCAACAAAGCAGCATCATTAGCTTCTTCAATATAACCAGCAATATTTTCATATACATTTGAAGCATTTATTGCCCTTTGTACCAATCCATTTGTATCAACACCATGTAAATTCCTGTTAAAAAGAGAGCAAACAGAGGAAGAAACCAAACTGCATCAAATTAACTTCAAGTTGATTAGCTTTCTTAACATTCTATGAATCTTGACTGCATAACTTTTGCACATAAATGTATTTGGTCTGATCTGTATTCTCTTCATTGGGTATGACAATATATGCCAATCTAAAGCAGGAGAAAACTATGTTAACAGCAGGTACATCCCAGTGGTTAATAACCTGCTAAAGCTCTGGGAATTTGGCCTTCACATCTATATGAGCAGTAACAAGTAAATTCTAAGCTTTAATCTTTTCTTAAAATCAGGATAGAAGTTTCATAAATGGACAGAATAACAGATCTATGAGTTGTCCTTCTATGGAGAAAACTCCTGTTTGTGAATGGAAAGAACTGTGTGTGCCAGTGATCAGGAGAGCTGTATCACCAGACTGTTTATATGTTCCAAATGTAGATGGGAAAAGGGGGAGGATTAGATGGAGAACTATCCACTGGTCATGACATTTTGAAAGAAGGTGCATTTCAGAAATATAACACTGTCTTGCTGGCATGGTAGAGCTCCATGTGTATATTAGGTGGTAAGTGGTTTTCAGAGGAGATTCAAAACAATTGGCTTAGGTCTGAACCTTCAATAGTTAATGAAATTGAGTAAGCATTACTTTCTGTATTTTTGTGATAAACAGAATTCAGTAAATATATTAAATTTATATAAATATATATCAGATATACATTTATATCTGCTTGTGTGTATTCACTTCAGTGTATTTGTACTCTGAAGATATAATAATTTTCCAATTACCAGTACTGTTCTAAGAATTTTCTGCTATATTCCCACCAAGAAAACCAACAACAAAAAAATAAAAGCCTAACAAGCGTATAAAGCAAATCTATTAAAAAAATCAACCAAAAAAAAAAAACCCCAACCAACCAAACAAAAAACAACACAGGGATTTGAAGATAAGCTAAATGGTTTAAAGGATTGAAGTTTCACTGCAGGACAATCTTCTCAAAAACCAGAAGAGTCAGCACATTTCCATCTGGATATTTCGCAATTATTTCTGCTCATTTTATATTAAATTATTGATATGTTGGAGTTGGTAGTCATTTAAAAATTATTTTAGGAAAGGATGAAGGCTAGCCATATGGGGTATTTTCTTTCAAGTGATTCTACTACTCCCAGCTAGGTGATCTCAGACTGAACATACTGTTTGCTTTCTAGGTTGTCTGTAGTTTGTGTAGCATTATAGAACAAGAGTTTCAGATGTCAGCTTTGTACAGTTTTATAAAAGAAAGCAAGCCATCTGTTATTTTTTTTGTCATTTTAATCTATCCAGTGTGTACTAATATTAAGAAACAACTGGTATTTAGATAACATGCCTGATGAGTAGTTATGACACTTTATCCTCTGAAAATATATGTTCATTATGTTACTTAAGGTATAATTTGAAGTATTGTCTTTAAGAAATCACTTGCAGCAGTTATTTTTTTCATTTATAGTACCAATTGTAAATAAAGTCATATTTCAAATCTGCGTAGAGTGAAGGAAAGTTTGTGCATTTATAATCTTGCAGCAAATTTTTCATATTACAGAGGGCTTGTTTCACTGAGGCACAATCTACACTTCCAGAACTATTCTATCTGTAAGCCAGTTCTTAAACAAAAATAAACGCAATTAGTTTATGGACCATACTGCAAAAACATTTTTTAATGTGAAATAACTTACTGATGGAAGCTCCATTTAATCTATCTGTATTGAATTATTTTAGTAATTTACCTTTTCTGTTCTCTTGCTATGGCAAGAGGAGACTGTGCCAAATTAGAAAGGGGAGAATATCATGCAAGCTATGTTTGTTTAAGCTGAATAGATTTGGCTTTGCTCAACTTCAGCTTTTCCCTCTGGACCATAGAAGTTCTTCCTATACATTAGTTCCCAGCAATTTGTTTAATGCCTATTTACAGCCAGTGTATCTAATGTCACTGTTTCTGCTTGTCTCAGATCATTCAGCTGTTCAATAATTAGCACTTGTATGAACAGAGTCTACTGAAGTTAAATTTTACCGGTCCAATTCATCAGCAAGTCTTCTTAGGTTATGTGCATGTTGCATAGCCTTTTCTTCCAGCTCATCATCAAACAGAGATAGATTGGCTATTTTTTCTTGCAATTCCTTTCTTGCTCCATCTATTTCTGCGTAGAACCCTGACACATTCTGAATAAATATGGAAGGAAGGAAAGAATATAAAAATTGTAAAAGAATTGACTCTTTATTATTATGTTTTATTTTACTTTTTATTTTATAATGCTTTTTTTTTTTGTCTTTTATAGTTTTAATAGAAAAAAGAGAGCAAAGGTTAAATAAAGAGTCTCATGAATGAATGCTGGTGAAACAAGACGAATGGGGGAAGAAAAAAATCAGCCATAATTCAAGAAAACTCTTCAAAAGATATTAGAGACAGATGTGAGAAATACAAAAGGGACAGTTGAAAGATGTCTTGCCATCCGTTGTGTTTACTCCGGAACAGTGTCAATTGCAAGCTTTTTGATGCGAAGTGATACTAGGTAGAATAATTAAACCAGCTCTTTGCAAAATCCCCTTACTGTGGTTCTCACTAAATTAGGAAGTGGAAACCATGGTGTTTGCTTTTTTATTTTTTATTTTTTTCAACCTGCAGGCCAGAAATGAGTTCTTGAAACTTCTAGAACTAAATACACTGGAGTGGGCTGGCTTACAAAATGTCCCATTAGTGCATGATCCCTGGCAGTGTTTTTGGCCCTGGCCAGCTGCCACCTTTCCAAGCCTACCTCCTTGGGGAATGAGGCAGTGCCTGTGCCCCAGGGGCAATCTGGAGGAGGCCTGTTCCTGGAGAGAGACAAAGTTTAGCAAGACAGATGTGAGCTGTGCCACACACAGCTGTGAGAATGGTCCTGGACCCATTCCGCTTTCTTGCACAAAAACAGTTCTTATAGTAGAAAGGTATCTTGTATTCCTCTGATTTACAGGACTCTATCTGACAACTAACTCTATGTGTGGGCAAAGGAGAAATACTATCCCTTCACTTTAGCTATAGACTTTTCTTATATGAAATATCTGTGGGGAAGACCCAAGTGGATATTCATTCACCTTCTCTCCAATACACAACCTTGGCGGCAAGTTTGATGATTTCAGCTGTGGTCACAAAATACAAGAAAAAAATATAAAACAACGGGAGATAAAAAGGATGAATGAGTGAAGCTTGAAGGTGCCCACTGCTGGTGAGGATGGAAGATATGTGATATTCTCATACTATCCCCTTGCTGTGTAAACATCCCCTATGTGCAGATTTACCCACAGGATTGGGGGACCCTGAACGATAAACTGCAGCAATCTGTTTTACACAAAGCACATGAGAAAAAAATATCAGACTGATTGACTACCCTGGGATGGCTATAATAAAAGAAAGCTGTCCTCTCTTTGTTTTCCAAAATTAATTTTCCAAGGAAAAATATTGATATTTGTTTCTGTGTTGCTTTGGGCAACTGTGGCCAAAATAAATGTTTGTAGAGAATTTTCATTTGTCTTGAACTATCAACAATTCTTATTGCATGAGATAAAACAAATCAAAACAAACAGCTTATGTAAAATGGCAAAGATTTTAGCTGGAAAAATCCCACTTTTATTTTCTTTCTTTCATTTTTCTTTTCTTTCATAGAAAGTTCAAAAACCACGGGAAAGGTTAATCTTCTAAATATTTCCCACAAAACCTTATCTCATTCATAGCACTGGATCCTAATCTATAGTTCCAGAAGAGGATTTCAAAAAGATAATATGTTTATATGTATGTTTTACCTTTTGACCATCATTGGTGTTAAAATTGAGTTATGGGATCTTGAGTCACCTTCTGTGCTCACTTGCAAGCATTGGAAAAGTATGGTCTGTCTGTCACCAGAGCACCTTTTGGCAGCCTCTCATAATGAAATGACTGAGAACCCCACAACAAAATCCTTCAATTAGTGGTGCCTACAATAAGGTGTACTTCTAATACATCATGTTTCCAAGGCAGTAAAATATCATTACAAAACTTATCATCCAGGAGGAGTTATATTTTTTTCAGGAAATGTTCATCAGTATTTCATTGAAGCAGTCAAAAAAAAACCAAAGATAATAAAAAACAAAAATAATATTTCATTCAGTGGTCTAAACATGTGGCTTTTTAAAAGTTCAAAAATTCAAGACATACCATTTAGACAAGTCTCTGAGGCACCTACCTTTATTACCTCACTTAACTCTGAGCTGATCTTTCGTGGCTCTGCCAGAATAGCTGTGGCACTTAGCAGAATAGTGTTCACTTCATCTGCTTGCTCTTTTAATTTCTCATGTTGTTTCTACAACACAAATCAACAAAAAAATTATTATGCATTGCTAGAATAGTGTTAATGTTTTGTTTCTTTACTAATGCTTATTGAAAAGATGAGGAGATCTTAAGATCATTCTTGTGATGAGAGGATTGCTCCCTAACCTGCTCTCCTCCAGACTCCAAACAATTTTAGTCATTAAAATAAGGACAGGTTCAAATGATCCCACATTATTCTGTTTTTTTTTTTTTTTCCTTGATGAAATAACAAACCAGAAAAATAATTTTAGGTGGGAGAGTCTAATTTTGCATCTCTTAAGAAAACAGAAGAGCCACTGAACTGCTACAAGGAAAAAATAATCTCTTTTTGTATGAACGATGGATTAAGTGTCTTTTTGGGATGAAGGACCTCAAAGTTCAATTTCTTCATCAGCCAGAGAGGATTTGAACGTACCACCCCTACTCTCATGTGAACTTCCCCTCGGGCTCTCAGGGGAAGGCCTCAAATTACTGAAGTTATTCAGTATATACAATGCATTAGAGAAAACTACTGTAGCCTCATAGCAAGGCAGTTCACCCAGCAAGTAGGAAACCCATTTTCAAGATATCTGGTTTGGACTGGTTTGAGGATGGATTTGTGCTTGCTGATGCAAAGACAGTCATCTGCTCTTCTTGGAAAGAAAAAAAAAAGAAAACAGTGGAGGCATTTTGCTTAAAAGAGAAGCAGGGAGAAAGTCTGGATGGGGCAGTATGAACCCAACCACAGTCCAGAACCTAAATACAGTGCAGTCTTTATATAATGTATATAATTACTTCTGTGAGCATGAAGTCCTTCCACTTTATAAATCAGTGCATAATAGGTAAAACAATTCCACCACAATACTTACAGCAACTGTGCTACTTGGAATACATCTTCCTACATTTTGGCATTGGCAACCATCTTTTCCTTGTCCAGCTACAACCATGCCAAAAGCAGCATACATTACTGCTTCACAAAAAAATCATAATTTTTGTACTTCTCAACTTGTTTAGAACTGGAATGTTAAACTCATACTGATGAGTGGTCCAAGGACCTCTGAAGTGGTGATTTCTGAACCTAATGGTAATCTACTATTTTATGTACTGGTGAATATGAGCTATTTCACAGATGCTTATAATAAATAGACTTCATAATACCTCATGCTCTTGAAGATTGGCTGTGTTTTCCTTATTTGTAGCCTCTGTTTGTATAACATAGTCAAGTGCCTGGCCTAATGCCTCCTCCAGGTCTGACAGCTTCATATTGTGTTCACTGAGCTGCTCTACGACATCAGAAACCAGAGATCTGGTGTCATTATACCTCTCATGAAACTCTTCAACTTGGTGTAACACTGAAAGAAAAATCAGACAACACTGATTAATCCATAGCAGGCAGTTACAGACATGCATAAAGACTACTGTGTATTTTTATGGCTGTTCTGCCATCTAGACAACAAGCAGAGACTTGGGGCAGTCACTTTAAAACAGGAGCACTTTGGGCTGCTATAAGAGGCTCACTGTGCATGCCCATCAGAGCCACAACACTGATGGCATCTTTTCCACAGCTTTAGTGCTGTGGGGAAAGGCAGGAAAAGAAAAAGATGTAGCCCTGATGTTTACTTAATGCTCAACAATCTCCTGAAGGTAGCACAGTTACACTTGCTTGGGTTAGGAGACTGGCTATCTGAAGCCAAGATTGATTTCATATTGGCAGATAATGGTTTCCTTTACTCTTTTATTTTTTTATCCCAGATTTGCTCTTGTGCTTTTTTTCCTTCAAACCATCAGAGTAGTAATTATTATTTAATCTCTTTCACTTCCCTTTCAAGTAATTTATGACAGAAGACTGCTGATGGACACACAGGTCTTATATGACCTGCTCTCTACATTCTCCCAAACTGCTATGAGCGCAGCTGCTCAACCACCAGCACCTGCTGTTCCTCCCCAGGGCCTCAGCATTACATCCCGAGCTGCACAATGTGCGCCTCAGTATTCTGTCCTGAGCTGCCCAGCCAGAGCCAGCTGTGCATCAACATCGGGTGAATGTAAAACAGATTCAAAACTCACAGTCCTTTGCTGCATGTTCCTCCTCGCCTGCAAGTTGCCTCTCATTGGTGAAAGGCTTACGGCGTTTGACCTCCTTCAGCATCTCCTCAGCCACACTCAGCTTCTGTGCAATTTCTTCAGGGCTCAGCTCTTGTTGAATCGCATAGTATTTCATCTTGCTGCTGATTTCTGTGGGAAAAAGGAACAGATGGTCAATCTAACATGCTAAAAAGAAGTAAACATTGTGGAGTACTTCTATTTTTGTGAATCCAGATCATGCTGATAGCAAAAGAAAATTTTAATTATCCTACAACTCTTACAGTAGATAATTATTATCTTTAACCCAGTCTTAAAATGAAACCTGCAAATAAACACTTTCTGCAATATGTGGGAATCTCATCAGAAGATGAGATTAAACAGGCAAGGGTAATGTGCTTCATTTGGCTTGGCAGCTGGGATCATCTTTTCATTTTGAGCTCTGTGGTAAATTGGGGCTTTCATCCTAGGTTGTGGTTTTTAAGTGCTACTGCAAAAATATGATGTTTATTAAATAACAACAGCAGCAAAGAGTCTAAAATAATCTCTATGGCCATCTGAAGATGTTTGAGGCACCTTTAAGAGATAACATATGGCTTCTGGTCTGATGATGGCTCACTGGTTTGGAGATGGGTATTATTTCAAGGTTTTAGTCTCAGTTCAAAAAATGCTGTTGGGCCCTTGAAGCTGAAATTGAGTTTACCCAGAGCAAGTGTTACAAAGTTTTCCCTCTATTTAATCTCTGGCTTCAAATACCAACAACGTCCTCTGTGAGTAGTTTTGGCTTGTGTCCATCACCACTTTTGTGGATGAGCAGATCTGCCAAAGCCAACGCTATTCATCTGAACTTTTTAATAAACAATCTATGTGTCATTGTGGCACAACAGATTCTTTGGCAGAGTATCTTTTTGTGCAGTTTCTGGATGGCTCCTAAACTCGTTAGTGAAGCTCTAAAGTCTCAGACTCAGCAGTAGGTGGACGGCTGTAGAGCTTACTTTCTCCTTCTCCTACTGGCACAAACACACACATATATATGCATATGTACACCGGCACACACGTTCTTTCAGAAGGACCTGGCTCACATTCTACTGAAGAGATGGAAGGGAATGATTTGGGGCACAGTGAAAGTCATTTTCACCTGCTTGTTTCTAACCTATTTTCTGGGTGAACAGGCACTCTTTTAATTGCAGGCACAGGTGCTGCATTTCTACAATAGTTCAACCTGACTTCTGCTATCTGTGTCCCAAACTAGACACATTTCTGCCTTCTGCATTTGCTTTCCTCTCCAAAACAACTGATGATTAAAAAGAATTATCTAAACAAGTCAGCCAGGGAATACTGACGACAATCACTGAGGCTTAGGCTGACACCTGTAGTCAATAACTGTAGAAATAAAATGTGATAGATTCCCACATAATCAAAGGTGATCTAGAATCATGGGCGTGAGAATGTAGTACATTTTTAAGATGATGTCTGCATGGTCTTACACTGCCTCATCTTTGTGACAAGTTATGCTAACTGTGTTGAAATTAAAGTGTTGGCTGAAACACCCATGGAGTTAATGATCAGCAGTGATAATGACTGATATGTCACAGCTCTTCCTTACATAAGCTGCCAAAGAACTTGCAATTGCTCTAAGTCAGAACCACTCAAGTCTGTTAATTAAGAATTTTTATTAATTGAAAAAGGGCTCTTTAACCTCACCTGCCAGACAACTTTCTGTGCTGTTACCATACACAGATTTTTACCCTCTTGGCTTTGCTAAGGACTGAGAGAAATCAGTCCGCTCTATGGCAGAATGGATATTTTTCTGAGGCAGGTGTACAGGAGAGTGGCATGCTTCTGCATATATTCACTTGGGTTTAAAGCTGAGATTGGTGTAATCTCAGTTTTATATACCACTGGGATAATGTTAATGTCTCAGATACTGCAGGTGAAGATGATTGTATTTGACTCAGAATACTTTTTCAAGTTCAGTTGTGCTTGAGAAGGTGTTCACTGTTGTCATTTAACTTTTGATGTATAGTACAGTAAAAATTCTTGAAGATCCAAGCAGTCTCTCAGGCTGTAATTCAAACAAATCTTCATGTGGGAAGGTCTGAAATACGTACATTTACAGTCAGAAGAGAAACGACGTTTTGAAATTTAAGCTGCTTCTAGAGGTGTTTTATTGCTCCAGTATGTTGCCCAAAGATGGACATAAGTTTCACTTGCATCTCCACATACTATATGCACAGATGAGCAGGACACTGAGATAACAGGAGACAGTTTGTCTCATTTTAACATGAAAAAGCTTTTGTTTTCATTCTTCTAATTTTGGGAGCTCTTTATCATGTTTACCTCTCCTGCTGTGAAACAGCATCACTATAACCATTTCTGACAGTCTGCACCAGCCATCTGTTTAAAATTCTGCATTTCACTTTGTGGGGAATTAAGAAGCCAATGAAAAATGCAGTTTTCTAACTCTACATCTGTATTTCAGGAAGAAAAAAGGATAACAGTCACTCTCTAATGCTGTTTAGATAGGGCTGAACCCAAACTCAACTGGAAATTTTGGTCAGATGAAGCAATAAACAGTTTAAGGAGAAAATCATCATCACCTTCCACAGTGAGCTTGGGGAAGCAGTACGTTCATGAAATAGTGTACTATTCAGCATCTTTCTCTTTTTAGAAGCATGTGCATGATGCTATGTGAATCAATATAGTTCTACCAAGGAACAATTTGCTAAAATGCAAAATATTGGTGATTCACAAGAGGGATTGGAAGACTTAGTCAGATCTGACTGCCATGGGTTCCAAAGGAAAAGTGATTTTAAAAAAAATCTGTCTGGCATTTGTATGCCATCTGTTATTTACCTGCATGAATGGAAAACTGCACTCGCATTATTCTGCTACAAAAGAAGACACTGAACATTCTCGTCTCCAATCCTGTGCTTGAGTTTGTGGCTGCAATCAGTTCCAGTCTGATATAAATTCCTTTACTTTTTTTTACCACTAGTTTATAAAAATACATTGAGCATCTATTTAAACAGTCAGAGTAAGCTGAATTATCTTATATTATTTCATGTAAAACTATTTATTTTTATTTTGCTTTTTCAGAAAGAGAAAAAAGAAGATGTGCTTATTCTATTTGTCAGATCAGCTCAGAGACAACTTTTCATCACAGCACTGCAGGCTCTAATGGCCTTATGTGTGGGTTGCTTTGTCAGAGCACCCAGGTGCTATGGCATTTTTTTGCTGGAGGTTTCATCAATACATGCTTCACAGTGAGCTGAACTAGAAATAAATCTATTTACCTTGAATATTATCCCTCATATTACTAAGCTTCTGCACGAGCTGAGTAGCACGGTTGTTAGTCTCCATGGTTTCCTTCTGTATCAGCAGGCCTTTGCTTGAAGCTTGATTTCCCTATGAATAAACCATGTGAGCAAGATATTAGATTTTTTTTTTTTTTTTCAGATCTGTATGCATGTGTGGAGATGAGCAGTGTAAACACACATTTTGCTTTCTCCTGATGAGCACGTGAAAGTCCATTTATCATATAAAGTGGTATTTACAGAGGTGTTTGAAGTGAAGTGCTGTCTTGTCGATATTTTCAGTATTGCAGAGTGAGAGATTAAAACCTGTCCCACATTTATCCATCACTTGCTGCAATCAAATTGTCATAAATTATGTACAATTGTAAAACTCCCATCCGCCTAGTCTCCTAGGTATTCAGCAGGGCTGGCTCATTTTGCTGGCTATCACATTTATTGAGTAAGTGAATAGACTGCAGAGTAAGGCATGAAGCTCACCTCCATTTTTAGATTACTGTCTCCCTCATGCGAGGTTGATAGCTCTGCAACTTGTTAAAATTAAGGCAACGAGCATGAGGATTCAAAAGGCCCAGAAGAGCATAGCCATGCTCTCATCATAAAAGCCTGTGGAGGTCAGAAGGACCTCTGGAGGTCATATGGTCCAGCTGCTGGGACACCTACAGCAAGTTGCTCAAGATCACGCCCATACAGCTTTTGAAGATCTCCAAGGAAAGAGACTTCACAACCTCTCTCAGCAGCCTGTCCCAGTGCTCATCATTCACAGCATGTCACAGTAAAGAGCTGTTTCCTGATGTCCTGTATTATGGCTGGGACTGTACTCCCCATTGCATTCTCCATATGGGCACGAGGTGACACGGTCCCCTAACAAGTGAGGCATTGAGTAAAGCTGTTAGGGAGGCAAACATTTACCATAGCACGGCTATCATGTTACCTGGACAGCCAAAAACTTTGGTATTCCTTAATTTTCACTGGTATATCTAAGGAAGGAGAAGATAACATGGTTGCTGCCCACGTGTATACGTGCCAGCCTGCACCACACGCTCGGCAGTGGCACGGTGTTCGGTTCAACGCCCTCTTAGGGGCTGCAGCAGCGAAAATCCCCACTGGAAAATCAGACTGAGCGTGGGGATGAAGCCTGGAGAGCTCGGGCTGCTCCTGCGGCCGCGTCATGGCGGCGCGAAGCATGCTGAGGCGGCGGCACCAGGGGGCGCCTGAGGCCACGCCGACACGGCCGCGTTCGGGCGAAGGTCTGCGTTGTTTGATACTCAGTTTCAGTCTTAGTAGGGCTTGTCCTTTACTGCTGTTTCCCGTGGGTTGCCAAGAGATTAGTGGGAAGCCTAGCTGTGCGAGTGAGAGGTGCTCTGAGTGACCCTCAGGTCCTCAGTGGCATGGGGCACTTGCCCTCCGCTTTGCTTGGAGCCTGGGCAGGAAATGTGTTCTGCTCCCCCAAGTCTCTGCCAAATGTACCTGGTCCAGATATGTGCAACTTTACTCCAAGCTCATCCAAGCAGGTTCCAGGAGTTACAGATCACATTTATCATGCTTCTCTACACAGAGCCCCTGTATTCTGCAGAGCCCTTTCTCCTAAATATGTGCTGATTAAAAATACCGTAACCCAAATTTTGTCTTCCACTTCTCTATACAGTTGTTTTTTCATTATTTTTTTCTATATTTTTTTCTTTTTTCTTCTTCTTTGTTCTCCTGTATTTCAGTTTTCTTAATGATATAATTTTGCCTTGTGAAGGTGTTGGTGAGTGAACACAAGGCCTGGCGTTTTGCAATAAGCATGAGAGACGCTCCAGTTACAATTCAGCTGTGGTTGTCTCTGACTGGGAATAACACAGCCTGATGTAGCTCCCTAAAATATGTATATTTCGCTAACAAAGAGCTGTTCAATAATATTCATTTAAAATAGAAGAGATGCAGTTTTGAATTTCATTTAACATAGAATCAATCATAGAATCATTATGGTTGGAAAGATGACTCAGATATTCTAGTCCGATCCCAATTCACCCCCGCCAGCCCACTAACCATATCCCTCAGTGCCACATCTCCATGTTTCTTGAACTCCCCCAGGGACAGTGACTCTACCATCATGGGCAGCCTGTACCAGTGCCTCACCACACTTTCTGAGAATAAATTTTTCACAATATCCAGCCTGCAACATATCACATCAGTGTTCTTTTAGGGGTGCAGTGAAAGTGTTCTGTGACCTGAGAGCGGGTAACCTTAGTCTTATAGCCTGGCAATTGAATATGGATGTAACATTTATGATTATAATTGCGTTAAAACATATCTTGAGTGCTGATCAGGCTCCCATCTCAGAGGGTACCTCAAAAGGCTTTTAAACCAGCAGCTTTGTAGCACACTGTGAAGTGACTAATCAGACTAAATGGAATTTTACAAGAGCATACATGTAAAATAAATATAATATAAAGATTCCCAAAGTCAATCCAAATTACTTTAATGTTGATTACTTTGGTTTGAAATAGCAAGGCAGGGTGTCTACCATGCCTATGGTGTAAGGGGAGGAAAAAGGAACTAGATTCAGAGGGAAGGCTCTTTGCTGTCTTTGACAAACCTCTGAGCACACTCAGCAGAGTTTGGCTCTTCCTCTCCAGGGAAGAAGACTTGGTAAGTCTTCAACACTTTTAATTTAGAGCCTCAATAAAGTAGAAAGTTTAGAAATAAAAAGTTATTCCAACTTTCTTTCAGGGCACTCTCACTCTTGTGCAGAGAACCTTGTTGGCCAGCATGTGAATATGTCAAGCCACAAGGCCTCTGTGCACTGGCTGTAGACAAACCTGGTCATACAGGTTTTCTGCCTCTCTCAGGAGATCATTCATGTCGTCTGCAGCATCATCGACCTGGATGATCCAAAGTGTGGAGTGGTCCTTCTTTTTGGACATTGCCGCCTGTGTGTGGGGAAAAAGAAGTCAGTGCATCCCAAATCAAATTTCTGCAGGGAGGGAAGAGATTTTAATTTACATGAATGGAGTTAAAATCAAAAGATAAAAACTACATTAAAAAAAAAACAACCACAAAATGTCATCAGTGTTTGTACCTGGAGGTGGGTAGTAGTGAGGTTCAGGTCATTCAAGCGTTTCTGAGCTGCAACACCTGTAGAAATGCTCAATAAAGTTGACTTGCTTTCGTCAATAGCGAGGACTGCTAACCGGATGTCATCTGTCAAATCCCAGATACATTTATCGCAGCCTGATAAGAAAATAGATGTGCCATTTTACTTTTAGTGCTTGTGAAAGTTAACGACAACATCTTAAATTTACTTCAAGTCCCCCATGGGGTTTTCTCTCTCTGTCATGGATGAGCCGTGATTTATAACCGTTTTTTCTTTCTCTTTCATCCACCCACTCTCAAGGTCCCACAGCACAGCCACAATGCTTCTAGCTGAGCAGCACCAGATGGGACTGCTCTGTAGGGCCATCGAGGCAGCACAACAATCAGAAGGGAGAGGGAGATGAGGCATTTCCTGGCTATTCCCTAGAGGCTCCACATGTTTGTGTCCCAAAGAACAACAGATGGGGGTCAAAAAACAAGTTCATTTTGCCAGCAGCTAGAACTCTGCATTTTAAATCTGGTGGTGTGAGAAGTAAGGATGTCCAGCAGTCAGACTCTTGGCTGTCTATCTGATTAGAATGGCAACTCCTTAAAGCAGAGTTTTGACATGTGGAATTATGCTGCTGCAGAATTACATCCTTGACCTGTATGAATGTTTGCAATACCACCTTATTTTTAGTGACATTTGTGCCACCACTAAATGCAGGAGACTTAGATGAATATGAAACACAGATTCCTGTAGGAACTTTTGCTTGGTATTGTACAGTCTGTATTCCTGATGACAGCAGCTGCCAAATGTTTTCCTTCTGTTTGTTCCTCTGGATGCATAATCTCACATCTTGGGAACAGGCTTAGGAGTCCATAGGTGACACATAGTCTGTATTATACTATAATTTTAATACTAACATTTTAAAGGTGTAATTATTAACTAGTGGATATAACATAGTGCTTCTGAAAAATTCCCAGTCTTCCTGTATTTAGAATAGGGTAGATAGCTGAAAAGCAACTGACTGATGAGTGTATGTCAGAGTCAACAGTAACAATTTGTATTTCATATAAAATGAGAAAAAACAGAAATTAGATGCAAGGTAGCATTTTAGGGCTAGAATATTTTTTTTGCAGGCCCTGTATCTCTTAGGCAGAGAGAAGTAGATTTGGTGATACATCCCTACTGCTCTGCAGATTGTACCTAAACATATTGCATATTTTACAGACCTGAACATGTTCATGAGTTCAGTTAGGCAAATAAGCACAAATTAAAATACACAGTAGGTAGGACACCTCATCTTTGCATGTTTAAGTGCCCTGCAGAATCAAGCTACAAGTGCCCACTGGAGAGAGAGCTGAGCTGTTAAGTTAGTATCTGCAAGCATCTGAGGGTGATCTTCATTTTTGCTGTTCTCATAATATTATTCTTACTGATGGTTGGGCAGTCTGTGTCAGTAGAAACTACAGGACTGTCTGCGAGGCATTCTCCAGTCTGGCTGTCACACATTCTCCCTCCGCAGTTACATGCTGAGGAAAAAAAAAAGAAGTTTTAAAAATAGTAATCTTCAAAATGTTCAACCCAACTTTCCCATTCCAAGACTAATGAAATGATTCTATGTAGGATTGTGCAAAGGTAATCAAACCAAAATCAAGGGTTTCACTGACTGATTTTTCCTTAATTACATAGATTGGACCAGATGAAATATGAGCCATGACACAGAAAGTATGTGCTGAAGTGACTTGTTCAAAGCTTCCCAGTTGGTCAAAAGCAGAGGCAGAAAGGCCAGAGTTGTCCAGTGGTGCCATTGTGCATTGCCATCTGCAAAGGGTGACGTTTAGGAGATGTGCTAAGGAAAGCAGTACAGCTGATGTTAATTACTTGTTACGTATCTTTGTGCAGGCAAGTGGAACTTCTCCGTGCTGTGTCAGGCTCCCACCAAATAAAGTTTCCAGCTGTCAGAGAGTGATAGTGGACTCTAATTCCATTTTGATCATATCAAAAAGTAAGTATCTCCTACTACTTAAAATGAAGAACAAGTGAGGTTTAACATTTTTTTAAATTGAGGTAAGTTGCACTTCTATTGCCAACATGAGTTGCTTTTTAAAATGTTTAATTTTTAATCTAAAGTGTCTCTCAAGATTTAATCATCCTTTTAAAATATCTTATTTTCAAGATTAAAATATTCTTGGAACACTTTGATAGAATAACAGAAACTAGCAAAACAGAGGAACAGCAGTGACTGGATTGGAGTTCGTTTTACTCTGGTGATTCATAGTTCCAGCAGAATCTCATATCTAACAAAACTGTTTACTGCCATTGTATTGTAGTCCATTCATTGTTCTCTGCGAGTTCCCTTCTATTTACATTCCACATGAAACATTCAAGGAATTTCTAAGAAAATGTGTATTACAGTTTCAAAGTCAACACAATACACTAACACTGGAATATTTCTTTGTAACTGAACCAAAGTTAGTGGAAGTACTCAATTTTTTTGTACTAGTGATAAAAGAAGTTGGTTATGAATGTTGTGAGGTAATCAACCTTCTGACTTCTCCACAAATTTAAGCTGACATATTGCAGCTTCTTGATCTACACTGTTTTGTCGTTTCTTTAATTAGAAGTGAAAGAGAAATCTCAGTTGAAAGAATTTCTTTTAACCTGTATCACAGGATCTGTATGCTAGCCCTAGTTTGGCTTAGTTTAGTACTCAAGAAAATCAACTAGTGTTTTCTTATTTAGCTAGATAACTCATGGCTTGTTACACAAATGCAAATGTAAATTCATTTCGAAAGCAGTTCTGGCAATATTTCATCTACTTGTTCAGGAGGTATTACATTTTTAATAGGGAGTTCATATTTTTCAATGCTATTGTGGTTTACTGATGGAGAAGAAAGTTTCTAATTTACCTGCATTTCTGAGGGATATTTGTAGAAAGCTTTGATGTGTGGATGAAGGACGCATAATTAAGAAATGTAATGAAAGGAGGCTGGGAATTACTATCGACAGCTACAAACATTTGTTTGAAAGAAAAAGGGATGATCGTAGCTGGATAGACCTAATTGCTCACTTATTTCTTTTGCATTTTTTGTTGTTCTATATACCTCTTCAGATACTCTGTGGAAGATATGTGTATATAGACTGGGTTTTTTTTATGCTATATATATATATATATAATTTTTTTTTTAAGTATTTTTTAAAAAAGGTAATTATTTTATTTCAAAATCAG